>OY783218.1:1529350-2129350 GCA_963678705.1 Panorpa germanica
TCTCCATATAAAATTGACTGAGAATCAAAAACTATTTTAAAAGAAATCGCTGTTACTTGTGAAATCTTATAGCTACAAAAAGCAATGTACCAGACATGTGCGAATACCGCCTCCTTACATAGATCTAGGCCCATAGTTTACATTGCTAATGAAGTGTATTTGAGTTATGAGCAGAAATCCAAAAAAAACTTGAAAAAAATCCCATAACTTATACAGTTTTCATCACAGAAAGTTAAAATAGTGCTAAAACGACAAATTTGAAAAAAATATTGCGTTTTACGCTGTTTTGAACATTCTCCATATAAAATTGACTGAGAATCAGAAAATATTTTTAAAAAAATCGCTGTTACTTGTGAAATCTTATAGCTACAAAAAAACAATGTACTTGACATGTGCGAATACCGCCTTTTCACATAGATTTAGGCCTATAGTTTACCTTGCTAATGAAGCGTATTAGAGTTATGAGCAAAAATCCAAAAAAAACTTAAAGAAAAATCCCATAACTTTTACAGTTTTATTCACAGAAAGTTGAAATAGTGCTAAAACGACGAATTGAAATAAAATAATGCGTTTTACGCTATTTTGAACATTCTCCATATAAAATTGACTGAGAATCAAAAACTATTTTAAAAGAAATCGCTGTTACTTGTGAAATCTTATAGCTACAAAAAGCAATGTACCAGACATGTGCGAATACCGCCTCCTTACATAGATCTAGGCCCATAGTTTACATTGCTAATGAAGCGTATTTGAGTTATGAGCAAAAATCCAAAAAAAACTTGAAAAAAATCCCATAACTTATACAGTTTTCATCACAGAAAGTTGAAATAGTGCTAAAACGACGAATTTGAAAAAAATATTGCGTTTTACGCTGTTTTAAACATTCTCCATATAAAATTGACTGAGAATCAGAAAATATTTTTAAAAAAATCGCTGTTACTTGTGAAATCTTATAGCTACAAAAAAACAATGTACTAGACATGTGCGAATACCGCCTTCTTACATAGATTTAGGCCTATATTTCACATTGCTAATGAAACGTATTCGAGTTATGAGCAAAAATCCAAAAAAAACTTAAAGAAAATCCCATAACTTTTACAATTTTTATTACAGAAAGTTGAAATAGTGCTAAAACGACGAATTTAAAAAAAATAATGCGTTTTACGCTGTTTTAAACATTCTCTATATAAAATTGACTGAGAATCAGAAAATATTTTTAAAAAAAATCGCTGTTACTTGTAAAATCTTATAGCTACAAAAAACAATGTACTAAACATGTGCGAATGCCGCCTTCTTACATAGATTTAGGCCTATAGTTTACATTGCTAATGAAGCGTATTTGAGTTATGAGCAAAAATCCAAAAAAAGCTTAAAGAAAATCCCATAACTTTTACAGTTTTTATCACAGAAAGTTGAAATAGTGCTAAAACGACGAATTGAAATAAAATAATGCGTTTTACGCTATTTTGAACATTCTGCATATAAAATTAACTGAGAATCAGAAAATATTTTTGAAAAAATCGCTGTTACTTGTGAAATCTTATAGCTACAAAAAAACAATGTACAAGATATGTGCGAATACCGCCTCCTTACATAGATTTAGGCCTATAGTTCACATTGCTATTGAAGCGTATTCGAGTTATGAGCAAAAATCCAAAAAAAATTAAAGAAAATCACATAACTTTTACAGTTTTTATCACAGAAAGTTAAAATAAATCTCAAATGACGAATTTAAAAAAAATAATGCGCTTTTCGCTATTTAGAACATTCTCCATATAAAATTGTCTGAGAATCAAAAACTATTTTAAAAAAAATCGCTGTTACTTGTGAAATCTTATAGCTACAAAAAAACAATGTACTAGACATGTGCGAATACCGCCTTTTTACATAGATTTAGGCCTATAGTTTACATTGCTAATGAAGCGTATTCGAGTTATGAGCAAAAACCTAATAAAAACTTGAAAAAAATCACATAACTTTTACAGTTTTTATCACAGAAAGTTGAAATAGTGCTAAAACGACGAATTTAAAAAAAATAATGCGTTTTACGCTGTTTTGAACATTCTCCATATAAAATTGACTGAGAATCAGTAAATATTTAAAAAAAAATCGCTGTTATTTGTGAAATCTTATAGCTACAAAAAAACATTGTACTAGACATGTGCGAATACCGCCTCCTTACATAGATTTAAGCTTATAGTTCACATTGCTAATGAAGCGTATTCGAGTTATGAGCAAAAACCCAAAAAAAACTTGAAGAAAATGCCATAACTTTTACAATTTTTATCACAGAAAGTTGAAATAGTGCTAAAACGACGAATTTAAAAAAAATAATGCGTTTTACGCTGTTTTGAACATTCTCTATATAAAATTGACTGAGAATCAGAAAATATTTTTAAAAAAATCGCTGTTACTTGTAAAATCTTAAAGCTACAAAAAAATAATGTCGTAGACATGTGCGAATACCGTCTCTTTACATAGATTTAGGCATATAGTTCACATTGCTAATAAAGCGTATTCGAGTTATAAACAAAAATTTTAAAAAAAACTTGAAGAAAATCCCATAACTTTTACAGTTTTTATTACAGAAAGTTGAAATAGTGCTAAAACGACGAATTGAAATAAAATAATGCGTTTTACGCTATTTTGAACATTCTCCTTATGAAATTGACTGAGAATCAGAAAATATTTTTAAAAAATCGCTGTTACTTGTGAAATCTTATAGCTACAAAAAAACAATGTACTAGACATGTGCGAATACCGCCTCCTTACATAGATCTAGGCCTATAGATCACATTGCTAATGAAGCGTATTCGAGTTATAAGCAATAATCCAAAAAAAACTTGAAGAGAATCCCATAACGTATACAGTTTTCATCACAGAAAGTTGAAATAGTGCTAAAACGACGAATTGAAATAAAATAATGCGTTTTACGCTATTTTGAACCTACTCCATATAAAATTGACTGAGAATCAGAAAATATTTTTAAAAGCATCGCTATTACTTGTGAAATCTTATAGCTACAAAAAAACAATGTACTAGACATGTGCAAATACCGCCTTTTTACATAGATTTAGGCCTATAGTTTACATTGCTAAGTAAGCGTATTCGAGTTATGAGCAAAAATCCAAAAAAAAACTTGAAGAAAATCCCATAACTTTTACAGTTTTTATCACAGAAAGTTGAAATAGTGCTAAAACGACGAATTGAAATAAAATAATGCGTTTTACGCTATTTTGAACATTCTCCATATAAAATTAACTGAGAATCAAAAAATATTTTGGAAAAAATCGCTGTTACTTGTGAAATCTTATAGCTACAAAAAAACAATGTACAAGATATGTGCGAATACCGCCTCCTTACATAGATTTAGGCCTATAGTTCACATTGCTATTGAAGCGTATTCGAGTTATGAGCAAAAATCCAAAAAACATTAAAGAAAATCACATAACTTTTACAGTTTTTATCACAGAAAGTTAAAATAAATCTCAAATGACGAATTTAAAAAAAATAATGCGCTTTTCGCTATTTAGAATATTCTCCATATAAAATTGACTGAGAATCAAAAATTATTTTAAAAAAAATCGCTGTTACTTGTGAAATCTTATAGCTACAAAAAAACAATGTACTAGACATGTGCGAATACCGCCTTTTTACATAGATTTAGGCCTATAGTTTACATTGCTAATGAAGCGTATTCGAGTTATGAGCAAAAACCTAATAAAAACTTGAAAAGAATCACATAACTTTTACAGTTTTTATCACAGAAAGTTGAAATAGTGCTAAAACGACGAATTGAAATAAAATAATGCGTTTTACGCTATTTTGAACATTCTCCTTATGAAATTGACTGAGAATCAGAAAATATTTTTAAAAAATCGCTGTTACTTGTGAAATCTTATAGCTACAAAAAAACAATGTACTAGACATGTGCGAATACCGCCTCCTTACATAGATCTAGGCCTATAGATCACATTGCTAATGAAGCGTATTCGAGTTATAAGCAATAATCCAAAAAAAACTTGAAGAGAATCCCATAACTTATACAGTTTTCATCACAGAAAGTTGAAATAGTGCTAAATCGACGAATTTAAAAAAAATAATGCGTTTTACGCTGTTTTGAACATTCTCCATATAAAATTGACTGAGAATCAGAAAATATTTTTAAAAAAATCGCTGTTACTGGTAAAATCTTAAAGCTACAAAAAAACAATGTACTAGACATGTGCGAATACCGCCTCTTTACATAGATTTAGGCATATAGTTTACATTGCTAATAAAGCGTATTCGAGTTATAACCAAAAATTTAAAAAAAAACTTGAAAAAAATCCCATAACTTTTGCAGTTTTTATCACAGAAAGTTGAAATAGTTCTAAAACGACGAATTGAAATAAAATAATGCGTTTTACGCTATTTTGAACCTACTCCATATAAAATTGACTGAGAATCAGAAAATATTTTTAATAGCATCGCTATTACTTGTGAAATCTTATAGCTACAAAAAAACAATGTACTAGACATGTGCAAATACCGCCTTTTTACATAGATTTAGGTATATAGTTTACATTGCTAAGTAAGCGTATTCGAGTTATGAGCAAAAATCCAAAAAAAACTTAAAGAAAATCCCATAACTTTTACAATTTTTATTACAGAAAGTTGAAATAGTGGTAAAACGACGAATTTGAAAAAAATAATGCGTTTTACGCTGTTTTGAACATTCTCTATATAAAATTGACTGAGAATAAGAAAATATTTTTAAAAAAATCGCTGTTACTTGTGAAATCTTATAGCTACAAAAAGACAATGTACTAGACATGTGCGAATACCGCCTTCTCACATAGATTTAGGCCTATAGTTTACCTTGCTAATGAAGCGTATTAGAGTTATGAGCAAAAATCCAAAAAAAACTTAAAGAAAAATCCCATAACTTTTACAGTTTTATTCACAGAAAGTTGAAATAGTGCTAAAACGACGAATTGAAATAAAATAATGCGTTTTACGCTATTTTGAACATTCTCCATATAAAATTGACTGAGAATCAAAAACTATTTTAAAAGAAATCGCTGTTACTTGTGAAATCTTATAGCTACAAAAAGCAATGTACCAGACATGTGCGAATACCGCCTCCTTACATAGATCTAGGCCCATAGTTCACATTGCTAATGAAGTGTATTTGAGTTATGAGCAGAAATCCAAAAAAAACTTGAAAAAAATCCCATAACTTATACAGTTTTCATCACAGAAAGTTGATATAGTGCTAAAACGACGAATTTGAAAAAAATGTTGCGTTTTACGCTGTTTTGAACATTCTCCATATAAAATTGACTGAGAATCAGAAAATATTTTTAAAAAAATCGCTGTTACTTGTGAAATCTTATAGCTACAAAAAAACAATGTACTAGACATGTGCGAATACCGCTTTTTTACATAGATTTAGGCCTATAGTTCACATTGCTAATGAAACGTATTCGAGTTATGAGCAAAAATCCAAAAAAAACTTAAAGAAAATCCCATAACTTTTACAATTTTTATTACAGAAAGTTGAAATAGTGCTAAAACGACGAATTTGAAAAAAATAATGCGTTTTACGCTGTTTTGAACATTCTCTATATAAAATTGACTGAGAATCAGAAAATATTTTTAAAAAAAATCGCTGTTACTTGTAAAATCTTATAGCTACAAAAAACAATGTACTAAACATGTGCGAATGCCGCCTTCTTACATAGATTTAGGCCTATAGTTTACATTGCTAATGAAGCGTATTTGAGTTATGAGCAAAAATCCAAAAAAAGCTTAAAGAAAATCCCATAACTTTTACAGTTTTTATCACAGAAAGTTGAAATAGTGCTAAAACGACGAATTGAAATAAAATAATGCGTTTTACGCTATTTTGAACATTCTCCATATAAAATTAACTGAGAATCAAAAAATATTTTGGAAAAAATCGCTGTTACTTGTGAAATCTTATAGCTACAAAAAAACAATGTACAAGATATGTGCGAATACCGCCTCCTTACATAGATTTAGGCCTATAGTTCACATTGCTATTGAAGCGTATTCGAGTTATGAGCAAAAATCCAAAAAAAATTAAAGAAAATCACATAACTTTTACAGTTTTTATCACAGAAAGTTAAAATAAATCTCAAATGACGAATTTAAAAAAATAATGCGCTTTTCGCTATTTAGAACATTCTCCATATAAAATTGACTGAGAATCAAAAACTATTTAAAAAAAAATCGCTGTTACTTGTAAAATCTTATAGCTATAAAAAAACAATGTACTAGACATGTGCGAATACCGCCTTTTTACATAGATTTAGGCCTATAGTTTACATTGCTAATGAAGCGTATTCGAGTTATGAGCAAAAACCTAATAAAAACTTTAAAAAAATCACATAACTTTTACAGTTATTATCACAAAAAGTTGAAATAGTGCTAAAACGACGAATTTAAAAAAAAAATGCGTTTTACGCTGTTTTGAATATTCTCCATATAAAATTGACTGAGAATCAGTAAATATTTTAAAAAAAATCGCTGTTATTTGTGAAATCTAATAGCTACAAAAAAACATTGTACTAGACATGTGCGAATACCGCCTCCTTACATAGATTTAAGCCTATAGTTCACATTGCTAATGAAGCGTATTCGAGTTATGAGCAAAAACCCAAAAAAAACTTGAAGAAAATGCCATAACTTTTACAATTTTTATCACAGAAAGTTGAAATAGTGCTAAAACGACAAATTTAAAAAAAATAATGCGTTTTACGCTGTTTGAACATTTTCTATATAAAATTGACTGAGAATCAGAAAATATTTTTAAAAAAATCGCTGTTACTTGTAAAATCTTAAAGCTACAAAAAAATAATGTCGTAGACATGTGCGAATACCGTCTCTTTACATAGATTTAGGCCTATAGTTCACATTGCTATTGAAGCGTATTCGAGTTATGAGCAAAAATCCAAAAAAAATTAAAGAAAATCACATAACTTTTACAGTTTTTATCACAGAAAGTTAAAATAAATCTCAAATGACGAATTTAAAAAAAATAATGCGCTTTTCGCTATTTAGAACATTCTCCATATAAAATTGACTGAGAATCAAAAACTATTTAAAAAAAAATCGCTGTTACTTGTGAAATCTTATAGCTATAAAAAAACAATGTACTAGACATGTGCGAATACCGCCTTTTTACATAGATTTAGGCCTATAGTTTACATTGCTAATGAAGCGTATTCGAGTTATGAGCAAAAACCTAATAAAAACTTAAAAAAAATCACATAACTTTTACAGTTATTATCACAGAAAGTTGAAATAGTGCTAAAACGACGAATTTAAAAAAAAAAATGCGTTTTACGCTGTTTTGAATATTCTCCATATAAAATTGACTGAGAATCAGTAAATATTTTAAAAAAAATCGCTGTTATTTGTGAAATCTAATAGCTACAAAAAAACATTGTACTAGACATGTGCGAATACCGCCTCCTTACATAGATTTAAGCCTATAGTTCACATTGCTAATGAAGCGTATTCGAGTTATGAGCAAAAACCCAAAAAAAACTTGAAGAAAATGCCATAACTTTTGCAGTTTTTATCACAGAAAGTTGAAATAGTTCTAAAACGACGAATTGAAATAAAATAATGCGCTTTACGCTATTTTGAACCTACTCCATATAAAATTGACTGAGAATCAGAAAATTCTTTTTAAAAGCATCGCTATTACTTGTGAAATCTTATAGCTACAAAAAAACAATGTACTAGACATGTGCAAATACCGCCTTTTTACATAGATTTAGGCCTATAGTTTATATTGCTAAGTAAGCGTATTCGAGTTATGAGCAAAAATCCAAAAAAAAACTTAAAGAAAATCCCATAACTTTTACAGTTTTTATCACAGAAAGTTGAAATAGTGCTAAAACGACGAATTGAAATAAAATAATTCGTTTTACGCTATTTTGAACATTCTCCATATAAAATTGACTGAGAATCAGAAAATATTTTTTTAAAAATCGCTGTTACTTGTGAAATCTTATAGCTACAAAAAAACAATGTACTAGACATGTGCAAATACCGCCTTTTTACATAGATTTAGGCCTATAGTTTACCTTGCTAATGAAGCGTATTAGAGTTATGAGCAAAAATCCAAAAAAAACTTAAAGAAAAATCCCATAACTTTTACAGTTTTATTCACAGAAAGTTGAAATAGTGCTAAAACGACGAATTGAAATAAAATAATGCGTTTTACGCTATTTTGAACATTCTCCATATAAAATTGACTGAGAATCAAAAACTATTTTAAAAGAAATCGCTGTTACTTGTGAAATCTTATAGCTACAAAAAGCATTGTACCAGACATGTGCGAATACCGCCTCCTTACATAGATCTAGGCCCATAGTTCACATTGCTAATAAAGTGTATTTGAGTTATGAGCAGAAATCCAAAAAAAACTTGAAAAAAATCCCATAACTTATACAGTTTTCATCACAGAAAGTTGAAATAGTGCTAAAACGACGAATTTGAAAAAAATATTGCGTTTTACGCTGTTTTGAACATTCTCCATATAAAATTGACTGAGAATCAGAAAATATTTTTAAAAAAAATCGCTGTTACTTGTGAAATCTTATAGCTACAAAAAAACAATGTACTTGACATGTGCGAATACCGCCTTCTTACATAGATTTAGGCCTATAGTTCACATTGCTAATGAAGCGTATTCGAGTTATGAGCAAAAATCAAAAAAAATTAAAGAAAATCCCATAACTTTTACAATTTTTATTACAGAAAGTTGAAATAGTGGTAAAACGACGAATTTGAAAAAAATAATGCGTTTTACGCTGTTTTGAACATTCTCTATATAAAATTGACTGAGAATAAGAAAATATTTTTAAAAAAATCGCTGTTACTTGTGAAATCTTATAGCTACAAAAAGACAATGTACTAGACATGTGCGAATACCGCCTTTTCACATAGATTTAGGCCTATAGTTTACCTTGCTAATGAAGCGTATTAGAGTTATGAGCAAAAATCCAAAAAAAACTTAAAGAAAAATCCCATAACTTTTACAGTTTTATTCACAAAAAGTTGAAATAATGCTAAAACGACGAATTGAAATAAAATAATGCGTTTTACGCTATTTTGAACATTCTCCATATAAAATTGACTGAGAATCAAAAACTATTTTAAAAGAAATCGCTGTTACTTGTGAAATCTTATAGCTACAAAAAGCAATGTACCAGACATGTGCGAATACCGCCTCCTTACATAGATCTAGGCCCATAGTTCACATTGCTAATGAAGTGTATTTGAGTTATGAGCAGAAATCCAAAAAAAACTTGAAAAAAATCCCATAACTTATACAAATTTCATCACAGAAAGTTGAAATAGTGCTAAAACGACGAATTTGAAAAAAATATTGCGTTTTACGCTGTTTTAAACATTCTCCATATAAAATTGACTGAGAATCAGAAAATATTTTTAAAAAAATCGCTGTTACTTGTGAAATCTTATAGCTACAAAAAAACAATGTACTTGACATGTGCGAATACCGCCTTCTTACATAGATTTAGGACTATAGTTCACATTGCTAATGAAGCGTATTCGAGTTATGAGCAAAAATCAAAAAAAAACTTAAGGAAAATCCCATAACTTATACAATTTTTATTACAGAAAGTTGAAATAGTGGTAAAACGACGAATTTGAACAAAATAATGCGTTTTACGCTGTTTTGAACATTCTCTATATAAAATTGACTGAGAATAAGAAAATATTTTTAAAAAAATCGCTGTTACTTGTGAAATCTTATAGCTACAAAAAGACAATGTACTAGACATGTGCGAATACCGCCTTCTTACATAGATTTAGGCCTATAGATTACCTTACTAATGAAGCGTATTCGAGTTATGAGCAAAAATCCAAAAAAAACTTAAAGAAAATCCCATAACTTTTACAGTTTTTATCACAGAAAGTTGAAATACTCCTTACATAGATTTTAGGCCTATAGTTTACATTGCTAATAAAGCGTATTCGAGTTATGAGCAAAAATCCAATAAAAACTTGAAAAAAATCCCATAACTTTTACAGTTTTTATCACAGAAAGTTGAAATAGTGCTAAAACGACGAATTAAAAAAAAATGATGCGTTTTACGCTATTTTGATCATTCTCCATATAAAATTGACTGAGAATCAAAAACTATTTAAAAAAAAATCGCTGTTACTTGTGAAATCTCATAGCTACAAAAAAACAATGTACTAGACATGTGCGAATACCGCCTCCTTACTTAGATTTAGGCCTATAGTTTACATTGCTAATGAAGCGTGTTCGAGTTATGAGCAAAAATGCAAAAAAAATTTGATGAAAATCCCATAACTCTTTCAGTTTTTATCACAGAAAGTTGAAATAGTGCTAAAACGACGAATTGAGAAAAAATAATGCGATTTACGCTATTTTGAACATTCTCCATATAAAATTGACTGAGAATCAGAAAATATTTTTAAAAAAATCGGTGTTACTTGTGAAATCTTATAGCTACAAAAAAACAATGTACTAGACATGTGCGAATACTGCCTCCTTACATAGATTTAGGCCTATAGTTCACATTGCTATTGAAGCGTATTCGAGTTATGAGCAAAAATCCAAAAAAAAATTGATGAAAATCCCATAACTCTTACAGTTTTTATCACACAAAGTTGAAATAGTGCTAAAACGACAAATTGAGAAAAAATAATGCGATTTACGCTATTTTGAACATTTGCCATATAAAATTGACTGAGAATCAAAAACTATTTTAAAAGAAATCGCTGTTACTTGTGAAATCTTATAGCTATAAAAAAAACAATGTACTAGACATGTGCGAATACCGCCTTTTTACATAGATTTAGGCCTATAGTTTACATTGCTAATGAAGCGTATTCGAGTTATGAGCAAAAACCTAATAAAAACTTTAAAAAAATCACATAACTTTTACAGTTTTTATCACAGAAAGTTGAAATAGTGCTAAAACGACGATTTTAAAAAAAATAATGCGTTTTACGCTGTTTAGAATATTCTCTATATAAAATTGACTGAGAATCAGTAAATATATAAAAAAAAATCGCAGTTATTTGTAAAATCTTATAGCTACAAAAAACAATGTACTAAACATGTGCGAATGCCGCCTTCTTACATAGATTTAGGCCTATAGTTTACATTGCTAATGAAGCGTATTTGAGTTATAAGCAAAAATCCAAAAAAAGCTTAAAGAAAATCCCATAACTTTTACAGTTTTTATCACAGAAAGTTGAAATAGTGCTAAAACGACGAATTGAAATAAAATAATGCGTTTTACGCTATTTTGAACATTCTCCATATAAAATTAACTGAGAATCAAAAAATATTTTGGAAAAAATCGCTGTTACTTGTGAAATCTTATAGCTACAAAAAAACAATGTACAAGATATGTGCGAATACCGCCTCCTTACATAGATTTAGGCCTATAGTTCACATTGCTATTGAAGCGTATTCGAGTTATGAGCAAAAATCCAAAAAAAATTAAAGAAAATCACATAACTTTTACAGTTTTTATCACAGAAAGTTAAAATAAATCTCAAATGACGAATTTAAAAAAAATAATGCGCTTTTCGCTATTTAGAACATTCTCCATATAAAATTGACTGAGAATCAAAAACTATTTTAAAAAAATCGCTGTTACTTGTGAAATCTTATAGCTATAAAAAAACAATGTACTAGACATGTGCGAATACCGCCTTTTTACATAGATTTAAGCCTATAGTTTACATTGCTAATGAAGCGTATTCGAGTTATGAGCAAAAACCTAATAAAAACTTAAAAAAAATCACATAACTTTTACAGTTTTTATCACAGAAAGTTGAAATAGTGCTAAAACGACGAATTTAAAAAAAATAATGCGTTTTACGCTGTTTTGAATATTCTCCATATAATATTGACTGAGAATCAAAAGCTATTTTAAAAGAAATCGCTGTTACTTGTGAAATCTTATAGCTACAAAAAGCAATGTACCAGACATGTGCGAATACCGCCTCCTTACATAGATCTAGGCCCATAGTTCACATTGCTAATGAAGTGTATTTGAGTTATGAGCAGAAATCCAAAAATAACTTGAAAAAAATCCCATAACTTATACAGTTTTCATCACAGAAAGTTGAAATAGTGCTAAAACGACGAATTTGAAAAAAATATTGCGTTTTACGCTGTTTTGAACATTCTCCATATAAAATTGACTGAGAATCAGAAAATATTTTTAAAAAAATCGCTGTTACTTGTGAAATCTTATAGCTACAAAAAAACAATGTACTAGACATGTGCGAATACCGCCTTCTTACATAGATTTAAGCCTATAGTTCACATTGCTAATGAAGCGTATTCGAGTTATGAGCAAAAACCCAAAAAAAACTTGAAGAAAGTGCCATAACTTTTACAATTTTTATCACAGAAAGTTGAAATAGTGCTAAAACGACGAATTTAAAAAAAATAATGCGTTTTACGCTGTTTTGAACATTCTCTATATAAAATTGACTGAGAATCAGAAAATATTTTTAAAAAAATCGCTGTTACTTGTAAAATCTTAAAGCTACAAAAAATAATGTCGTAGACATGTGCGAATACCGTCTCTTTACATAGATTTAGGCATATAGTTCACATTGCTAATAAAGCGTATTCGAGTTATAAACAAAAATTTAAAAAAAAACTTGAAGAAAATCCCATAACTTTTACAGTTTTTATCACAGAAAGTTGAAATAGTGCTAAAACGACGAATTGAAATAAAATAATGCGTTTTACGCTATTTTGAACATTCTCCTTATGAAATTGACTGAGAATCAGAAAATATTTTTAAAAAATCGCTGTTACTTGTGAAATCTTATAGCCACAAAAAAACAATGTACTAGACATGTGCGAATACCGCCTCCTTACATAGATCTAGGCCTATAGATCACATTGCTAATGAAGCGTATTCGAGTTATAAGCAATAATCCAAAAAAAACTTGAAGAGAATCCCATAACTTATACAGTTTTCATCACAGAAAGTTGAAATAGTGCTAAACCGACGAATTTAAAAAAAATAATGCGTTTTACGCTGTTTTGAACATTCTCCATATAAAATTGACTGACAATCAGAAAATATTTTTAAAAAAATCGCTGTTACTGGTAAAATCTTAAAGCTACAAAAAAACAATGTACTAGACATGTGCGAATACCGCCTCTTTACATAGATTTAGGCATATAGTTCACATTGCTAATAAAGCGTATTCGAGTTATAACCAAAAATTTAAAAAAAAACTTGAAAAAAATCCCATAACTTTTGCAGTTTTTATCACAGAAAGTTGAAATAGTTCTAAAACGACGAATTGAAATAAAATAATGCGTTTTACGCTATTTTGAACCTACTCCATATAAAATTGACTGAGAATCAGAAAATATTTTCAAAAGCATCGCTATTACTTGTGAAATCTTATAGCTACAAAAAAACAATGTACTAGACATGTGCAAATACCGCCTTTTTACATAGATTTAGGCCTATAGTTTACATTGCTAAGTAAGCGTATTTGTGTTATGAGCAAAAATCCAAAAAAAAGCTTGAAGAAAATCCCATAACTTTTACAGTTTTTATCACAGAAAGTTGAAATAGTGCTAAAACGACGAATTGAAATAAAATAATGCGTTTTACGCTATTTTGAACATTCTCCATATAAAATTGACTGAGAATCAGAAAATATTTTTTTAAAAATCGCTGTTACTTGTGAAATCTTATAGCTACAAAAAGACAATGTACTAGACATGTGCGAATACCGCCTTCTCACATAGATTTAGGCCTATAGTTTACCTTGCTAATGAAGCGTATTAGAGTTATGAGCAAAAATCCAAAAAAAACTTAAAGAAAAATCCCATAACTTTTACAGTTTTATTCACAGAAAGTTGAAATAGTGCTAAAACGACGAATTGAAATAAAATAATGCGTTTTACGCTATTTTGAACATTCTCCATATAAAATTGACTGAGAATCAAAAACTATTTTAAAAGAAATCGCTGTTACTTGTGAAATCTTATAGCTACAAAAAGCAATGTACCAGACATGTGCGAATACCGCTTCCTTACATAGATCTAGGCCCATAGTTCACATTGCTAATGAAGTGTATTTGAGTTATGAGCAGAAATCCAAAAAAAATTTGAAAAAAATCCCATAACTTATACAGTTTTCATCACAGAAAGTTGAAATAGTGCTAAAACGACGAATTTGAAAAAAATATTGCGTTTTACGCTGTTTTGAACATTCTCCATATAAAATTGACTGAGAATCAGAAAATATTTTTAAAAAAATCGGTGTTACTTGTGAAATCTTATAGCTACAAAAAAACAATGTACTAGACATGTGCGAATACCGCCTCCTTACATAGATTTAGGCCTATAGTTCACATTGCTATTGAAGCGTATTCGAGTTATGAGCAAAAATCCAAAAAAAAATTGATGAAAATCCCATAACTCTTACAGTTTTTATCACACAAAGTTGAAATAGTGCTAAAACGACAAATTGAGAAAAAATAATGCGATTTACGCTATTTTGAACATTTGCCATATAAAATTGACTGAGAATCAAAAACTATTTTAAAAGAAATCGCTGTTACTTGTGAAATCTTATAGCTATAAAAAAACAATGTACTAGACATGTGCGAATACCGCCTTTTTACATAGATTTAGGCCTATAGTTTACATTGCTAATGAAGCGTATTCGAGTTATGAGCAAAAACCTAATAAAAACTTAAAAAAAATCACATAACTTTTACAGTTTTTATCACAGAAAGTTGAAATAGTGCTAAAACGACGAATTTAAAAAAAATAATGCGTTTTACGCTGTTTTGAATATTCTTCATATAAAATTGACTGAGAATCAGTAAATATTAAAAAAAAATCGCTGTTATTTGTGAAATCTTATAGCTACAAAAAAACATTGTACTAGACATGTGCGAATACCGCCTCCTTACATAGATTTAAGCCTATAGTTCACATTGCTAATGAAGCGTATTCGAGTTATGAGCAAAAATCCAAAAAAAATTTGATGAAAATCCCATAACTCTTACAGTTTTTATCACAGAAAGTTGAAATAGTGCTAAAACGACGAATTGAGAAAAAATAATGCGATTTACGCTATTTTGAACATTCTCCATATAAAATTGACTGAGAATCAGAAAATATTTTTTAAAAAATCGCTGTTACTTGTGAAATCTTATAGCTACAAAAAAACAATGTACTAGACATGTGCGAATACCGCCTCCTTACATAGATTTAGGCCTATAGTTCACATTGCTATTGAAGCGTATTCGAGTTATGAGCAAAAATCCAAAAAAAATTTGATGAAAATCCCATAACTTTTGCAGTTTTTATCACAGAAAGTTGAAATAGTTCTAAAACGACGAATTGAAATAAAATAATGCGTTTTACGCTATTTTGAACCTTCTTCATATAAAATTGACTTGGAATCAGAAAATATTTTTAAAAAAATCGCTGTTACTTGTGAAATCTTATAGCTACAAAAAGACAATGTATTAAGACATGTGCAAATACCGGCTCCTTATATAGATTTAGGCCTATAGTTCACATTTCTATTGAAGCGTATTTGAGTTATGAGCAAAAATCCAAAAAAAACTTGAAGAAAATCCCATAACTTTTACAGTTTTTATCACAGAAAGTTGAAATAGTGCTAAAACGACGAATTGAAATAAAATAATGCGTTTTACGCTATTTTGAACATTCTCCATATAAAATTGACTGAGAATCAGAAAATATTTTTAAAAAATCGCTGTTACTTGTGAAATCTTATAGCTACAAAAAAACAATACAAAAAATCCAAAAAAATATTTGAAGAAAATCACATAACTTTTACAGTTTTTATCACAGAAAGTTGAAATAGTGCTAAAACGACGAATTGAAATAAAATAATGCGTTTTACGCTATTTTGAACATTCTCCATATAAAATTGACTGAGAATCAGAAAATATTTTTTTAAAAATCGCTGTTACTTGTGAAATCTTATAGCTACAAAAAGACAATGTATTAGACATGTGCAAATACCGGCTCCTTATATAGATTTAGGCCTATTGTTCACATTGCTATTGAAGCGTATTTGAGTTATGAGCAAAAATCCAAAAAAAAACTTGAAGAGAATCCCATAACTTTTACAGTTTTTATCACAGAAAGTTAAAATAGTGCTAACACGACGAATTGAAATAAAATAATGCGTTTTACGCTCTTTTGAACAATCTTCATATAAAATTGACTGAGAATCAGAAAATATTTTTAAAAAAAATCGCTGTTACTTGTAAAATCTTATAGCTACAAAAAAACAATGTACTAAACATGTGCGAATGCCGCCTTCTTACATAGATTTTGGCCTATAGTTTACATTGCTAATGAAACGTATTCGAGTTATGAGCAAAAATCCACAAAAACCTTAAAAAAAATCCCATAACTTTTACAGTTTTTATCACAGAAAGTTGAAATAGTGCTAAAACGACGAATTCAAATAAAATAATGCGTTTTACGCTGTTTTGAACATTCTCCATATAAAATTGACTGAGAATCAGTAAATATTTAAAAAAAAATCGCTGTTATTTGTGAAATCTTATAGCTACAAAAAAACATTGTACTAGACATGTGCGAATACCGCCTCCTTACATAGATCTAGGCCCATAGTTCACATTGCTAATGAAGTGTATTTGAGTTAAGAGCAAAAATCCAAAAAAAAACTTGAAAAAAATCCCATAACTTATACAGTTTTCATCACAGAAAGTTGAAATAGTGCTAAAACGACGAATTTGAAAAAAATATTGCGTTTTACGCTGTTTTGAACATTCTCCATATAAAATTGACTGAGAATCAGGAAATATTTTTAAAAAAATCGCTGTTACTTGTGAAATCTTATAGCTACAAAAAAACAATGTACTTGACATGTGCGAATACCGCCTTCTTACATAGATTTAGGCCTATAGATCACATTGCTAATGAAGCGTATTCGAGTTATGAGCAAAAATCCAAAAAAAACTTAAAGAAAATCCCATAACTTTTACAATTTTTATTACAGAAATTTGAAATAGTGGTAAAACGACGAATTTGAAAAAAATAATGCGTTTTACGCTGTTTTAAACATTCTCTATATAAAATTGACTGAGAATAAGAAAATATTTTTAAAAAAATCGCTGTTACTTGTGAAATCTTATAGCTACAAAAAGACAATGTACTAGACATGTGCGAATACCGCCTTCCTACATATATTTAGGCCTATAGTTTACCTTTCTAATGAAGCGTATTCGAGTTATGAGCAAAAATCCAAAAAAAACTTAAAGAAAATCCCATAACTTTTACAGTTTTTATCACAGAAAGTTGAAATACTCCTTACATAAATTTAGGACTATAGTTTGCATTGCTAATAAAGCGTATTCGAGTTATGAGCAAAAATCCAATAAAAACTTGAAAAAAATCCCATAGCTTTTACAGTTTTTATCACAGAAAGTTGAAATAGTGCTAAAACGACGAATTTAAAAAAAATGATGCGTTTTACGCTATTTTGATCATTCTCCATATAAAATTGACTGAGAATCAAAAACTATTTTAAAAAAAATCGCTGTTACTTGTGAAATCTTATAGCTACAAAAATACTATGTACTAGACATGTGCGAATACCGCCTCCTTACATAGATTTAAGCCTATAGTTCACATTGCTAATGAAGCGTATTGGAGTTATGAGCAAAAATCAAAAAGAAACTTGAAGAAAATTCCATAACTTTTACAGTTTTTATCACAGAAAGTTGAAATAGTGCTAAAACGACGAATTGAAATAAAATAATGCGTTTTTCGCTATTTTGAACATTCTCCATATAAAATTGACTAAAAATCTGAAAATATTTTTAAAAAAATCGCTGTTACTTGTAAAATCTTATAGCTACAAAAAAACAATGTACTAGACATGTGCGAATACCGCCTCCTTACTTAGATTTAGGCCTATAGTTTACATTGCTAATGAAGCGTGTTCGAGTTATGAGCAAAAATCCAAAAAAAACTTGAAGAAAATCCCATAACTTTTACAGTTTTTATCACAGAAAGTTGAAATAGTGCTAACACGACGAATTGAAATAAAATAATGCGTTTTACGCTCTTTTGAACATCCTTCATAAAAAATTGACTGAGAATCAGAAAATATTTTTAAAAAAAATCGCTGTTACTTGTAAAATCTTATAGCTGCAAAAAAACAATGTACTAAACATGTGCGAATGCCGCCTTCTTACATAGATTTAGGCCTATAGTTTACATTGCTAATGAAGCGTATTCGAGTTATGAGCAAAAATCCAAAAAAAGCTTAAAGAAAATCCCATAACTTTTACAGTTTTTATCACAGAAAGTTGAAATAGTGCTAAAACGACGAATTGAAATAAAATAATGCATTTTACGCTATTTTGAACATTCTCCATATGAAATTGACTGAGAATCAGAAAATATTTTTAAAAAATCGCTGTTACTTGTGAAATCTTATAGCTACAAAAAAACAATGTACTAGACATGTGCGAATACCGCCTCTTTACATAGATCTAGGCCTATAGATCACATTGCTAAAGAAGCGTATTCGAGTTATGAGCAAAAATCCAAAAAAAAACTTGAAGAAAATCCCATAACTTTTACAGTTTTTATCACAGAAAGTTGAAATAGTGCTAAAACGACGAATTGAAATAAAATAATGCGTTTTACGCTATTTTGAACATTCTCCATATAAAATTGACTGAGAATCAGAAAATATTTTTAAAAATCGCTGTTACTTGTGAAATCTTATAGCTACAAAAAAACAATACAAAAAATCCAAAAAAGTACTTGAAGAAAATCACATAACTTTTACAGTTTTTATCACAGAAAGTTGAAATAGTGCTAAAACGACGAATTGAAATAAAATAATGCGTTTTACGCTATTTTGAACATTCTCCATACAAGATTGACTGAGAATCAGAAAATATTTTTTTAAAAATCGCTGTTACTTGTGAAATCTTATAGCTACAAAAAGACAATGTATTAGACATGTGCAAATACCGGCTTCTTATATAGATTTAGGCCTATTGTTCACATTGCTATTGAAGCGTATTTGAGTTATGAGCAAAAATCCAAAAAAAACTTTAAGAAAATCCCATAACTTTTACAGTTTTTATCACAGAAAGTTGAAATAGTTCTAAAACGACGAAATGAAATAAAATAATGCGTTTTACGCTATTTTAAACATTCTCCATATAAAATTGACTGAGAATCAAAAAATATTTTTAAAAAAATCGCTGTTACTTGTGAAATCTTATAGCTACAAAAAAACAATGTACTAGACATGTGCGAATACCGCCTCCTTACATAGATCTATTCATATAGATCACATTGCTAATGAAGCGTATTCGAGTTATGAGCAAAAATCCAAAAAAAACTTGAAGAGAATCCCATAACTTATACAGTTTTCATCACAGAAAGTTGAAATAGTGCTAAAACGACGAATTTAAAAAAAATAATGCGTTTTACGCTGTTTTGAACATTCTCCATATAGAATTGACTGAGAATCAGAAAATATTTTTAAAAAAATCGCTGTTACTTGTGAAATCTTATAGCTACAAAAAAACAATGTACTTGATATGTGCGAATACCGCCTCCTTACATAGATTTAGGCCTATAGTTTACATTGCTAATGAAGCGTATTCGAGTTATGAGCAAAAATTCAAAAAAAACTTAAAGAAATTCCCATAACTTTTACAGTTTTTATCACAGAAAGTTGAAATACTCCTTACATAGATTTAGGCCTATAGTTTACATTGCTAATAAAGCGTATTCGAGTTATGAGCAAAAATCAAATAAAAACTTGGAAAAAATCCCATAACTTTTACAGTTTTTATCACAGATAGTTGAAATAGTGCTAAAACGACGAATTTAAAAAAAATGATGCGTTTTACGCTATTTTGATCATTCTCCATATAAAATTGACTGAGAATCAAAAACTATTTTTAAAAAAATCGCTGTTACTTGTGAAATCTCATAGCTACAAAAAAACAATGTACTAGACATGTGCGAATACCGCCTCCTTACATAGATTTAAGCCTATAGTTCACATTGCTAATGAAGCATATTTGAGTTATGAGCAAGAATCAAAAAAAAACTTGAAGAAAATCCCATAACTTTTACAGTTTTTATCACAGAAAGTTGATATAGTGCTAAAACGACGAATTGAAATAAAATAATGCGTTTTACGCTATTTTGAACATTCTCCATATAAAATTGACTGAGAATCAGAAAGTATTTTTAAAAAAATCGCTGTTACTTGTGAAATCTTATAGCTACAAAAATACAATGTACTAGACATGTGCGAATACCGCCTCCTTACATAGATCTAGGCCTATAAATCACATTGCTAATGAAGCGTATTCGAGTTATGAGCAAAAATCCAAAAAAAACTTGAAGAGAATCCCATAACTTTTACAGTTTTTATCACAGAAAGTTGAAATAGTGCTAACACGACGAATTGAAATAAAATAATGCGTTTTATGCTCTTTTGAACAATCTTCATATAAAATTGACTGAGAATCAGAAAATATTTTTAAAAAAAATCGCTGTTACTTGTAAAATCTTATAGCTACAAAAAAACAATGTACTAAACATGTGCGAATGCCGCCTTCTTACATAGATTTAGGCCTATAGTTTACATTGCTATTAAAGCGTATTCGAGTTATGAGCAAAAATCCAAAAAAAATTAAAGAAAATCACATAACTTTTACAGTTTTTATCACAGAAAGTATAAATAGTGCTAAAACGACGAATTTAAAAAAAATAATGCGTTTTACGCTGTTTTGAACATTCTCTATATAAAATTGACTGAGAATCAGAAAATATTTTTAAAAAAATCGCTGTTACTGGTAAAATCTTAAAGCTATACAAAAAAACAATGTACTAGACATGTGCGAATACCGCCTCTTTACATAGATTTAGGCATATAGTTCACATTGCTAATAAAGCGTATTCGAGTTATAACCAAAAATTTAAAAAAAAACTTGAAGAAAATCCCATAACTTTTGCAGTTTTTATCAAAGAAAGTTGAAATAGTTCTAAAACGACGAATTGAAATAAAATAATGCGTTTTACGCTATTTTGAACCTTCTCCATATAAAATTGACTGAGAATCAGAAAATAATTTTAAAAGCATCGCTATTACTTGTGAAATCTTATAGCTACAAAAAAACAATGTACTAGACATGTGCAAATACCGCCTTTTTACATAGTCTACCTTGCTAATGAAGCGTATTAAAGTTATGAGCAAAAATCCAAAAAAAACTTAAAGAAAAATCCCATAACTTTTACAGTTTTATTCACAGAAAGTTGAAATAGTGCTAAAACGACGAATTGAAATAAAATAATGCGTTTTACGCTATTTTGAACATTTTCCATATAAAATTGACTAAGAATCAAAAATTATTTTAAAAGAAATCGCTGTTACTTGTGAAATCTTATAGCTACAAAAAGCAATGTACCAGACATGTGCGAATACCGCCTCCTTACATAGATCTAGGCCCATAGTTCACATTGCTAATGAAGTGTATTTGAGTTAAGAGCAAAAATCCAAAAAAAACTTGAAAAAAATCCCATAACTTATAAAGTTTTCATCACAGAAAGTTGAAATAGTGCTAAAACGACGAATTTGAAAAAAATATTGCGTTTTACGCTGTTTTGAACATTCTCCATATAAAATTGACTGAGAATCAGGAAATATTTTTAAAAAAATCGCTGTTACTTGTGAAATCTTATAGCTACAAAAAAACAATGTACTTGACATGTGCGAATACCGCCTTCTTACATAGATTTAGGCCTATAGATCACATTGCTAATGAAGCGTATTCGAGTTATGAGCAAAAATCCAAAAAAAACTTAAAGAAAATCCCATAACTTTTACAATTTTTATTACAGAAATTTGAAATAGTGGTAAAACGACGAATTTGAAAAAAATAATGCGTTTTACGCTGTTTTAAACATTCTCTATATAAAATTGACTGAGAATAAGAAAATATTTTTAAAAAAATCGCTGTTACTTGTGAAATCTTATAGCTACAAAAAGACAATGTACTAGACATGTGCGAATACCGCCTTCCTACATATATTTAGGCCTATAGTTTACCTTTCTAATGAAGCGTATTCGAGTTATGAGCAAAAATCCAAAAAAAACTTAAAGAAAATCCCATAACTTTTACAGTTTTTATCACAGAAAGTTGAAATACTCCTTACATAAATTTAGGACTATAGTTTGCATTGCTAATAAAGCGTATTCGAGTTATGAGCAAAAATCCAATAAAAACTTGAAAAAAATCCCATAGCTTTTACAGTTTTTATCACAGAAAGTTGAAATAGTGCTAAAACGACGAATTTAAAAGAAATGATGCGTTTTACGCTATTTTGATCATTCTCCATATAAAATTGACTGAGAATCAAAAACTATTTTAAAAAAAATCGCTGTTACTTGTGAAATCTTATAGCTACAAAAATACTATGTACTAGACATGTGCGAATACCGCCTCCTTACATAGATTTAAGCCTATAGTTCACATTGCTAATGAAGCGTATTGGAGTTATGAGCAAAAATCAAAAAGAAACTTGAAGAAAATTCCATAACTTTTACAGTTTTTATCACAGAAAGTTGAAATAGTGCTAAAACGACGAATTGAAATAAAATAATGCGTTTTTCGCTATTTTGAACATTCTCCATATAAAATTGACTAAAAATCTGAAAATATTTTTAAAAAAATCGCTGTTACTTGTAAAATCTTATAGCTACAAAAAAACAATGTACTAGACATGTGCGAATACCGCCTCCTTACTTAGATTTAGGCCTATAGTTTACATTGCTAATGAAGCGTGTTCGAGTTATGAGCAAAAATCCAAAAAAAACTTGAAGAAAATCCCATAACTTTTACAGTTTTTATCACAGAAAGTTGAAATAGTGCTAACACGACGAATTGAAATAAAATAATGCGTTTTACGCTCTTTTGAACATCCTTCATAAAAAATTGACTGAGAATCAGAAAATATTTTTAAAAAAAATCGCTGTTACTTGTAAAATCTTATAGCTGCAAAAAAACAATGTACTAAACATGTGCGAATGCCGCCTTCTTACATAGATTTAGGCCTATAGTTTACATTGCTAATGAAGCGTATTCGAGTTATGAGCAAAAATCCAAAAAAAGCTTAAAGAAAATCCCATAACTTTTACAGTTTTTATCACAGAAAGTTGAAATAGTGCTAAAACGACGAATTGAAATAAAATAATGCATTTTACGCTATTTTGAACATTCTCCATATGAAATTGACTGAGAATCAGAAAATATTTTTAAAAAATCGCTGTTACTTGTGAAATCTTATAGCTACAAAAAAACAATGTACTAGACATGTGCGAATACCGCCTCTTTACATAGATCTAGGCCTATAGATCACATTGCTAATGAAGCGTATTCGAGTTATGAGCAAAAATCCAAAAAAAAACTTGAAGAAAATCCCATAACTTTTACAGTTTTTATCACAGAAAGTTGAAATAGTGCTAAAACGACGAATTGAAATAAAATAATGCGTTTTACGCTATTTTGAACATTCTCCATATAAAATTGACTGAGAATCAGAAAATATTTTTTAAAAATCGCTGTTACTTGTGAAATCTTATAGCTACAAAAAGACAATGTACTAGACATGTGCGAATACCGCCTTCTTACATAGATTTAGGCCTATATTTTACCTTGCTAATGAAGCGTATTAGAGTTATGAGCAAAAATCCAAAAAAAACTTAAAGAAAAATCCCATAACTTTTACAGTTTTTATCACAGAAAGTTGAAATAGTGCTAAAACGACGAATTGAAATAAAATAATGCATTTTACGCTATTTTGATCATTCTCCATATAAAATTGACTGAGAATCAAAAACTATTTTAAAAGAAATCGCTGTTACTTGTGAAATCTTATAGCTACAAAAAAACAATGTACCAGACATGTGCGAATACCGCCTCCTTACATAGATCTAGGCCCATAGTTTACATTGCTAATGAAGCGTATTTGAGTTATGAGCAAAAATCCAAAAAAAACTTGAAAAAAATCCCATAACTTATACAGTTTTCATCACAGAAAGTTGAAATAGTGCTAAAACGACGAATTTGAAAAAAATATTGCGTTTTACGCTGTTTTAAACATTCTCCATATAAAATTGACTGAGAATCAGAAAATATTTTAAAAAGAATCGCTGTTACTTGTGAAATCTTATAGCTACAAAAAAATAATGTACTAGACATGTGCGAATACCGCCTTCTTACATAGATTAAGGCCTATAGTTCACATTGCTATTAAAGCGTATTCGAGTTATGAGCAAAAATCCAAAAAAAATTAAAGAAAATCACATAACTTTTACAGTTTTTATCACAGAAAGTTAAAATAAATCTCAAATGAAGAATTTAAAAAAATTAATGCGCTTTTCGCTATTTAGAACATTCTCCATATAAAATTGACTGAGAATCAAAAACTATTTTAAAAAAAATCGCTGTTGCTTGTGAAATCTTATAGCTACAAAAAAACAATGTACTAGACATGTGCGAATACCGCCTCCTTACATAGATCTAGGCCTATAGATCACATTGCTAATGAAGCGTATTCGAGTTATGAGCAAAAATCCAAAAAAAACTTGAAGTGAATCCCATAACTTATACAGTTTTCATCACAGAAAGTTGAAATAGTGCTAAAACGACGATTTTAAAAAAAAAATGCGTTTTACGCTGTTTTGAACATTCTCCATATAAAATTGACTGAGAATCAGAAAATATTTTTAAAAAAATCGCTGTTACTTGTGAAATCTTATAGCTACAAAAAAACAATGTAGTAGACATGTGCGAATACCGCCTCCTTACATAGATTTAGGCCTATAGTTCACATTGCTAAAGAAGCATATTCGAGTTATAACCAAAAATTTAAAAAAAAACTTGAAGAAAATCCCATAACTTTTGCAGTTTTTATCACAGAAAGTTGAAATAGTTCTAAAACGACGAATTGAAATAAAATAATGCGTTTTACGCTATTTTGAACCTTCTCCATATAAAATTGACTTGGAATCAGAAAATATTTTTAAAAAAATCGCTGTTACTTGTGAAATCTTATAGCTAGAAAAAGACAATGTATTAGACATGTGCAAATACCGGCTCCTTATATAGATTTAGGCCTACAGTTCACATTGCTATTGAAGCGTATTTGAGTTATGAGCAAAAATCCAAAAAAAACTTGAAGAAAATCCCATAACTTTTACAGTTTTTATCACAGAAAGTTGAAATAGTGCTAAAACGACGAATTGAAATAAAATAATGCGTTTTACGCTATTTTGAACATTCTCCATATAAAATTGACTGAGAATCAGAAAATATTTTTAAAAATCGCTGTTACTTGTGAAATCTTATAGCTACAAAAAAACAATACAAAAAATCCAAAAAAATACTTGAAGAAAATCACATAACTTTTACAGTTTTTATCACAGAAAGTTGAAATAGTGCTAAAACGACGAATTGAAATAAAATAATGCGTTTTACGCTATTTTGAACATTCTCCATACAAAATTGACTGAGAATCAGAAAATATTTTTTTAAAAATCGCTGTTACTTGTGAAATCTTATAGCTACAAAAAGACAATGTATTAGACATGTGCAAATACCGGCTCCTTATATAGATTTAGGCCTATTGTTCACATTGCTATTGAAGCGTATTTGAGTTATGAGCAAAAATCCAAAAAAAACTTTAAGAAAATCCCATAACTTTTACAGTTTTTATCACAGAAAGTTGAAATAGTTCTAAAACGACGAAATGAAATAAAATAATGCGTTTTACGCTATTTTAAACATTCTCCATATAAAATTGACTGAGAATCAAAAAATATTTTTAAAAAAATCGCTGTTACTTGTGAAATCTTATAGCTACAAAAAAACAATGTACTAGACATGTGCGAATACCGCCTCCTTACATAGATCTATTCATATAGATCACATTGCTAATGAAGCGTATTCGAGTTATGAGCAAAAATCCAAAAAAAACTTGAAGAGAATCCCATAACTTATACAGTTTTCATCACAGAAAGTTGAAATAGTGCTAAAACGACGAATTTAAAAAAAATAATGCGTTTTACGCTGTTTTGAACATTCTCCATATAGAATTGACTGAGAATCAGAAAATATTTTTTAAAAAATCGCTGTTACTTGTGAAATCTTATAGCTACAAAAAAACAATGTACTTGACATGTGCGAATACCGCCTCCTTACATAGATTTAGGCCTATAGTTTACATTGCTAATGAAGCGTATTCAAGTTATGAGCAAAAATTCAAAAAAAACTTAAAGAAAATCCCATAACTTTTACAGTTTTTATCACAGAAAGTTGAAATACTCCTTACATAGATTTAGGCCTATAGTTTACATTGCTAATAAAGCGTATTCGAGTTATGAGCAAAAATCAAATAAAAACTTGGAAAAAATCCCATAACTTTTACAGTTTTTATCACAGATAGTTGAAATAGTGCTAAAACGACGAATTTAAAAAAAATGATGCGTTTTACGCTATTTTGATCATTCTCCATATAAAATTGACTGAGAATCAAAAACTATTTTTAAAAAAATCGCTGTTACTTGTGAAATCTCATAGCTACAAAAAAACAATGTACTAGACATGTGCGAATACCGCCTCCTTACATAAATTTAAGCCTATAGTTCACATTGCTAATGAAGCATATTTGAGTTATGAGCAAGAATCAAAAAAAAACTTGAAGAAAATGCCATAACTTTTACAGTTTTTATCACAGAAAGTTGATATAGTGCTAAAACGACGAATTGAAATAAAATAATGCGTTTTACGCTATTTTGAACATTCTCCATATAAAATTGACTGAGAATCAGAAAGTATTTTTAAAAAAATCGCTGTTACTTGTGAAATCTTATAGCTACAAAAATACAATGTACTAGACATGTGCGAATACCGCCTCCTTACATAGATCTAGGCCTATAAATCACATTGCTAATGAAGCGTATTCGAGTTATGAGCAAAAATCCAAAAAAAACTTGAAGAGAATCCCATAACTTTTACAGTTTTTATCACAGAAAGTTGAAATAGTGCTAACACGACGAATTGAAATAAAATAATGCGTTTTATGCTCTTTTGAACAATCTTCATATAAAATTGACTGAGAATCAGAAAATATTTTTAAAAAAAATCGCTGTTACTTGTAAAATCTTATAGCTACAAAAAAACAATGTACTAAACATGTGCGAATGCCGCCTTCTTACATAGATTTAGGCCTATAGTTTACATTGCTATTGAAGCGTATTCGAGTTATGAGCAAAAATCCAAAAAGAATTAAAGAAAATCACATAACTTTTACAGTTTTTATCACAGAAAGTATAAATAGTGCTAAAACGACGAATTTAAAAAAAATAATGCGTTTTACGCTGTTTTGAACATTCTCTATATAAAATTGACTGAGAATCAGAAAATATTTTTAAAAAAATCGCTGTTACTGGTAAAATCTTAAAGCTATACAAAAAAACAATGTACTAGACATGTGCGAATACCGCCTCTTTACATAGATTTAGGCATATAGTTCACATTGCTAATAAAGCGTATTCGAGTTATAACCAAAAATTTAAAAAAAAACTTGAAGAAAATCCCATAACTTTTGCAGTTTTTATCAAAGAAAGTTGAAATAGTTCTAAAACGACGAATTGAAATAAAATAATGCGTTTTACGCTATTTTGAACCTTCTCCATATAAAATTGACTGAGAATCAGAAAATAATTTTAAAAGCATCGCTATTACTTGTGAAATCTTATAGCTACAAAAAAACAATGTACTAGACATGTGCAAATACCGCCTTTTTACATAGTCTACCTTGCTAATGAAGCGTATTAAAGTTATGAGCAAAAATCCAAAAAAAACTTAAAGAAAAATCCCATAACTTTTACAGTTTTATTCACAGAAAGTTGAAATAGTGCTAAAACGACGAATTGAAATAAAATAATGCGTTTTACGCTATTTTGAACATTTTCCATATAAAATTGACTAAGAATCAAAAATTATTTTAAAAGAAATCGCTGTTACTTGTGAAATCTTATAGCTACAAAAAGCAATGTACCAGACATGTGCGAATACCGCCTCCTTACATAGATCTAGGCCCATAGTTCACATTGCTAATGAAGTGTATTTGAGTTAAGAGCAAAAATCCAAAAAAAAACTTGAAAAAAATCCCATAACTTATACAGTTTTCATCACAGAAAGTTGAAATAGTGCTAAAACGACGAATTTGAAAAAAATATTGCGTTTTACGCTGTTTTGAACATTCTCCATATAAAATTGACTGAGAATCAGGAAATATTTTTAAAAAAATCGCTGTTACTTGTGAAATCTTATAGCTACAAAAAAACAATGTACTTGACATGTGCGAATACCGCCTTCTTACATAGATTTAGGCCTATAGATCACATTGCTAATGAAGCGTATTCGAGTTATGAGCAAAAATCCAAAAAAAACTTAAAGAAAATCCCATAACTTTTACAATTTTTATTACAGAAATTTGAAATAGTGGTAAAACGACGAATTTGAAAAAAATAATGCGTTTTACGCTGTTTTAAACATTCTCTATATAAAATTGACTGAGAATAAGAAAATATTTTTAAAAAAATCGCTGTTACTTGTGAAATCTTATAGCTACAAAAAGACAATGTACTAGACATGTGCGAATACCGCCTTCCTACATATATTTAGGCCTATAGTTTACCTTTCTAATGAAGCGTATTCGAGTTATGAGCAAAAATCCAAAAAAAACTTAAAGAAAATCCCATAACTTTTACAGTTTTTATCACAGAAAGTTGAAATACTCCTTACATAAATTTAGGACTATAGTTTGCATTGCTAATAAAGCGTATTCGAGTTATGAGCAAAAATCCAATAAAAACTTGAAAAAAATCCCATAGCTTTTACAGTTTTTATCACAGAAAGTTGAAATAGTGCTAAAACGACGAATTTAAAGAAATGATGCGTTTTACGCTATTTTGATCATTCTCCATATAAAATTGACTGAGAATCAAAAACTATTTTAAAAAAAATCGCTGTTACTTGTGAAATCTTATAGCTACAAAAATACTATGTACTAGACATGTGCGAATACCGCCTCCTTACATAGATTTAAGCCTATAGTTCACATTGCTAATGAAGCGTATTGGAGTTATGAGCAAAAATCAAAAAGAAACTTGAAGAAAATTCCATAACTTTTACAGTTTTTATCACAGAAAGGTTGAAATAGTGCTAAAACGACGAATTGAAATAAAATAATGCGTTTTTCGCTATTTTGAACATTCTCCATATAAAATTGACTAAAATCTGAAAATATTTTTAAAAAAATCGCTGTTACTTGTAAAATCTTATAGCTACAAAAAAACAATGTACTAGACATGTGCGAATACCGCCTCCTTACTTAGATTTAGGCCTATAGTTTACATTGCTAATGAAGCGTGTTCGAGTTATGAGCAAAAATCCAAAAAAAACTTGAAGAAAATCCCATAACTTTTACAGTTTTTATCACAGAAAGTTGAAATAGTGCTAACACGACGAATTGAAATAAAATAATGCGTTTTACGCTCTTTTGAACATCCTTCATAAAAAATTGACTGAGAATCAGAAAATATTTTTAAAAAAAATCGCTGTTACTTGTAAAATCTTATAGCTGCAAAAAAACAATGTACTAAACATGTGCGAATGCCGCCTTCTTACATAGATTTAGGCCTATAGTTTACATTGCTAATGAAGCGTATTCGAGTTATGAGCAAAAATCCAAAAAAAGCTTAAAGAAAATCCCATAACTTTTACAGTTTTTATCACAGAAAGTTGAAATAGTGCTAAAACGACGAATTTGAAAAAAATATTGCGTTTTACGCTGTTTTAAACATTCTCCATATAAAATTGACTGAGAATCAGAAAATATTTTTAAAAAAATCGCTGTTACTTGTGAAATCTTATAGCTACAAAAAAACAATGTACTAGACATGTGCGAATTCCGCCTTCTTACATAGATTTAGGCCTATAGTTCACATTGCTAATGAAACGTATTCGAGTTATGAGCAAAAATCCAAAAAATACTTAAAGAAAATCCCATAACTTTTACAATTTTTATTACAGAAAGTTGAAATAGTGCTAAAACGACGAATTTGAAAAAAATAATGCGTTTTACGCTGTTTTGAACATTCTCTATATAAAATTGACTGAGAATCAGAAAATATTTTTAAAAAAAATCGCTGTTACTTGTAAAATCTTATAGCTACAAAAAACAATGTACTAAACATGTGCGAATGCCGCCTTCTTACATAGATTTAGGCCTATAGTTTACATTGCTAATGAAGCGTATTCGAGTTATGAGCAAAAATCCAAAAAAAGCTTAAAGAAAATCCCATAACTTTTACAGTTTTTATCACAGAAAGTTGAAATAGTGCTAAAACGACAAATTGAAATAAAATAATGCGTTTTACGCTATTTTGAACATTCTCCATATAAAATTAACTGAGAATCAGAAAATATTTTTGAAAAAATCGCTGTTACTTGTGAAATCTTATAGCTACAAAAAAACAATGTACAAGAAATGTGCGAATACCGCCTCCTTACATAGATTTAGGCCTATAGTTCACATTGCTATTAAAGCGTATTCGAGTTATGAGCAAAAATCCAAAAAAAATTAAAGAAAATCACATAACTTTTACAGTTTTTATCACAGAAAGTTAAAATAAATCTCAAATGAAGAATTTAAAAAAAATAATGCGCTTTTCGCTATTTAGAACATTCTCCATATAAAATTGACTGAGAATCAAAAACTATTTTAAAAAAAATCGCTGTTGCTTGTGAAATCTTATAGCTACAAAAAAACAATGTACTAGACATGTGCGAATACCGCCTCCATACATAGATCTAGGCCTATAGATCACATTGCTAATGAAGCGTATTCGAGTTATGAGCAAAAATCCAAAAAAAACTTGAAGTGAATCCCATAACTTATACAGTTTTCATCACAGAAAGTTGAAATAGTGCTAAAACGACGATTTTAAAAAAAAAATGCGTTTTACGCTGTTTTGAACATTCTCCATATAAAATTGACTGAGAATCAGAAAATATTTTTAAAAAAATCGCTGTTACTTGTGAAATCTTATAGCTACAAAAAAACAATGTAGTAGACATGTGCGAATACCGCCTCCTTACATAGATTTAGGCCTATAGTTCACATTGCTAAAGAAGCATATTCGAGTTATAACCAAAAATTTAAAAAAAACTTGAAGAAAATCCCATAACTTTTGCAGTTTTTATCACAGACAGTTGAAATAGTTCTAAAACGACGAATTGAAATAAAATAATGCGTTTTACGCTATTTTGAACCTTCTCCATATAAAATTGACTGAGAATCAGAAAATATTTTTAAAAGCATCGCTATTACTTGTGAAATCTTATAGCCACAAAAAAAACAATGTACTAGACATGTGCAAATACCGCCTTTTTACATAGATTTAGGCCTATAGTTTACATTGCTAATTAAGCGTATTCGAGTTATGAGCAAAAATCCAAAAAAAAACTTGAAGAAAATCCCATAACTTTTACAGTTTTTATCACAGAAAGTTGAAATAGTGCTAAAACGACGAATTGAAATAAAATAATGCGTTTTACGCTATTTTGAACATTCTCCATATAAAATTGACTGAGAATCAGAAAATATTTTTTAAAAATCGCTGTTACTTGTGAAATCTTATAGCTACAAAAAGACAATGTACTAGACATGTGCGAATACCGCCTTCTTACATAGATTTAGGCCTATAGTTTACCTTGCTAGTGAAGCGTATTAGAGTTATGAGCAAAAATGCAAAAAAACTTAAAGGAAAATCCCATAACTATTACAGTTTTTATCACAGAAAGTTGAAATAGTGCTAAAACGACGAATTGAAATAAAATAATGCGTTTTACGCTATTTTGAACATTCTCCATATAAAATTGACTGAGAATCAAAAACTATTTTAAAAAAAATCGCTGTTACTTGTGAAATCTTATAGCTACAAAAAAACAATGTACCAGACATGTGCGAATACCGCCTCCTTACATAGATCTAGGCCCATAGTTCACATTGCTAATGAAGCGTATTTGAGTTATAAGCAAAAATCCAAAAAAAACTTGAAAAAAATCCCATAACTTATACAGTTTTCATCACAGAAATTTGAAATAGTGCTAAAACGACGAATTTGAAAAAAATATTGCGTTTTACGCTGTTTTGAACATTCTCCATATAAAATTGACTGAGAATCAGAAAATATTTTTAAAAAAATCGCTGTTACTTGTGAAATCTTATAGCTACAAAAAAACAATGTACTAGACATGTGCGAATACCGCATTCTTACACAGATTTAGGCCTATAGTTTACCTTGCTAATAAAGCGTATTCGAGTTATGAGCAAAAATCCAAAAAAAACTTGAAGAAAATTCCATAACTTTTACAGTTTTTATCACAGAATGTTGAAATAGTGCTAAAACGACGAATTGAAATAAACTAATGTGTTTTACGCTATATTGAACATTCTCCATATAAAATTGACTGAGAATCAGAAAATATTTTTAAAAAAATCGCTGTTACTTGTGAAATCTTATAGCTACGAAAAAAACAATGTACTAGACATGTGCGAATACCGCCTCCTTACTAGGCCTTAGATCTAGGCCAATAGATCACATTGCTAATGAAGCGTATTCGAGTTATGAGCAAAAATCCAAAAAAAACTTGAAGAGAATCCCATAACTTATACAGTTTTCATCACAGAAAGTTGAAATAGTGCTAAAACGACGAATTTAAAAAAAATAATGCGTTTTACGCTATTTTGAACATTCTCCATATAAAATTGACTGAGAATCAGAAAATATTTTAAAAAAAATCGCTGTTACTTGTGAAATCTTATAGCTACAAAAAAACAATGTACTAAACATGTGCGAATGCCGCCTTCTTACATAGATTTAGGCCTATAGTTTACATTGCTATTGAAGCGTATTCGAGTTATGAGCAAAAATCCAAAAAAAATTAAAGAAAATCACATAACTTTTACAGTTTTTATCACAGAAAGTATAAATAGTGCTAAAACGACGAATTTAAAAAATAATGCGTTTTACGCTGTTTTGAACATTCTCTATATAAAATTGACTGAGAATCAGAAAATATTTTTAAAAAAATCGCTGTTACTGGTAAAATCTTAAAGCTATACAAAAAAACAATGTACTAGACATGTGCGAATACCGCCTTCTTACATAGATTTAAGCCTATAGTTCACATTGCTAATGAAGCATATTTGAGTTATGAGCAAGAGTCAAAAAAAAACTTGAAGAAAATCCCATAACTTTTACAGTTTTTATCACAGAAAGTTGATATAGTGCTAAAACGACGAATTGAAATAAAATAATGCGTTTTACGCTATTTTGAACATTCTCCATATAAAATTGACTGAGAATCAGAAAGTATTTTTAAAAAAAATCGCTGTTACTTGTGAAATCTTATAGCTACAAAAATACAATGTACTAGACATGTGCGAATACCGCCTCCTTACATAGATCTAGGCCTATAAATCACATTGCTAATGAAGCGTATTCGAGTTATGAGCAAAAATCCAAAAAAAACTTGAAGAGAATCCCATAACTTTTACAGTTTTTATCACAGAAAGTTGAAATAGTGCTAACACGACGAATTGAAATAAAATAATGCGTTTTACGCTCTTTTGAACAATCTTCATATAAAATTGACTGAGAATCAGAAAATATTTTTAAAAAAAATCGCTGTTACTTGTAAAATCTTATAGCTACAAAAAAACAATGTACTAAACATGTGCGAATGCCGCCTTCTTACATAGATTTAGGCCTATAGTTTACATTGCTAATGAAACGTATTCGAGTTATGAGCAAAAATCCACAAAAACCTTAAAGAAAATCCCATAACTTTTACAGTTTTTATCACAGAAAGTTGAAATAGTGCTAAAACGACGAATTCAAATAAAATAATGCGTTTTACGCTGTTTTGAACATTCTCCATATAAAATTGACTGAGAATCAAAAACTATTTTAAAAAAAATCGCTGTTACTTGTGAAATCTTATAGCTACAAAAAAACAATGTACTAAACATGTGCGAATGCCGCCTTCTTACATAGATTTAGGCCTATAGTTTACATTGCTATTAAAGCGTATTCGAGTTATGAGCAAAAATCCAAAAAAAATTAAAAAAAATCACATAACTTTTACAGTTTTTATCACAGAAAGTATAAATAGTGCTAAAACGACGAATTTAAAAAAAATAATGCGTTTTACGCTGTTTTGAACATTCTCTATATAAAATTGACTGAGAATTAGAAAATATTTTTAAAAAAATCGCTGTTACTGGTAAAATCTTAAAGCTATACAAAAAAACAATGTACTAGACATGTGCGAATACCGCCTCTTTACATAGATTTAGGCATAAAGTTCACATTGCTAATAAAGCGTATTCGAGTTATAACCAAAAATTTAAAAAAAAACTTGAAGAAAATCCCATAACTTTTGCAGTTTTTATCAAAGAAAGTTGAAATAGTTCTAAAACGACGAATTGAAATAAAATAATGCGTTTTACGCTATTTTGAACCTTCTCCATATAAAATTGACTGAGAATCAGAAAATAATTTTAAAAGCATCGCTATTACTTGTGAAATCTTATAGCTACAAAAAAACAATGTACTAGACATGTGCAAATACCGCCTTTTTACATAGTCTACCTTGCTAATGAAGCGTATTAAAGTTATGAGCAAAAATCCAAAAAAAACTTAAAGAAAAATCCCATAACTTTTACAGTTTTATTCACAGAAAGTTGAAATAGTGCTAAAACGACGAATTGAAATAAAATAATGCGTTTTACGCTATTTTGAACATTTTCCATATAAAATTGACTAAGAATCAAAAAATATTTTAAAAGAAATCGCTGTTACTTGTAAAATCTTATAGCTACAAAAAGCAATGTACCAGACATGTGCGAATACTGCCTCCTTACATAGATCTAGGCCCATAGTTCACATTGCTAATGAAGTGTATTTGAGTTAAGAGCAAAAATCCAAAAAAAACTTGAAAAAAATCCCATAACTTATACAGTTTTCATCACAGAAAGTTGAAATAGTGCTAAAACGACGAATTTGAAAAAAATATTGCGTTTTACGCTGTTTTGAACATTCTCCATATAAAATTGACTGAGAATAAGAAAATATTTTTAAAAAAATCGCTGTTACTTGTAAAATCTTATAGCTACAAAAAAACAATGTACTAGACATGTGCGAATACCGCCTCCTTACTTAGATTTAGGCCTATAGTTTACATTGCTAATGAAGCGTGTTCGAGTTATGAGCAAAAATCCAAAAAAAGCTTAAAGAAAATCCCATAACTTTTACAGTTTTTATAACAGAAAGTTGAAATAGTGCTAAAACGACGAATTGAAATAAAATAATGCATTTTACGCTATTTTGAACATTCTCCATATGAAATTGACTGAGAATCGGAAAATATTTTTAAATAATCGCTGTTACTTGTGAAATCTTATAGCTACAAAAAAACAATGTACTAGACATGTGCGAATACCGCCTCCTTACATAGATCTAGGCCTATAGATCACATTGCTAATGAAGCGTATTCTTGTTATGAGCAAAAATCCAAAAAAAAACTTGAAGAAAATCCCATAACTTTTACAGTTTTTATCACAGAAAGTTGAAATAGTGCTAAAACGACGAATTGAAATAAAATAATGCGTTTTACGCTATTTTGAACATTCTCCATATAAAATTGACTGAGAATCAGAAAATATTTTTTAAAAATCGGTGTTACTTGTGAAATCTTATAGCTACAAAAAGACAATGTACTAGACATGTGCGAATACCGCCTTCTTACATAGACTTAGGCCTATATTTTACCTTGCTAATGAAGCGTATTAGAGTTATGAGCAAAAATCCAAAAAAACTTAAAGAAAAATCCCATAACTTTTACAGTTTTTATCACAGAAAGTTGAAATAGTGCTAAAACGACGAATTGAAATAAAATAATGCGTTTTACGCTATTTTGAACATTCTCCATATAAAATTGACTGAGAATCAAAAACTATTTTAAAAGAAATCGCTGTTACTTGTGAAATCTTATAGCTACAAAAAAACAATGTACTAGACATGTGCGAATACCGCCTCCTTACATAGATCTATTCATATAGATCACATTGCTAATGAAGCGTATTCGAGTTATGAGCAAAAATCCAAAAAAAACTTGAAGAGAATCCCATAACTTATACAGTTTTCATCACAGAAAGTTGAAATAGTGCTAAAACGACGAATTTAAAAAAAATAATGCGTTTTACGCTGTTTTGAACATTCTCCATATAGAATTGACTGAGAATCAGAAAATATTTTAAAAAAAATCGCTGTTACTTGTGAAATCTTATAGCTACAAAAAAAACAATGTACTAGACATGTGCGAATACCGCCTCCTTACTAGGGCTTAGATCTAGGCCTATAGATCACATTGCTAATGAAGCGTATTCGAGTTATGAGCAAAAATCCAAAAAAAACTTGAAGAGAATCCCATAACTTATACAGTTTTCATTACAGAAAGTTGAAATAGTGCTAAAACGACGAATTTAAAAAAAATAATGCGTTTTACGCTATTTTGAACATTCTCCATATAAAATTGACTGAGAATCAGAAAATATTTTAAAAAAAATCGCTGTTACTTGTGAAATCTTATAGCTACAAAAAAACAATGTACTAAACATGTGCGAATGCCGCCTTCTTACATAGATTTAGGCCTATAGTTTACATTGCTATTGAAGCGTATTCGAGTTATGAGCAAAAATCCAAAAAAAATTAAAGAAAATCACATAACTTTTACAGTTTTTATCACAGAAAGTTGATATAGTGCTAAAACGACGAATTGAAATAAAATAATGCGTTTTACGCTATTTTGAACATTCTCAATATAAAATTGACTGAGAATCAGAAAGTATTTTTAAAAAAATCGCTGTTACTTGTGAAATCTTATAGCTACAAAAATACAATGTACTAGACATGTGCGAATACCGCCTCCTTACATAGATCTAGGCCTATAAATCACATTGCTAATGAAGCGTATTCGAGTTATGAGCAAAAATCCAAAAAAAACTTGAAGAGAATCCCATAACTTTTACAGTTTTTATCACAGAAAGTTGAAATAGTGCTAACACGACGAATTGAAATAAAATAATGCGTTTTACGCTGTTTTGAACATTCTCCATATAAAATTGACTGAGAATCAAAAACTATTTTAAAAAAAATCGCTGTTACTTGTGAAATCTTATAGCTACAAAAAAACAATGTACTAAACATGTGCGAATGCCGCCTTCTTACATAGATTTAGGCCTATAGTTTACATTGCTATTGAAGCGTATTCGAGTTATGAGCAAAAATCCAAAAAAAATTAAAGAAAATCACATAACTTTTACAGTTTTTATCACAGAAAGTATAAATAGTGCTAAAACGACGAATTTAAAAAAAATAATGCGTTTTACGCTGTTTTGAACATTCTCTATATAAAATTGACTGAGAATCAGAAAATATTTTTAAAAAAATCGCTGTTACTGGTAAAATCTTAAAGCTATACAAAAAAACAATGTACTAGACATGTGCGAATACCGCCTCTTTACATAGATTTAGGCATATAGTTCACATTGCTAATAAAGCGTATTCGAGTTATAACCAAAAATTTAAAAAAAAACTTGAAGAAAATCCCATAACTTTTGCAGTTTTTATCAAAGAAAGTTGAAATAGTTCTAAAACGTCGAATTGAAATAAAATAATGCGTTTTACGCTATTTTGAACCTTCTCCATATAAAATTGACTGAGAATCAGAAAATAATTTTAAAAGCATCGCTATTACTTGTGAAATCTTATAGCTACAAAAAAACAATGTACTAGACATGTGCAAATACCGCCTTTTTACATAGTCTACCTTGCTAATGAAGCGTATTAAAGTTATGAGCAAAAATCCAAAAAAAACTTAAAGAAAAATCCCATAACTTTTACAGTTTAATTCGCAGAAAGTTGAAATAGTGCTAAAACGACGAATTGAAATAAAATAATGCGTTTTACGCTATTTTGAACATTTTCCATATAAAATTGACTAAGAATCAAAAATTATTTTAAAAGAAATCGCTGTTACTTGTGAAATCTTATAGCTACAAAAAGCAATGTACCAGACATGTGCGAATACCGCCTCCTTACATAGATCTAGGCCCATAGTTCACATTGCTAATGTAGTGTATTTGAGTTAAGAGCAAAAATCCAAAAAAAACTTGAAAAAAATCCCATAACTTATACAGTTTTCATCACAGAAAGTTGAAATAGTGCTAAAACGACGAATTTGAAAAAAATATTGCGTTTTACGCTGTTTTGAACATTCTCCATATAAAATTGACTGAGAATAAGAAAATATTTTTAAAAAAATCGCTGTTACTTGTAAAATCTTATAGCTACAAAAAACAATGTACTAAACATGTGCGAATGCCGCCTTCTTACATAGATTTAGGCCTATAGTTTACATTGCTAATGAAGCGTATTCGAGTTATGAGCAAAAATCCAAAAAAAGCTTAAAGAAAATCCCATAACTTTTACAGTTTTTATCACAGAAAGTTGAAATAGTGCTAAAACGACAAATTGAAATAAAATAATGCGTTTTACGCTATTTTGAACATTCTCCATATAAAATTAACTGAGAATCAGAAAATATTTTTGAAAAAAATCGCTGTTACTTGTGAAATCTTATAGCTACAAAAAAACAATGTACTAGACATGTGCGAATACCGCCTCCTTACATAGATCTAGGCCTATAAATCACATTGCTAATGAAGCGTATTCGAGTTATGAGCAAAAATCCAAAAAAAACTTGAAGAGAATCCATAACTTATACAGTTTTCATCACAGAAAGTTGAAATAGTGCTAAAACGACGAATTTAAAAAAAATAATGCGTTTTACGCTGTTTTGAACATTCTCCATATAGAATTGACTGAGAATCAGAAAATATTTTTAAAAAAATCGCTGTTACTTGTGAAATCTTATAGCTACAAAAAAAACAATGTACTAGACATGTGCGAATACCGCCTCCTTACTAGGCCTTAGATCTAGGCCAATAGATCACATTGCTAATGAAGCGTATTCGAGTTATGAGCAAAAATCCAAAAAAAACTTGAAGAGAATCCCATAACTTATACAGTTTTCATCACAGAAAGTTGAAATAGTGCTAAAACGACGAATTTAAAAAAAATAATGCGTTTTACGCTGTTTTGAACATTCTCCATATAGAATTGACTGAGAATCAGAAAATATTTTTAAAAAAATCGCTGTTACTTGTGAAATCTTATAGCTACAAAAAAAACAATGTACTAGACATGTGCGAATACCGCCTCCTTACTAGGCCTTAGATCTAGGCCAATAGATCACATTGCTAATGAAGCGTATTCGAGTTATGAGCAAAAATCCAAAAAAAACTTGAAGAGAATCCCATAACTTATACAGTTTTCATCACAGAAAGTTGAAATAGTGCTAAAACGACGAATTTAAAAAAAATAATGCGTTTTACGCTATTTTGAACATTCTCCATATAAAATTGACTGAGAATCAGAAAATATTTTAAAAAAAATCGCTGTTACTTGTGAAATCTTATAGCTACAAAAAAACAATGTACTAAACATGTGCGAATGCCGCCTTCTTACATAGATTTAGGCCTATAGTTTACATTGCTATTGAAGCGTATTCGAGTTATGAGCAAAAATCCAAAAAAAATTAAAGAAAATCACATAACTTTTACAGTTTTTATCACAGAAAGTATAAATAGTGCTAAAACGACGAATTTAAAAAAAATAATGCGTTTTACGCTGTTTTGAACATTCTCTATATAAAATTGACTGAGAATCAGAAAATATTTTTAAAAAAATCGCTGTTACTGGTAAAATCTTAAAGCTATACAAAAAAACAATGTACTAGACATGTGCGAATACCGCCTTCTTACATAGATTTAAGCCTATAGTTCACATTGCTAATGAAGCATATTTGAGTTATGAGCAAGAATCAAAAAAAAACTTGAAGAAAATCCCATAACTTTTACAGTTTTTATCACAGAAAGTTGATATAGTGCTAAAACGACGAATTGAAATAAAATAATGCGTTTTACGCTATTTTGAACATTCTCCATATAAAATTGACTGAGAATCAGAAAGTATTTTTAAAAAAATCGCTGTTACTTGTGAAATCTTATAGCTACAAAAATACAATGTACTAGACATGTGCGAATACCGCCTCCTTACATAGATCTAGGCCTATAAATCACATTGCTAATGAAGCGTATTCGAGTTATGAGCAAAAATCCAAAAAAAACTTGAAGAGAATCCCATAACTTTTACAGTTTTTATCACAGAAAGTTGACATAGTGCTAACACGACGAATTGAAATAAAATAATGCGTTTTACGCTGTTTTGAACATTCTCCATATAAAATTGACTGAGAATCAAAAACTATTTTAAAAAAAATCGCTGTTACTTGTGAAATCTTATAGCTACAAAAAAACAATGTACTAAACATGTGCGAATGCCGCCTTCTTACATAGATTTAGGCCTATAGTTTACATTGCTATTGAAGCGTATTCGAGTTATGAGCAAAAATCCAAAAAAAATTAAAGAAAATCACATAACTTTTACAGTTTTTATCACAGAAAGTATAAATAGTGCTAAAACGACGAATTTAAAAAAAATAATGCGTTTTACGCTGTTTTGAACATTCTCTATATAAAATTGACTGAGAATCAGAAAATATTTTTAAAAAAATCGCTGTTACTGGTAAAATCTTAAAGCTATACAAAAAAACAATGTACTAGACATGTGCGAATACCGCCTCTTTACATAGATTTAGGCATATAGTTCACATTGCTAATAAAGCGTATTCGAGTTATAACCAAAAATTTAAAAAAAAACTTGAAGAAAATCCCATAACTTTTGCAGTTTTTATCAAAGAAAGTTGAAATAGTTCTAAAACGTCGAATTGAAATAAAATAATGCGTTTTACGCTATTTTGAACCTTCTCCATATAAAATTGACTGAGAATCAGAAAGTAATTTTAAAAGCATCGCTATTACTTGTGAAATCTTATAGCTACAAAAAAACAATGTACTAGACATGTGCAAATACCGCCTTTTTACAAAGTCTACCTTGCTAATGAAGCGTATTAAAGTTATGAGCAAAAATCCAAAAAAAACTTAAAGAAAAATCCCATAACTTTTACAGTTTTATTCACAGAAAGTTGAAATAGTGCTAAAACGACGAATTGAAATAAAATAATGCGTTTTACGCTATTTTAAACATTTTCCATATAAAATTGACTAAGAATCAAAAATTATTTTAAAAGAAATCGCTGTTACTTGTGAAATCTTATAGCTACAAAAAGCAATGTACCAGACATGTGCGAATACCGCCTCTTTACATAGATCTAGGCCCATAGTTCACATTGCTAATAAAGTGTATTTGAGTTAAGAGCAAAAATCCAAAAAAAACTTGAAAAAAATCCCATAACTTATACAGTTTTCATCACAGAAAGTTGAGATAGTGCTAAAACGACGAATTTGAAAAAAATATTGCGTTTTACGCTGTTTTGAACATTCTCCATATAAAATTGACTGAGAATAAGAAAATATTTTTAAAAAAATCGCTGTTACTTGTAAAATCTTATAGCTACAAAAAACCAATGTACTAGACATGTGCGAATACCGCCTCCTTACTTAGATTTAGGCCTATAGTTTACATTGCTAATGAAGCGTGTTCGAGTTATGAGCAAAAATCCAAAAAAAGCTTAAAGAAAATCCCATAACTTTTACAGTTTTTATAACAGAAAGTTGAAATAGTGCTAAAACGACGAATTGAAATAAAATAATGCATTTTACGCTATTTTGAACATTCTCCATATGAAATTGACTGAGAATCGGAAAATATTTTTAAATAATCGCTGTTACTTGTGAAATCTTATAGCTACAAAAAAACAATGTACTAGACATGTGCGAATACCGCCTCCTTACATAGATCTAGGCCTATAGATCACATTGCTAATGAAGCGTATTCTTGTTATGAGCAAAAATCCAAAAAAAAACTTGAAGAAAATCCCATAACTTTTACAGTTTTTATCACAGAAAGTTGAAATAGTGCTAAAACGACGAATTGAAATAAAATAATGCGTTTTACGCTATTTTGAACATTCTCCATATAAAATTGACTGAGAATCAGAAAATATTTTTTAAAAATCGGTGTTACTTGTGAAATCTTATAGCTACAAAAAGACAATGTACTAGACATGTGCGAATACCGCCTTCTTACATAGACTTAGGCCTATATTTTACCTTGCTAATGAAGCGTATTAGAGTTATGAGCAAAAATCCAAAAAAAATTAAAGAAAATCACATAACTTTTACAGTTTTTATCACAGAAAGTATAAATAGTGCTAAAACGACGAATTTAAAAAAAATAATGCGTTTTACGCTGTTTTGAACATTCTCTATATAAAATTGACTGAGAATCAGAAAATATTTTTAAAAAAATCGCTGTTACTGGTAAAATCTTAAAGCTATACAAAAAAACAATGTACTAGACATGTGCGAATACCGCCTTCTTACATAGATTTAAGCCTATAGTTCACATTGCTAATGAAGCATATTTGAGTTATGAGCAAGAATCAAAAAAAAACTTGAAGAAAATCCCATAACTTTTACAGTTTTTATCACAGAAAGTTGATATAGTGCTAAAACGACGAATTGAAATAAAATAATGCGTTTTACGCTGTTTTGAACATTCTCCATATAAAATTGACTGAGAATCAGAAAGTATTTTTAAAAAAATCGCTGTTACTTGTGAAATCTTATAGCTACAAAAATACAATGTACTAGACATGTGCGAATACCGCCTCCTTACATAGATCTAGGCCTATAAATCACATTGCTAATGAAGCGTATTCGAGTTATGAGCAAAAATCCAAAAAAAACTTGAAGAGAATCCCATAACTTTTACAGTTTTTATCACAGAAAGTTGAAATAGTGCTAACACGACGAATTGAAATAAAATAATGCGTTTTACGCTGTTTTGAACATTCTCCATATAAAATTGACTGAGAATCAAAAACTATTTTAAAAAAAATCGCTATTACTTGTGAAATCTTATAGCTACAAAAAAACAATGTACTAAACATGTGCGAATGCCGCCTTCTTACATAGATTTAGGCCTATAGTTTACATTGCTATTGAAGCGTATTCGAGTTATGAGCAAAAATCCAAAAAAAATTAAAGAAAATCACATAACTTTTACAGTTTTTATCACAGAAAGTATAAATAGTGCTAAAACGACGAATTTAAAAAAAATAATGCGTTTTACGCTGTTTTGAACATTCTCTATATAAAATTGACTGAGAATCAGAAAATATTTTTAAAAAAATCGCTGTTACTGGTAAAATCTTAAAGCTATACAAAAAAACAATGTACTAGACATGTGCGAATACCGCCTCTTTACATAGATTTAGGCATATAGTTCACATTGCTAATAAAGCGTATTCGAGTTATAACCAAAAATTTAAAAAAAAACTTGAAGAAAATCCCATAACTTTTGCAGTTTTTATCAAAGAAAGTTGAAATAGTTCTAAAACGTCGAATTGAAATAAAATAATGCGTTTTACGCTATTTTGAACCTTCTCCATATAAAATTGACTGAGAATCAGAAAATAATTTTAAAAGCATCGCTATTACTTGTGAAATCTTATAGCTACAAAAAAACAATGTACTAGACATGTGCAAATACCGCCTTTTTACATAGTCTACCTTGCTAATGAAGCGTATTAAAGTTATGAGCAAAAATCCAAAAAAAACTTAAAGAAAAATCCCATAACTTTTACAGTTTTATTCACAGAAAGTTGAAATAGTGCTAAAACGACGAATTGAAATAAAATAATGCGTTTTACGCTATTTTGAACATTTTCCATATAAAATTGACTAAGAATCAAAAATTATTTTAAAAGAAATCGCTGTTACTTGTGAAATCTTATAGCTACAAAAAGCAATGTACCAGACATGTGCGAATACCGCCTCCTTACATAGATCTAGGCCCATAGTTCACATTGCTAATGAAGTGTATTTGAGTTAAGAGCAAAAATCCAAAAAAAACTTGAAAAAAATCCCATAACTTATAAAGTTTTCATCACAGAAAGTTGAAATAGTGCTAAAACGACGAATTTGAAAAAAATATTGCGTTTTACGCTGTTTTGAACATTCTCCATATAAAATTGACTGAGAATAAGAAAATATTTTTAAAAAAATCGCTGTTACTTGTAAAATCTTATAGCTACAAAAAAACAATGTACTAGACATGTGCGAATACCGCCTCCTTACTTAGATTTAGGCCTATAGTTTACATTGCTAATGAAGCGTGTTCGAGTTATGAGCAAAAATCCAAAAAAAGCTTAAAGAAAATCCCATAACTTTTACAGTTTTTATAACAGAAAGTTGAAATAGTGCTAAAACGACGAATTGAAATAAAATAATGCATTTTACGCTATTTTGAACATTCTCCATATGAAATTGACTGAGAATCGGAAAATATTTTTAAATAATCGCTGTTACTTGTGAAATCTTATAGCTACAAAAAAACAATGTACTAGACATGTGCGAATACCGCCTCCTTACATAGATCTAGGCCTATAGATCACATTGCTAATGAAGCGTATTCTTGTTATGAGCAAAAATCCAAAAAAAAACTTGAAGAAAATCCCATAACTTTTACAGTTTTTATCACAGAAAGTTGAAATAGTGCTAAAACGACGAATTGAAATAAAATAATGCGTTTTACGCTATTTTGAACATTCTCCATATAAAATTGACTGAGAATCAGAAAATATTTTTTAAAAATCGGTGTTACTTGTGAAATCTTATAGCTACAAAAAGACAATGTACTAGACATGTGCGAATACCGCCTTCTTACATAGACTTAGGCCTATATTTTACCTTGCTAATGAAGCGTATTAGAGTTATGAGCAAAAATCCAAAAAAAACTTAAAGAAAAATCCCATAACTTTTACAGTTTTTATCACAGAAAGTTGAAATAGTGCTAAAACGACGAATTGAAATAAAATAATGCGTTTTACGCTATTTTGAACATTCTCCATATAAAATTGACTGAGAATCAAAAACTATTTTAAAAGAAATCGCTGTTACTTGTGAAATCTTATAGCTACAAAAGAACAATGTACTAGACATGAGCGAATACCGCCTCCTTACATAGATCTATTCATATAGATCACATTGCTAATGAAGCGTATTCGAGTTATGAGCAAAAATCCAAAAAAAACTTGAAGAGAATCCCATAACTTATACAGTTTTCATCACAAAAAGTTGAAATAGTGCTAAAACGACGAATTTAAAAAAAATAATGCGTTTTACGCTGTTTTGAACATTCTCCATATAGAATTGACTGAGAATCAGAAAATATTTTTAAAAAAATCGCTGTTACTTGTGAAATCTTATAGCTACAAAAAAAACAATGTACTAGACATGTGCGAATACCGCCTCCTTACTAGGCCTTAGATCTAGGCCAATAGATCACAGTGCTAATGAAGCGTATTCGAGTTATGAGCAAAAATCCAAAAAAAACTTGAAGAGAATCCCATAACTTATACAGTTTTCATCACAGAAAGTTGAAATAGTGCTAAAACGACGAATTTAAAAAAAATAATGCGTTTTACGCTATTTTGAACATTCTCCATATAAAATTGACTGAGAATCAGAAAATATTTTTAAAAAAATCGCTGTTACTTGTGAAATCTTATAGCTACAAAAAAACAATGTACTAAACATGTGCGAATGCCGCCTTCTTACATAGATTTAGGCCTATAGTTTACATTGCTATTGAAGCGTATTCGAGTTATGAGCAAAAATCCAAAAAAAATTAAAGAAAATCACATAACTTTTACAGTTTTTATCACAGAAAGTATAAATAGTGCTAAAACGACGAATTTAAAAAAAATAATGCGTTTTACGCTGTTTTGAACATTCTCTATATAAAATTGACTGAGAATCAGAAAATATTTTTAAAAAAATCGCTGTTACTGGTAAAATCTTAAAGCTATACAAAAAAACAATGTACTAGACATGTGCGAATACCGCCTTCTTACATAGATTTAAGCCTATAGTTCACATTGCTAATGAAGCATATTTGAGTTATGAGCAAGAATCAAAAAAAAACTTGAAGAAAATCCCATAACTTTTACAGTTTTTATCACAGAAAGTTGATATAGTGCTAAAACGACGAATTGAAATAAAATAATGCGTTTTACGCTATTTTGAACATTCTCCATATAAAATTGACTGAGAATCAGAAAGTATTTTTAAAAAAATCGCTGTTACTTGTGAAATCTTATAGCTACAAAAATACAATGTACTAGACATGTGCGAATACCGCCTCCTTACATAGATCTAGGCCTATAAATCACATTGCTAATGAAGCGCATTCGAGTTATGAGCAAAAATCCAAAAAAAACTTGAAGAGAATCCCATAACTTTTACAGTTTTTATCACAGAAAGTTGAAATAGTGCTAACACGACGAATTGAAATAAAATAATGCGTTTTACGCTGTTTTGAACATTCTCCATATAAAATTGACTGAGAATCAAAAACTATTTTAAAAAAAATCGCTGTTACTTGTGAAATATTATAGCTACAAAAAAACAATGTACTAGACATGTGCGAATACCGCCTCTTTACATAGATTTAGGCATATAGTTCACATTGCTAATAAAGCGTATTCGAGTTATAACCAAAAATTTAAAAAAAAACTTGAAGAAAATCCCATAACTTTTGCAGTTTTTATCAAAGAAAGTTGAAATAGTTCTAAAACGTCGAATTGAAATAAAATAATGCGCTTTACGCTATTTTGAACCTTCTCCATATAAAATTGACTGAGAATCAGAAAATAATTTTAAAAGCATCGCTATTACTTGTGAAATCTTATAGCTACAAAAAAACAATGTACTAGACATGTGCAAATACCGCCTTTTTACATAGTCTACCTTGCTAATGAAGCGTATTAAAGTTATGAGCAAAAATCCAAAAAAAACTTAAAGAAAAATCCCATAACTTTTACAGTTTTATTCACAGAAAGTTGAAATAGTGCTAAAACGACGAATTGAAATAAAATAATGCGTTTTACGCTATTTTGAACATTTTCCATATAAAATTGACTAAGAATCAAAAATTATTTTAAAAGAAATCGCTGTTACTTGTGAAATCTTATAGCTACAAAAAGCAATGTACCAGACATGTGCGAATACCGCCTCCTTACATAGATCTAGGCCCATAGTTCACATTGCTAATGAAGTGTATTTGAGTTAAGAGCAAAAATCCAAAAAAAACTTGAAAAAAATCCCATAACTTATACAGTTTTCATCACAGAAAGTTGAAATAGTGCTAAATCGACGAATTTGAAAAAAATATTGCGTTTTACGCTGTTTTGAACATTCTCCATATAAAATTGACTGAGAATAAGAAAATATTTTTAAAAAAATCGCTGTTACTTGTAAAATCTTATAGCTACAAAAAACAATGTACTAAACATGTGCGAATGCCGCCTTCTTACATAGATTTAGGCCTATAGTTTACATTGCTAATGAAGCGTATTCGAGTTATGAGCAAAAATCCAAAAAAAGCTTAAAGAAAATCCCATAACTTTTACAGTTTTTATCACAGAAAGTTGAAATAGTGCTAAAACGACAAATTGAAATAAAATAATGCGTTTTACGCTATTTTGAACATTCTCCATATAAAATTAACTGAGAATCAGAAAATATTTTTGAAAAAATCGCTGTTACTTGTGAAATCTTATAGCTACAAAAAAACAATGTACAAGATATGTGCGAATACCGCCTCCTTACATAGATTTAGGCCTATAGTTCACATTGCTATTAAAGCGTATTCGAGTTATGAGCAAAAATCCAAAAAAAATTAAAGAAAATCACATAACTTTTACAGTTTTTATCACAGAAAGTTAAAATAAATCTCAAATGAAGAATTTAAAAAAAATAATGCGCTTTTCGCTATTTAGAACATTCTCCATATAAAATTGACTGAGAATCAAAAACTATTTTAAAAAAAATCGCTGTTACTTGTGAAATCTTATAGCTACAAAAAAACAATGTACTAGACATGGGCGAATACCGCCTTTTTACATAGATTTAGGCCTATAGTTTACATTGCTAATGAAGCGTATTCGAGTTATGAGCAAAAACCTAATAAAAACTTGAAAAAAATCACATAACTTTTACAGTTTTTATCACAGAAAGTTGAAATAGTGCTAAAACGACGAATTGAAATAAAATAATGCGTTTTACGCTATTTTGAACATTTTCCATATAAAATTGACTAAGAATCAAAAATTATTTTAAAAGAAATCGCTGTTACTTGTGAAATCTTATAGCTACAAAAAGCAATGTACCAGATATGTGCGAATACCGCCTCCTTACATAGATCTAGGCCCATAGTTCACATTGCTAATGAAGTGTATTTGAGTTAAGAGCAAAAATCCAAAAAAAACTTGAAAAAAATCCCATAACTTATACAGTTTTCATCACAGAAAGTTGAAATAGTGCTAAAACGACGAATTTGAAAAAAATATTGCGTTTTACGCTGTTTTGAACATTCTCCATATAAAATTGACTGAGAATCAGAAAATATTTTTAAAAAAATCGCTGTTACTTGTGAAATCTTATAGCTACAAAAAAACAATGTACTTGACATGTGCGAATACCGCCTTCTTACGTAGATTTAGGCCTATAGATCACATTGCTAATGAAGCGTATTCGAGTTATGAGCAAAAATCCAAAAAAAACTTAAAGAAAATCCCATAACTTTTACAATTTTTATTACAGAAAGTTGAAATAGTGGTAAAACGACGAATTTGAAAAAAATAATGCGTTTTACGCTGTTTTAAACATTCTCTATATAAAATTGACTGAGAATAAGAAAATATTTTTAAAAAAATCGCTGTTACTTGTGAAATCTTATAGCTACAAAAAGACAATGTATTAGACATGTGCGAATACCGCCTTCCTACATATATTTAGGCCTATAGTTTACCTTTCTAATGAAGCGTATTCGAGTTATGAGCAAAAATCCAAAAAAAACTTAAAGAAAATCCCATAACTTTTACAGTTTTTATCACAGAAAGTTGAAATACTCCTTACATAAATTTAGGACTATAGTTTGCATTGCTAATAAAGCGTATTCGAGTTATGAGCAAAAATCCAATAAAAACTTGAAAAAAATCCCATAGCTTTTACAGTTTTTATCACAGAAAGTTGAAATACTCCTTACATAAATTTAGGACTATAGTTTGCATTGCTAATAAAGCGTATTCGAGTTATGAGCAAAAATCCAAAAAAAACTTGAAAAAAATCCCATAACTTATACAGTTTTCATCACAGAAAGTTGAAATAGTGCTAAAACGACGAATTTGAAAAAAATATTGCGTTTTACGCTGTTTTGAACATTCTCCATATAAAATTGACTGAGAATCAGAAAATATTTTTAAAAAAATCGCTGTTACTTGTGAAATCTTATAGCTACAAAAAAACAATGTACTTGACATGTGCGAATACCGCCTACTTACGTAGATTTAGGCCTATAGATCACATTGCTAATGAAGCGTATTGGAGTTATGAGCAAAAATCAAAAAGAAACTTGAAGAAAATTCCATAACTTTTACAGTTTTTATCACAGAAAGTTGAAATAGTGCTAAAACGACGAATTGAAATAAAATAATGCGTTTTTCGCTATTTTGAACATTCTCCATATAAAATTGACTAAAAATCTGAAAATATTTTTAAAAAAATCGCTGTTACTTGTAAAATCTTATAGCTACAAAAAAACAATGTACTAGACATGTGCGAATACCGCCTCCTTACTTAGATTTAGGCCTATAGTTTACATTGCTAATGAAGCGTGTTCGAGTTATGAGCAAAAATCCAAAAAAAACTTGAAGAAAATCCCATAACTTTTACAGTTTTTATCACAGAAAGTTGAAATAGTGCTAACACGACGAATTGAAATAAAATAATGCATTTTACGCTATTTTGAACATCCTCCATATGAAATTGACTGAGAATCAGAAAATATTTTTAAAAAATCGCTGTTACTTGTGAAATCTTATAGCTACAAAAAAACAATGTACTAGACATGTGCGAATACCGCCTCCTTACATAGATCTAGGCCTATAGATCACATTGCTAATGAAGCGTATTCGAGTTATGAGCAAAAATCCAAAAAAAAACTTAAAGAAAATCCCATAACTTTTACAGTTTTTATCACAGAAAGTTGAAATAGTGCTAAAACGACGAATTGAAATAAAATAATGCGTTTTACGCTATTTTGAACATTCTCCATATAAAATTGACTGAGAATCAGAAAATATTTTTTAAAAATCGCTGTTACTTGTGAAATCTTATAGCTACAAAAAGACAATGTACTAGACATGTGCGAATACCGCCTTCTTACATAGATTTAGACCTATATTTTACCTTGCTAATGAAGCGTGTTAGAGTTATGAGCAAAAATCCAAAAAAAACTTAAAGAAAAATCCCATAACTTTTACAGCTTTTATCACAGAAAGTTGAAATAGTGCTAAAACGACGAATTGAAATAAAATAATGCGTTTTACGCTATTTTGAACATTCTCCATATAAAATTGACTGAGAATCAAAAACTATTTTAAAAGAAATCGCTGTTACTTGTGAAATCTTATAGCTACAAAAAAACAATGTACCAGACATGTGCGAATACCGCCTCCTTACATAGATCTAGGCCCATAGTTTACATTGCTAATGAAGCGTATTTGAGTTATGAGCAAAAATCCAAAAAAAACTTGAAAAAAATCCCATAACTTATACAGTTTTCATCACAGAAAGTTGAAATAGTGCTAAAACGACGAATTTGAAAAAAATATTGCGTTTTACGCTGTTTTGAACATTCTCTATATAAAATTGACTAAGAATCAGAAAATATTTTTAAAAAAAATCGCTGTTACTTGTAAAATCTTATAGCTACAAAAAACAATGTACTAAACATGTGCGAATGCCGCCTTCTTACATAGATTTAGGCCTATAGTTTACATTGCTAATGAAGCGTATTCGAGTTATGAGCAAAAATCCAAAAAAAGCTTAAAGAAAATCCCATAACTTTTACAGTTTTTATCACAGAAAGTTGAAATAGTGCTAAAACGACAAATTGAAATAAAATAATGCGTTTTACGCTATTTTGAACATTCTCCATATAAAATTAACTGAGAATCAGAAAATATTTTTGAAAAAATCGCTGTTACTTGTGAAATCTTATAGCTACAAAAAAACAATGTACAAGATATGTGCGAATACCGCCTCCTTACATAGATTTAGGCCTATAGTTCACATTGCTATTAAAGCGTATTCGAGTTATGAGCAAAAATCAAAAAAAAATTAAAGAAAATCACATAACTTTTACAGTTTTTATCACAGAAAGTTAAAATAAATCTCAAATGAAGAATTTAAAAAAAATAATGCGTTTTTCGCTATTTAGAACATTCTCCATATAAAATTGACTGAGAATCAAAAACTATTTTAAAAAAAATCGCTGTTACTTGTGAAATCTTATAGCTACAAAAAAACAATGTACTAGACATGGGCGAATACCGCCTTCTTACATAGATTTAGGCCTATAGTTTACATTGCTAATGAAGCGTATTCGAGTTATGAGCAAAAACCTAATAAAAACTTGAAAAAAATCACATAACTTTTACAGTTTTTATCACAGAAAGTTGAAATAGTGCTAAAACGACGAATTTAAAAAAAATAATGCGTTTTACGCTGTTTTGAACATTCTCCATATAAAATTGACTGAGAATCAGTAAATATTTAAAAAAAAACCGCTGTTATTTGTGAAATCTTATAGCTACAAAAAAACATTGTACTAGACATGTGCGAATACCGCCTCCTTACATAGATTTAAGCCTATAGTTCACATTGCTAATGAAGCGTATTCGAGTTATGAGCAAAAACCAAAAAAAACTTGAAGAAAATGCCATAACTTTTACAATTTTTATCACAGAAAATTGAAATAGTGCTAAAACGACGAATTTAAAAAAAATAATGCGTTTTACGCTGTTTTGAACATTCTCTATATAAAATTGACTGAGAATCAGAAAATATTTTTAAAAAAATCGCTGTTACTTGTAAAATCTTAAAGCTACAAAAAAATAATGTCGTAGACATGTGCGAATACCGTCTCTTTACATAGATTTAGGCATATAGTTCACATTGCTAATAAAGCGTATTCGAGTTGTAAACAAAAATTTAAAAAAAAACTTGAAGAAAATCCCATAACTTTTACAGTTTTTATCACAGAAAGTTGAAATAGTGCTAAAACGACGAATTGAAATAAAATATTGCGTTTTACGCTATTTTGAACATTCTCCATATGAAATTGACTGAGAATCAGAAAATATTTTTAAAAAATCGCTGTTACTTGTGAAATCTTATAGCTACAAAAGAACAATGTACTAGACATGTGCGAATACCGCCTCCTTACATAGATCTAGGCCTATAGATCACATTGCTAATGAAGCGTATTCGAGTTATGAGCAAAAATCCAAAAAAAACTTGAAGTGAATCCCATAACTTATACAGTTTTCATCACAGAAAGTTGAAATAGTGCTAAAACGACGATTTTAAAAAAAAAATGCGTTTTACGCTGTTTTGAACATTCTCCATATAAAATTGACTGAGAATCAGAAAATATTTTTAAAAAAATCGCTGTTACTTGTGAAATCTTATAGCTACAAAAAAACAATGTAGTAGACATGTGCGAATACCGCCTCCTTACATAGATTTAGGCCTATAGTTCACATTGCTAAAGAAGCGTATTCGAGTTATAACCAAAAATTTAAAAAAAAACTTGAAGAAAATCCCATAACTTTTGCAGTTTTTATCACAGAAAGTTGAAATAGTTCTAAAACGACGAATTGAAATAAAATAATGCGTTTTACGCTATTTTGAACCTTCTCCATATAAAATTGACTGAGAATCAAAAACTATTTTAAAATAAATCGCTGTTACTTGTGAAATCTTATAGCTACAAAAAAACAATGTACCAGACATGTGCGAATACCGCCTCCTTACATAGATCTAGGCCCATAGTTCACATTGCTAATGAAGCGTATTTGAGTTATGAGCAAAAATCCAAAAAAAACTTGAAAAAAATCCCATAACTTATACAGTTTTTATCACAGAAATTTGAAATAGTGCTAAAACGACGAATTTGAAAAAAATATTGCGTTTTACGCTGTTTTGAACATTTTTCATATAAAATTGACTGAGAATCAGAAAATATTTTTAAAAAAATCGCTGTTACTTGTGAAATCTTATAGCTACAAAAAAACAATGTAATAGACATGTGCGAATACCGCCTTCCTTCATAGATTTAGGCCTATAGTTCACATTGCTAATGAAACGTATTCGAGTTATGAGCAAAAATCCAAAAAAAACTTGAAGAAAATCCCATAACTTTTACAGTTTTTATCACAGAAAGTTGATATAGTGCTAAAACGACGAATTGAAATAAAATAATTCGTTTTACGCTATTTTGAACATTCTCCATATAAAATTAACTGAGTATTTTTAAAAAAATCGCTGTTACTTGTGAAATCTTATAGCTACAAAAAAACAATGTACTAGACATGTGCGAATACCGCCTCCTTACTTAGATTTAGGCCTATAGTTTACATTGCTAATATAGCGTATTCGAGTTATGAGCAAAAATCCAAAAAAAACTTGAAGAGAATCCCATAACTTATACAGTTTTCATCACAGAATGTTGAAATAGTGCTAAAACGACGAATTTAAAAAAAATAATGCGTTTTACGCTGTTTTGAACATTCTCCATATAGAATTGACTGAGAATCAGAAAATATTTTTAAAAAAATCGCTGTTACTTGTGAAATCTTATAGCTACAAAAAAACAGTGTACTAGACATGTGCGAATATTGCCTTCTTACATAGATTTAGGCCTATAGTTCACATTGCTAATGAAGCGTATTCGAGTTATGAGCAAAAATCCAAAAAAAACTTGAAGAAAATGCCATAACTTTTACAGTTTTTATCACAGAAAGTTGAAATAGTGCTAAAACGACGAATTGAAATAAAATAATACGTTTTACGCTATTTTGAACATTCTCCATATAAAATTGACTGAGAATCAGAAAATATTTTTAAAAAAATCGCTGTTACTTGTGAAATCTTATAGCTACAAAAAAACAATGTACTAGACATGTGCGAATACCGCATTCTTACACAGATTTAGGCCTATAGTTTACCTTGCTAATAAAGCGTATTCGAGTTATGAGCAAAAATCCAAAAAAAACTTGAAGAAAATTCCATAACTTTTACAGTTTTTATCACAGAATGTTGAAATAGTGCTAAAACGACGAATTGAAATAAACTAATGTGTTTTACGCTATATTGAACATTCTCCATATAAAATTGACTGAGAATCAGAAAATATTTTTAAAAAAATCGCTGTTACTTGTGAAATCTTATAGCTACAAAAAAAACAATGTACTAGACATGTGCGAATACCGCCTCCTTACTAGGCCTTAGATCTAGGCCTATAGATCACATTGCTAATGAAGCGTATTCGAGTTATGAGCAAAAATCCAAAAAAAACTTGAAGAGAATCCCATAACTTATACAGTTTTCATCACAGAAAGTTAAAATAGTGCTAAAACGACGAATTTAAAAAAAATAATGCGTTTTACGCTGTTTTGAACATTCTCCATATAGAATTGACTGAGAATCAGAAAATATTTTTAAAAAAATCGCTGTTACTTGTGAAATCTTATAGCTACAAAAAAACAATGTACTAGACATGTGCGAATACCGCCTTCTTACATAGATTTAGGCCTATAGTTCACATTGCTAATGAAGCGTATTCGAGTTATGAGCAAAAATCCAAAAAAAACTTGAAGAAAATGCCATAACTTTTACAGTTTTTATCACAGAAAGTTGAAATAGTGCTAAAACGACGAATTTAAAAAAAATAATGCGTTTTACGCTGTTTCACTTATGTACTCAACTTATTTGTTACTCTGCCATCTTACATCAATAATACGAACTAACTGGTTCGAACCTGAGGTTTATTTTGGAGTTTTACGATTTATAATGTACCGCACCCTATATAACGAAGACAAGTCCTCTACACTTTCCTCGTAGTCTGGACGCAGAATTATGGCGCCTTAAGGAGTCATATCTCACAATTCTTCACAATAGGACTACTATCCCTAAATAACATTCATTCTATTTTTTCCTCTTTTCTTAAAATAGTGCTCCTGTTCAGTATATACAAAAAAAAAATTACGTGCAAAAATTTAAAAAAATTATGTATACATATATAATATAAATGGATTTGTGTTCTCATTTTTTAAAGGTCGATTTTCAATTGTTGATTGTAATTGATGTTAATAAATGTGTATTAGCGTGTCTATTTTATTAAATATCTAAATGTTGACGGAGATATAGCAATTAAAAATTTGAATTGTAGTTTTAGGGCTAGAAATGTCGGTTATTTGTATGACGTGAATGCATTATATACGTCAGTTATTTGTTGATTAGGTCAGTGCTGTGGTAATGTTTTGTAGCTGTTGGTAGCCGAAATAATTAAGTCAAGTCAAAGAATAATAAGTTTTTATTTTATTTAACCCTGTTACGGCAGACATAATATTGAAATTTTATTGTTTCTCGAAACAGCTGTAAATAATATATGATATTTTGATATATAAATACATATAGCAGAGATTTATGAGCTGTAAGGTTAGTAACATGTACACTTGTCAGAGTTCTGTCAAGAATATATCTCTTTTACGCTCTGTTGTATAACAGAAATAGCAACATAGCGGTTGTGAGGTCACATGCATTTGGAATGTTGTACAACGTTTAAACCCTTTAATAATTAAAGAGACAATATGACTTTTTTAATTGTTAATATCTCTTAACATATAAGGAGTTATTAAAAAATAATTGAACATTTGAGGTTCTAGTAACCATCAATATATAGTACACTTTTATAGAAATTAAGATATAGGACACAAGCCCATTACGTTTTTTAAATAATATGTATTTAATATTACATATTATCATTCGCGCTATATATTGAATATTTCCGGCACTATCTTGAAATATTAAATAGAAAGATCCATAATTGAGAAAATTACAGCATTTTCAATGGACTTGTGAACTCATTTCTTGGGGGTCTTAATTGGTATCACTTCAAGTGAAGACCTCTATAATATGTACAATACATAACAGATATCGTATACAGGTCAGACTTTGGGCCCCATTACCACCTAATATTTTAGTTTTTATTTGGGTGCATGCGTAGTGCGCCAGTAATATTTTTATTTCATATTAATCGTTATCTTTATTTTATATAAATTATTATATTTGCTGACATATAAGCTGAAACTTACATTTCTGGTTAAAACATAAAAATATACTAAAACTCAGTAGGTGGAAATGTTCCTTTATATTTGACATCGAGTCTATCTGCATATCTCACAATGCACATGCTCCGCATAAGGCCTGTCTCAGTATGGCACCGTATTAAGCGAATTTCAGCCGGACGTATACGCGGCACTACGCTTTACCTATTCGAACCCTGTAAATGTAATGAGACCTCTCAGACTGCAAGCTACAAAGCAGTCCGAATACGGCCTGCACCTACCTCACACATTAGAACCGTATAAAGGCGAATTTTATCCAAACGTTATCATTACTACAACGATATCCTATCCGAACCTTTGTAAATGCAAACGGTCGCCTCAGACTGGACGGGATACCTAAGATCGCTTGTTGTTTCGCTTCAATACGGATCAAATGGGATCTATCGGTGACATCGCTTTGTGAACGAGTATGTTCAGCATGCTTTAGTTTATGTTTGTATTTCAGTGAATCATGGACACCGAAAAATTAATTCTTTTAATTCAAGAAAGAGAGAGTTTCCGGAACCAGAAAAATTCAAACTATCATATAAATATTAATATATAAATATAAATATATATATATATATATATATATATATATATATATATATATATACTAGCTTTTGCCCCCGTCGCAAGCGACGTCTGTTTTTTATGTGTGGCTTGGATTTCATGTCAAAATTTAATTCCATTTTTAAATTGAAATAATAAATAAACTCGTCCTATTTTAATTTTACATATAATAACAATTAATTTTTCATACAAACTGACTAAGAAAATATATTTTTTATATCAAAATATCAAACACAATATATTTGACCAACTTTTTTTCAAAATTTGGGTTTTTTTTTCGATTAGTAAATAAGTTACCAAGGTTAGCCTATATACAAAATTTCAACTTTCCAGCACAATTTTTACACTCGAAATATACTGCCCTTCGTGCCACCAAATAAAATTTTCAAATTTTGAATTTTTTTCTATTAATAATAAACTTAATTATTCTAGAATCCAGAATATGAACTTTCTATAATTAATTAAATTAAATGTAATTACGAATTAAAATCCGGGGACGCCAAAAGTCTTAGAATTTTTTTCTCTACGAAACAGGCAATTTTTCAAAACATTGACAGAGCCGTTTTCGCGCTGCCATACAAAATTTACTACCAAACATATAAGATCCCTGTCGCAATGTGTCCTCTTGTCGTGTATGATTTGAATCAAATAAAATAATTCGTAATTACATTTCATATTTAATTTTATTTTTAAATTGAAATAATAAATAAACTAGCGCACATATACTGACACATATAAATTAACAAAAAAAATTAATTTTTTTTATCAAAATAAAAAATATTTTCAAATTATGCGTTATTTGACCAACTTTTTTTCAAAATTTGGGTTTTTTTTTCGATTAGTAAATAAGTTACCAAGGTTAGCCTATATACAAAATTTCAACTTTCCAGCACAATTTTTACACTCGAAATATACTGCCCTTCGTGCCACCAAATAAAATTTTCAAATTTTGAATTTTTTTCTATTAATAATAAACTTAATTATTCTAGAATCCAGAATATGAACTTTCTATAATTAATTAAATTAAATGTAATTACGAATTAAAATCCGGGGACGCCAAAAGTCTTAGAATTTTTTTCTCTACGAAACAGGCAATTTTTCAAAACATTGACAGAGCCGTTTTCGCGCTGCCATACAAAATTTACTACCAAACATATAAGATCCCTGTCGCAATGTGTCCTCTTGTCGTGTATGATTTGAATCAAATAAAATAATTCGTAATTACAATTCATATTTAATTCTATTTTTAAATTGAAATAATAAATAAACTCGCGCACATATACTGACACATATAAATTAAAAAAAAAAATTAATTTTTTTTATCAAAATAAAAAATATTTTCAAATTATGCGTTATTTGACCAACTTTTTTTCAAAATTTGGGATTTTTTTTTTCGATTCGTAAATAATTTACCAAGGTTGGCCTATATACAAAATTTCAGCTTTCTAGCACAATTTTTACTCACGGCAAATACTGCCCCCGTGCCCCCCAATAAAATTTTAAAATTTTGAATTTTTCTTTATTAAGAATATACCTAATTATTCTAGAATCTAGAATATGAACTTTCTACAAAGTTCCCTACCGGGTCCCCGAATTTCTTCAACCCCCCCTTTTTCAATTTTTGAATTTCTAATTTTTGAGAAATGACAGCATTAAATACCTTAATAGACATGCAAAATTTCAACTTTCTATCTTTTACAAATTAAAAGCAATACAGCAAAAAAGGAATCACTTTTTTTCCAGATTTTCCAAAATTACGGGTTTCCAGGAAATTCAGGAAAAAGTCCGGGGAGGCCAAAAGTCTTAGAATTTTTTTCTCTACGAAATAGGAAATTTTTAAAAACATTGATGGAGCCGTTTTCGCGCTGCCATACAAAAATCAGTACCAAACATATAAGAATATAAGAATACTAGCTTTTACCCCCGTCGCAAGCGACGTCTGTTTTTGTAAGTGGCTTGAATTTCATGTGAAAATTTAATTCTATTTTTAAACTGAAATAATAAATAAACTCGTCCTATATTAATTCTACATATAATAACAATTAATTTTTCATACAAACTGACTAAGAAAATATATTTTTTATATCAAAATAAAAAATATTTTCAATTTATGCGTTATTTGACCAAATTTTTAAAAAATTTGGAATTTCTTCTTTCGATTAGTAAATAACTTATCAAGGTTAGCCTATATACAAAATTTCACCTTTCTAGTACAATTTTTACACTCGAAAAATAATGTACCCCGTGCCGCCAAATAAAATTTTGAAATTTTGAATTTTTTTTTATTAATAATATACTTAATTATTCTAGAATCCAGAATATGAACTTTCTCCAAAGTTCCCTACCGGGCCCCCAAATTTCTTCAACTCCCCCTTTTTCAATTTTTGAGTTTATAGTTTTTAGAAATGTCAGCATTGAATACCTTAATACACATGCAAACTTTCAACTTTCTATCTTTTACGAATTAAAAGTAATACAGCAAAAAAGGCTCACTTTTTTCCAGTTTTTCCAAAACTACGGGTTTCCAGGAAATTAAGGGAAAAATGTGGGGATGCTAGAAGTCTTAGAATTATTTTCTCTTTAAAGTCTAGAGTTTACCCCCGTCGCAAAGTGACGTCTTTTTGGCGTGTATGATTTGAATCCAATAGAATAATTCGTAATTAAATTTCATATTTAACTGTTCTATTTTTAAATTGAAATAATAAATAAACTCGCACATATACATTGACACATATAAACTGACTAAAAAAATAATTTTTTTTTATCAAAATAAAAAATATTTTCAATTTATGCGTTATTTGACCAACTTTTTTTCAAAATTTGGGATTTTTTCTTTCGATTCTTAAATAAGTTACAAAGGTTAGCCTACATACAAAATTTGAATTTTCTAGCACAATTTTTACTCTCGGCAAATACTGCCCTTGTGCCCCCCAATAAAATTTTGAAATTTTGAATTTTTTTTTATTGATAATATACTTAATTATTCTAGAATCCAGAATATGAATTTTCTCCAAAGTTCCCAAACAGGCCCCCGAATTTCTTCAACCCCCCCATTTTCAATTTTTGAATTTCTAATTTTTTAGAAATGACAGCATTAAATACCTTAACACAAATGCAAAATTTCAACTTTCTATCTTTTACAAATTAAATGCAATACAGCAAAAAAGGAATCACTTTTTTTCCAGATTTTCCAAAATTACGGGTTTCCAGGAAATTCAGGGAAAAATCCGGGGACGCCAAAAGTCTTAGAATTTTTCTCTCTACAAAATAGGAAATTTTCAAAAACATTGATGGAGCCGTTTTCGCGCTGCCATACAAAATTCACTACCAAACATATAAGATCATAAGAATATAAACAAACAGTTGGAACATTATAATATAGGATAAACATATAAGAATAGATTCAAACAGTTGGAACATTATAATATAGGACTAGCGCTTCGCCCCGTCGCAAAGCGACGTGTATATAATATTTGTGAATAAATAAAAGTTATTTGCTAAATTGAAAATAATGCAAAAAAAATATTTTTAAGTAATTCTCGCTATAATATATCATATTTAAATTTTTCTTTTCTTATGTTGTTATAATCATTTATCATTTATTTGATTTCATTTACAGTATGTAAGCACTGAATTGACCAGTATCAAGTGCCCCCGCCCATAAGCCACAATTATCACCTCTTGGCTCCATGCTCTCTTACGTTTCCGAACTTTTAATTTGATTTCTCTAAACTTTCGCCGTGGGGTGCCTCCTTCCTTCAGCACTCTTTATCGCTTCTTCCCTGAGCATCGTCAATCCTTAGAGTACTTTCACAGCGCCTCCGCTTTAGCGATATAATTAAATAATCCTTCGCTTCCTCCTTCCTGCGTAAAATTATCAATAGCCCTAATGAAGCAAAGTATTGAACAATGTCCACTGCCCCGCCCCTAAACACCAAACATCACCTCTTGGCTCTTCTTTCAATTGTATTCGTCTGCACCTCTGCCACAATGCGCCCACTTGCAACACCACAGTCCACCTGAGCATCATCGTTCATTAAGGCACTTTCTTATCGCCTTCGTTTTCGCGCAATCATTAAATAATCCTGCGCTTCCACCTCCTGCGTACTAATCTCTTAATAATTAGTTTTTAAAATTAATACTTTACTGACAACCTACATACTAAATTTCATCCATAGAAGTACATTATTTTTTAATAATTATTCGATAAGATAAATGCTTTATAAAATTAATTTTTACTCATTTTAATGTAAACCTAATAATTACATCAATTCATTTATGTTTTTAAGAAAGCCTAGCGGTTCGCTCCAAATAATCCATCTCTAGCACTTATACTTCCAGTTATTGCACTTTCGATTTAATCCCCATGCACCACCGCATACACTTCCAGCACCAAAGTACATATTCTGCAACACGGTTATCTCCCAGAGTCATTATAATCATAGTACTAAACCTCAGCGCCATCCTCTCCTCTAATCAGGCACTACCAATTCGATACTACAGCAATTCATTTACATAATTAAAACTGCACTGTAATGTTACGTTCTAATTTTCGTATTTATATTTACGATATAATATTAGTCTCTTCATTAATCCCCGCTCCTGAAATAAAATTGTCAAATTTTAAGCATAGCAATCTATTTTGCTCGTAACAATTCTCTCTACCTTTATAACCTTTATCTACCTCTACTTTTATAAATGATCGAAATTTCAAAATTGAGTTCTTTGGCAAAGCCTTTCCCGCCCCCACTTCCCCAATTTCACGCTGCTACTAAGGTTAAATTTATTTTCGCAAATATGCACATGCATAGTTTCTATTTTTTTAATTTGATATTTGAGGCTGTTAACTATTTCCCCCCTATACCTCTCACTCCTGTTTTATTTCGCAGCACAAAAAACGCACCAAAAATTAATCCAATTCTACTACTGAATGTAATTTGAATATCTAACTTATAGAGAACTATTGTGCTTCTATTTAATATTCTACATGCAAAATATCATCGATGTACCTCCATATTGTTCTTATACTCGGTTTATCACCTCCCACTCTATTGTTAAACTTAGGAAAATGTAGTTTTTTTTATATTTTCGTTATTAATATGTCAATCCATATCTGCATACTAAATTTCAGCTTTGTATTTATATTTTACCATTATTACCACCCACATACCTGCGCTACTGAACAAGTTTGTCAAATTTTACCGCACGGATCTATTTTATTTGTATCTAAGAACGTATATTCTAAACTATAGCCTTTCATCTGTATATATTTCATATTTCTGGTTTATAGCCCCCAGCGCCCGCCGCCTCTGGAAAGTTGCAGTTTTCAATAGTATGTCTTTAATGACACTCTATATAGGGCCCAAATCTAAATATCAACGTTCTAGCTCTGTTGCAACATTGCCCCCAAAAAATCACGCCGCTACTGAATTAAAATTTTGGTAATCCAATTATTGGCAAACATGCGCTATTAGTGTCTCAATACATACCCTAAGTTTTAATACTACTTTTTCAATATTTCTGGCTTTTACTGTCTTAAATCCCGCCGCCACTGGAAATTTGGGGCTGTTTATTTTTTTTCATTAATAACTGTCTACAGCGAGCGTACATATTAAATTTGAACGTCCTAACTCTATTCTAACATTGCCCCCTGAAATTCGCGCCGCTACTGACCTTAAATTTCAAATGTCCAACTATTGGCAAATGGGCACAATTATGATCTCAATACACATACCAAATTTCAGTTTTCTATCTTTTCTAGTTCGTCAGATATTTGCAAAAGTATTTTTTAGAATTTTCCAGTTTCTCCAGAATAATTTTTTCCAGGGAAATTCAGGGAAAAATTCAGAAACGTAGAAAGTCTTAGAAATTCGTCCTTTACATAATATCAAAATTTAAAAAACTTTGTAGGCGCCGTTTAGAAGATACCATACAGATTTTGTTACCGGAAATATATACATTACTAGCGCTTCGCCCCGTCGCAAAGCGACGTGTTTATAATATTTGTGAATAAATAAATTTATTTGCTAAATTGAAAATAATGCAAAATATTATTTTTAAGTAGTTTTCGTTAAAATATATCCTTTTTTAAATTTATGTTTCCTTATTTTGTTATAATTCTTTCATTTACAGTAATAAAGCACTGTATTGACCAGTCTCTAGTGCGCCCGCCCATAAGCCCCAATCATGACCTCTTGGCTCCATGCTCTCTTACGCTTCCGAACTTTTAATTTGATTCCTCTAAACTTCCGTCATGAAGCGCCTTCCTTCTTCAACACTCTGTATCGCTTCTTTCCTGAGCATCGTCGGTACTTAGAGTACTTTCACAGCGCCCCCGCTTTAGCACTATAATTAAATAATCCTTCGTTTCCTCCTCTCTGTGTAAAATTATCATATAACCTTATGAAGCACAGTATTGAAGAATGTTCACTGCCCCGCCCCTAAATACCAATCATCACCTCTTGGCTCCATGCTCTGTATCGTTCTCGCACTTTCAATTGTATTCCTCTGCACCTCTGCCACAATACGCCCACTTGCAACACCACAGCCCCACCTAAGCATCATCGCTCATTAAGGCACTTTCATATCGCCCCCGTTTTACCGCAATCATTAAATAATCTTGCGCTTTCACCCCCTGCGCACTAATCTCTTAACAATTAGTTTTCAAAATTAATACTTTACTGGCAACCTACATACTAAATTTCATCCTTAGAAGTACATTATTTTTTAATAATTATTCGATAAGATAAATGCTTGATAAAATTAATTATTCACTCATTTCAATGTAAACCTACTAATTACATCAATTTATTTATGTTTTTAAGAAAGCCTAGCTGTTCGCTCCTAATAATCTTATCTCTAGCACTTATTCTTCCCGTTATTGTACTTTCAATTTATTCCCCTGAACCGCCGCCCACAATTCCAGCACCAAAGCACATATTCTACAACACGGTTACCTCCCAGAGCCATTATAATCAATCGCTACTTCTTCTAACACCACCGTTACTTGGTGTCCTAAACCCCGGCGCCACCCTCTCCTCCAATCAGGCACTACCAAATCAATATTACAGCAATTCATTTACAAAATTAAAACTCCACTGTAATCTTACGTTCTAATTTTCGTATTTATATTTACGTTATAATATTATTCTGCAACACGGTTACCTCCAAGAGCCATTACACCACCGTTACTTAGTACTGAACCCCAGCGCCATCCTCTCCTTCAATCAAGCACTACTAATTCGATATTACAGTTATTCATTTACATAATTAAAACTGCTCTGTAATCTTACGTTCTAATTTTCGTATTTATATTTACGATATAATATTAGTCTCCCCAATAATCCCCGCTCCTGAAATAAAATTGTCAAATTTTAGGCATAACAATCTATTTTGCTCCTAACAATTCTCTCTAACTTTATAACCCTTATCTACCTCTACTTTTATAAATGATTGAAATTTCAAAATTGAGCTCTTTGGCAAAAACCTTTCCCGCCCCCACTTCTTCAATTTCACGCTACTACTAAGGTTAAATTTATTTTTCGAAAATATCCACATGCGTAGTTTCTATTTGTTTAATTTGCTGTTAACTATTTCCCCCCTATAACTCTCACTCCTGTTCGATTTCACAGCACAACAAACGCACCAAAAATCAATTCAATTTTACTATTGAATGTAATTTAACTATCTAACTTATAGAGAACTATTGTGCTTCTATTTAATATTCTACATGCAAAATATCATCGTTGGTCCTCTATTTTGTTCTTATACTCGGTTAATCACCCCTCACTCTAGTGTTACACTTAAGAAAATGTAGTTTTTTTATATTTTCGTTATTAATATGTCAATCTATATCAGCGTTCTAAATTTCAGCTTTGTATTTATATTTTAGCATTAGTACCCCCACATACCTGCGCTACTGAACAAGTTTGTTAAATTTTAGCACCGGGATCTATTTTATTTGTATCTAAAAAGATATTTTTTTAACTATAGCCCATCATCTCTATATATTTCATATTTCTGGTTTTTGGCCCCCAGCATCCGCCGCCCCTGGAAAGTTACAGTTTTCTATAGTTTGTCTTTAATGACACTCTATATAAGACCCACGTTCCAAATATCAACGTTCTAGCTCTATTGCAACATTGCCCCCAAAAAATCACGCCGCTACTGAATTAATATTTTGGTAATCCAATTATTGGCAAACATGCGCAATTAGTGTCTCAATACATACCCCAAGTTTTAATACTACTTTTTCAATATTTCTGGCTTTTACTAACTCAACTCCTGCCGCCACTAGAAATTTGGGGCTGTTTATTTTTTTTCATTAATAACTGTCTACAGCGAGCCTACATATTAAATTTGAACGTCCTAACTCTATTCTAACATTGCCCTCTGAAATTCGCGCCGCTACTGAACTTAAATTTCAAATGTCCAACTATTGGCAAATGTGCACAATTATGATCTCAATACACATACCAAATTTCAGTTTTCTATCTTTTCTAGTTCGTCAGATATTTGCAAAAGTATTTTTTCGAATTTTTCAGTTTTTCCAATATAAGTTTTTCCACGGAAATTCAGGGAAAAATTCAGGGAAAAATTCAGGGACGTAGAAAGTCTTAGAAATTCGTCCTTTACATCATATCAAAATTTAAAAAACTTTGTAGGCACAGTTTAGAAGATACCATATACGATTTTGTTACCGGAGATATATATAACGCTCTATATAACGCTCTATATAAATATCTATGAGTTCTTATGAGTTTTCCATGTTAAATTGGAACATTACGAACATTATAATAGTAAGATATAGGATAAAATTTTTGGTAGAAATAATTACAATGGATTGTTGGCAAAAAAAAGTTTTAAATTTTTCACGAACATCGTAAGCTTTTCCAGCAGCACGTTTTTCACCCGTAGTACTTGATCGATTCGTGTCTGAAGTTTTTTGAGTTCCGCTGGATGTGGAATCAAAATTTATGGGAAGACCTTCACTAGCCATTATAATATTATGTTATCTGCTCGGTATCCAATAACATAATAAGATAACATCCAGGCACACCTGATTTAAGACGTAAACAACAACGAATGCTGTATCAAAAATATAGGTAAATAAATTAGTATAAATATGTATTGTGACACACATAGGCGGTTTGCTTTGCCGCTCATCCAACACACCGATTTACGTCCGAATTCGCCGTCGCTTAATACGGTCCCATACTGCGACAGGCCTTAGCAGTTTCTGAGTTTACCATCCGCTGTTTCTGCTTTTATTCAAACACTCGAGCACCAGCACTCTATATAAGTAACTGTTCAGCTGTTCTGCTCAGCGTTACTCGTGTAACCGTTGTTCAGTGCCTTTAGTTCGCTGTAGTAGTTTGCCGCGTGTGTTGGACGTGAACAAATGTCAGTTTATAATACATACATCTTTAATTCAGACTTCTTTAAAATAAATTACTGTGTTATATATTAATTGGGTTGTGAACAATTTAGTTTGTTGAATATTTTGAAATTTTATTAAAAAATGTCTCATTTGTACCGAAATTTTAATTTAACCACTTCGAATTGAAGACGAAAACGTGTTACGGCACAGTAAAGTATTTCACTGTAACGGTCAGTATTTTCTTATATATGCTTGTGATCATTATTTTGTTGAGGGCGGTATAAATCTTTGTATACTCGTACATGTATAACAACGAGTTATGCCCTCATGATATCAATTTTGTGGCCATTCTATCAATTAGCAAAATTACGTTGCAAACGAAAGATTTTAATTTTGAAATTATATTTTTAAAGAGCATTGGCATTGACGTTAGGCTGCTGCATCTTCGGATTCGATCTCTGAACTAGTGTTATATTTTCTGGGTTTGCTTGTTATCATCTCATATATAAGACCACGACACCATAAATATTGCCAACATTGTAGGAGACCGTCTGTGATAAAATTCAGCATAGAAATAGGCTGGCTTTAAATAAATGAAATAAATAGACTTAGTCCACAACCCAATTATAGATACACCTTGCTAAACACAGTTATGTTCATTTAAGGTGTATTTAACATAACTAAAGTTACCTGTTACGTAAACAATTTTATTAAAATACATAGTTTTTTAACATTTTATAGTTTTTGGAAAAATAAATCAACCTTTTTATTCATTGACCTCATCATAAAGCTCCTTATGGATTATAAAATTTTAAGAAGTTCTTTTTAAGGATTAGGGTTAGAAAGCATCTTTATTTGAATCTTTTTAGATTAAATATTACTAGGCTTCATTTAATTACAACATTACCTGAATATAATGTTCCGTAAACACTAGTGCGACTCCAACATGCGACATTCATATATTTTCATTCATAAGTTAACATTAGTTAGTTATGGGTGTACTACATTATGAATGAATGTTGGATTTCGTAAGTTGGAGTAGCATTAAGAGTGTACCAGGTGTAAAATAATATCTATGTTTTGTGTTTAGCAGGTCTTATGTCACAAAATAATGAAATAGTTTAACAATTGTGAAGTTAAATATAATATATACTTGTGTTGAATAGTTATCAAATGAATGAATGCTGTTTCTTAATTGAAATATTCATGAACTACGAATATATCAAGTGTTCAGTGTTAAATTAATTGATTAGTGTACGTCGACAGAACATAACTACATATTATACTATACTATTCGCACATGTATACAGGAATATACATGTATGTAGCTGTATTGTGTACATTTTTATGTTACTTGTATTATTAATTTGTTACTACAGCAACGTCCGGCGCTCCGCTTATTAGTTTATTGTTCTGTTGTTCTATGGGGTCAAGGCCGACTGACCTTAAAACTATTTGCTAGAATGAGTGTACACCCAATGAATGATTTTTGTGGATCTACGTTTTGGGTAAGCATAAAAAAATTATATTTTAATAAAAAAATCGCTATAAAGTTAGATGTATTTAAGGTATTTATTTAGTTGACGTTCAGCAGGATTTTATTAAAACTTTGTTTAATTATTTTTTGTTTAAAAGCGTATTTATTTTAAAATTGACCACGTTGTTTTTTAACATGGGCGTTCTACTTCTATGTCAATAATATATCACTAAATTACATATCTTCTCCGTGATCGTCACTATATTTCTATTATCTAATTATATTAATTTTTAACAGTACACATTTTAAAACTACGGATAAATTACAACAAAATATGTATTTATCTCAATACTTTTTACTTAATGAAATACAGGTAAACAAATTTATACTGTATTCTACAAAAAAGCATAATGCGTCGTACACATTGGTGCAATTTAAACATGTGACATCCAACATCCAACGTTCAACAAATATTCTGAAAATAGAAAGTAATACGACAATATCAATTTTTCAGCTAGCGCTGTTTCACAGATATGCAGTTGTCGTGTACGATTAAATAAATTTATTAAATACTTCCAAATTAATAAGTGATACAAGTTTTTTTTTTAAACTTTGTTGCAAAAAGGACATTTATGCCAATAACCAAAAAATATCACATAAAATTTTATTAATTAAAATGTGACAAGGTGGGATTTTCGTAATGTAGGTGTATATTTCATTATTTTACGAAAAATAATACAGGTTTACAGTGGTTTAAAGTATTTTACAAATGAAGTCAATGTTAGAGAGTAATAATGAGTTTTAAAAGCAAGTACAATAAGGATGTGATTGTGAAAGCCAGATTTATTAAGAATGTATATATAGTGCTTTAGTATTATTTGTCAAATTTTGGTTTAAATACTTTTTTCAGATCTAACTAATGTTAGATCCCAAATTTTACAAATGAAACATTATTGGTTTAGGTACTGGGTCCATAGAATTTACTATATTTGTAATCTAAGGTTGTAAGTGGCGTTTATTTCTCCCAAAATGCAATAATCCTCAAAAACGTCGCAAAAGATCATAATAATAATACATATACGGCGAGTAATACAGATTTATTTTCCGAAAACATTATCTTTTTAAATATACGAGTACATTAAATAGAGAAACGTAACAAGATTGTGAATTCATTAAATGTTTAACTAATTTATTTGGTGTTATAGCTTTAAAGTATTTGTTAATACCCGTACAATTTTATTGCAATATCTTCTGTAATTATTTATAAAATATTTTTTTAATGATGTTTTTTTTATAAATAATTTGTTCAAATTTTGCTCTTATTTTAATGTACCGGATTTAGAGGATGTTGTTTTTATAAAAAAACGTGGTAAAATTTACCAAATATTTTACAAAAATACACAAAAATCAAGAAAAAGAGTGCAAAACATGAGCAACATTTTTTCTAGAATAGAAAACGCCATTAAAGATATTAGACGAATTCTTTAACATTTGGGTCGGGTCTACAAAAGAGAAAGAGAGTGAGAGAGAATATTAATTTTTTTCAAGCCTCAGTTTTATATATAGTTCATGCTAGCCTTCAAAGAATTGTACATTTACCGACCGCAAGTGGAAACATTTAAGTATAATATAAATACCCTAATGCGTTAAACTGGTTTGAACCATAAAAGTTCAACAAATCCAGTGGTTTGTTAAGGTTCTCCGCACATGTGGCGACCGATTGTAAACCTTAGCTCCGAATTTGCCTGAACCGAATGAGAATTGAACTGTGTTGTTAGTGAGAGAACGAACGTGTATACGAGTGAGAGAAAACACACGGCACGAACGTAACTAAACTGGTTTTGAGGATGTTTCAGCGACTCTGTTTCTCGGTCGCAGGGTTGTTAAAAATTCTATAGAGTCGCGAAATAGGGCTCGACTAGTTTGCAATCAGCTGACTCGTGTGCGGAGGACCTATGTGTGCGATACCTTGATTTATTATGGTGACCCTTTAGTGGCATCTTGGGGCTCGGACGCCATACATTTTTGACTGTTAATTGAATAATGTAATAGTTATATAATTCTATTTCAGGACTCTAATTTGACGTGGTACACCAACGACCCTGACCTAAGCCCATGCTTTCAACAGACTGTGTTAGTTTGGACTCCATGTGCCTTCCTGTGGCTGTTCTCTGGATTGGAAGTCTACTATATCCTGAGCAGCAAGGATAGAGACGTGCCTTGGAATTATATAAATATCTCGAAATTACTTCTAACAATATTCTTAGTTATTTTAACCATTGTTGATTTGAGTGTCGATGTCAGCAATGAAGCCAAACTGTTTCCTGTGTCTATAATCACGCCTGTCGTCAAAATATTATCGTTCGTAAGCAACCTACCATTTATTATTTTAATTTTAGTGTAAATATTATTATGTAGCTATTTTGAAGTCAGCTTATGTTAAATGATACAACTCCATTTGCTTTGAGATAAGTAAATCCAACAGCTTACTAGTATGTCACAAAGCTTACGAGAAACCTTCAGAAATTAATATTTGTAACACCTTGTGCTCCGGAAATGAGGTAAATTTAAATTTGTTGAATACTACGTTTAACCTCAAATTGTGGAACTTTTGTTATGTAATAAAATATAGTAAATGTTGATAAATTAAACGATGGATGCGTCTTATCACAAGAATTTAATAACAATAGCGTGTGTCATACAAGTGCGTGCACTTGCTAGCACCGGAACGGGGGTATGTACCGTATACCCTGTAGTGGGGATAGATGAGCTTCTATGAGAAAACCAATATTTGAAGTCGTGTCCATGTTTATCTTTATCGTTCCCCTTCTTACAACATACAGAAATCATAACAAGGTCGTCATCCCTTTTTAGAAAAAAAATCAGAATACCAACGTTGAAATACGGTGATCCATGCACTTCTGTTCATTACGCGTTTAATTAATTTGTTTGATACAAACCGCATGAAGGTCTAAACACAATGAGATGAACCTTTATCGCACCCGGTCATCTTTTTAACATATGTTACTAATTCCCTCTTTCGAGATCAAATATTATGGTATTTTATTAGCAGAGGGGATACATTTACCGTACAAGGGGGTACACAAAATGAAATATCTGCATATATATTTTCTGCATGTGATATCAGAGTATAGTCTACTTTACTACATATGTTTGTGTGTATTTCTATAAATGTGTGTGTTCACATCTATATGAACAAACTCTCTTTGTCGAGCTTTATAACTTATATTTATATTTTGACGCTTTCACTGTGAAGTAATACTCTTCGTAAAAAGTTAAAGTTGGAACACAAATTTTCATAAATACTAAATAGGAATAAATAATTTTTTTTTGAGAGTGTATTTCATACTCACTTGTGGAGAAGAGTAGCACTGAACATGAGGAAGGGGAAGCATAGATCCATACAAAACAGTATGTAGACCGAGCCGATACGAATTTTCGGTTTATATCAAAAGAATTATGTTTAGTAAGACCTGGAACATACTACGATTCTCAGCGATTTAAATCGCGTGGTTTTATTTCCGTATACCTAGCACACACTGCGATTAAAATCGCGCAGTCGGTTTGTTTTTAATATGTTTATAGAGTGAGATCCCAATCTTACACATTTTGGTTATCAGAAAATAAGTGATGTCTGGCGGCACTGGGATCTTGGACTGTTATATACTACTCAGTTTATATGCAGTACTATATCTATATCTATACTATTGTATTTCGATATCTGTTATTATATCTGGTATTATAAAAATAACAAATAATACATATTCAAGGAAATGCAGCGTCAAAACATAATATCAACAATACTGTGTTCTGTATATTAAGAGATGTGCCTCGAGAATTCTGTAGCTGCGACAAAAGTCACTCAGATTAAAAACCGGTGGTGTGTGCATGCTCATATGATTCCATGTGTTATAAAGCGAGTCAAATCGCAGTGATCTTTTCTGCGTAGTTTTGTAACACATGGAATCATATGAGCCACACCACGGGTTTTTAATTTTCTTTGTGTTACAAAGCCGCCAAAAAAAATCGCTGAGGTTTTAATCGCTGTGTGTTCGGTCTCTAACAAACCGACGCGGTGCGGTAAAGGTCTATCTCACTGTGTTTAGACCTTGATGCTGATATATCAACGCATAAGTATCAACTGCATACAATTTGCCGAAATCGATAAAGTTCCCCAAACCATTCCAGTAGATAATACCGACTTTTCGGCACATACGATACTGAACAGGCGCCCCATGAGGACAAGTGTATTCTTAAATAGCATGTACTGATAAAGATGTGCGAGATGCGGCAATTAAATAACGAGACTGGCGCTGTAAAACATTTTATTTTGACTTCATGCAAGAATTACTTCAATAAGTTTTATCTTTAGTCAAACCATGTCGTCTTTCTTATTTGTAAAACATTTGTTGTCCTTAATTTATTGTTTCGTGTTTTATTCTATTAATTAATTGTATATCAATGTTTATTGTAACAAGCACATCACAGAAACCAGTTAAGTAGCAATTACGTCATTAAGCATCATTTTATGCACTTCTAACTACGTACTCTTTTGGTGCAGAAATCTTTCAACCTTATAACGAGAAACATCTCTGACTTATAGTAACTACCGCTTACAAGTTATGACAACCACCGAGATTCATGAGTGTTACTTCATTTTGTTATATTTTAAGGGTTAATTATGATCATTATTATTAAAAACTTGTGATTTATCTTCGATCAAATAAACAAGTAAATTGTTATATTAAAATTAATTAAAGAACTTTAACTCTGGCGCATCCACCTTAAGAATTGGCAACCTAAAAATGTGCTAAGAAATCGCACATTCCTGCTTTTTAACACATATTTACTCCTATTTATTTATTGATAAGATGGAACAATTTATAATTAAATGAAGAGTAACTTGTGTTAGAATACAATGAATGTAAAACCGAGAATTAAACAGTATTGTCTACGTGCTAACTTCAAATTATTTGTATTGATATCTAATCCTAATTTATCAACTACACCAAAACTTTTGATATTAATATAGATGATATCAATGATCAGCCATCTGTTCCAAGTGAAATTTATAAACATAAAAAAGGTATATACTTTCATATTTTACCGTTTTTGATAATAATTTCGATATGAGGTTGCTCATCAAAGTTATTCAGTCGTGCAATTAAAATGTTTCTTTGTGTAGAACCTTGTTTACGAAATCGTAATTGCAAGAATAATTAAAAACATGATTCTGAAGAGTAAAAAGAAAGAGTATGAAAAAAGTATTCAGATCATTTGTTACATTAAGATTTACTTATTATCACTGGCGTAGCTAGATATGGGCCAGTCGGTGCTGTGGACCGGGGCCCCTCGGACTTTTATAACTTATATTTATATTTTAACGGTTTCACCGTGAAGTAATACTTTTAGTAAATAGTTATTCCCGACAATGCTTACAAAACTTTTATTCATTATTTTAAATTGTAAATAGGATTTTTTTTTATTGAGAGTGTATTTCAAACTCACTTGTGTACAAATTTATCACTAAACATGAGGAAGGGGGGAAGCGTGGACCAGGCAAGGGTCTAAGTCTATCACGTAATTCTCTCAGGCAGAGGTACGCATTCTAGAATTGTTTATGTTGAGATTAAGCTGAAACAAAAGTAGCTGCATGATTGTACTTACAGTCTTAGAGCGCAATATCGCAATATCGCAATATAATTGATTTCGATAAGATAAAAAGAGTGACATAAGTAAAGACATAGTATGGTGCGCTTACCGATTTTGAAGCAGGGAAGAAATACTTAAAATACTATTTTCAATAATGTACTAGACACAATAATAGGTCAATTAAAAGCAAGTTTTAGTGGTATCAATGCAGTTAGTCAAATATTCAATTTTCTAACACCAACATTTTTACTAGATGTAGATGAAACAACTTTATTACAAAAGTGTGACCAATTCCAAAGTAAATATTCTGATATAATAGGCACCAACTTTTCCATTCAATTTTTTAATACGAGTATATACCACTTACTTCTACCTGAATTATCTAAATAATGGACTATTCACCAATTCTGTAAAGAAATAATGAGAAAATATGGAGTTCTAGAATGCGACCTAACAGAAGTATTTACAGCAATGTTATTGTTCCATACAATCCCTGTCACTTCGGCAGAAGCTGAAAGATCATTTACCAAATTAAAAATAATTAAAAATTATTTAAGGTAGTTGTATCGTGGAATGACTTTTCAAAGGATTTTAATAAAACTTCATTTAATTGCTCTTTAATTAATTATAAGACATATTGACCTCAGGTCGATTAAAATTTACCACTCCATTATTGAGAAAAACGATATTAAAGTTTTGTTATTTTAACACAGGCTCTTATTGGAAATAGTAATTTCAATGTTATTTTTATCGAATAAAATAAAAACGATTCAAAGGAATTCAATAAAAATTTAATATATTATAGAAACAGTAGTTATTAATCACATAAAAAAAAATGGAAATTATTGTCCACACCATTACAGAAATAAAATTTTGTAAACACTGAAAATTATTATAAAATCAAGAAATGACTTAATATGCAGTAGCGATGTATGTGTGTGGATGTATGTCTGAATATACGTGTAGATACTATTTACATGTAGTGAGAACAGTGAGACTGTACTTTCACAAAAGTTTTTAACAAGACTATTTGACACTAACGTTTCAGCTACATTATAATTTTAGGTTGCTGAGTTATACTTTTGAGCATGACTATCACGATACAACTACCTTAAGGAATACTATGGGCCAATCTCGACTCTAACATTTATCGCTAATAACAATATAAATCATTTGATTTACTTCGTTTTATTGATTAATACCAATATTATAAATCCAAGTATACGTTCCTAAACTCTTCACCTGTAAAACCACATACACATACATGTAGTAAGTAGTTTTGCTGTGCCATGCAGTGCACGATAAAGAGCTGATTGTAACCCTACCCCATATATCTACTATCTATATATGGTGGTAGTTACTTATTTTATGAGAACGATTATACGATCTTCTCAAACGGGGGTTCTTTTATGGAGATCTGGTTCTCCTTGAGTCGGATGACCAAGCTACTTGTGGAGGCTCATTTATCTAACAGGACTTATATACTTCTAATCATTACTACATAAATATATTGGGGTTTTACTTACTTTTATTTTCTTGTGTGCTCGGCAGGATGCTAACTCTGCTGTTGATCAACCACTTTGTTTAACGCGACTCGACCCTTAACTCTTAATACTTTATATAATTAAAACAATGAGATCCTTAATACTATTTTCCTTTATTATTCAAACGATTATTTAATACAAATCTTAGTAACTTAAACTGGGGCGACTGACTTAAACCCGACCGACTCTCTGGGATTGATCTGATGGTCTCCCCTCTCCTCTCTTAAACTCGGCTTATATAGCTTAAAACTCTTTGTTCAATGTATGGCAATTGTTATGTAATGGCAATGTATTGCAATATTTATGAACTCGTTACATCATCATTCGTAATTGGTTTTAACATAAACATTATTTGAATCTGCACTTAGTCTTATTGATAAAACTATACTTAATCTAAACAAGTTCCCGCCAGTTAGACGCCTAAAACTATTAAAAATACTTTGTATGTGAACCTTCCAATGGTTCCTAAATAGTTAGTTAAAATATATTATCAATAATTAATGAATCTATATGGGACTGTTACATGATGATAAACAAGTAGCTTTGTACCTTTAAAGAATTTATATATATTTATATCTTACTTGAAAAACCTAAACAGTTTAGTTAGGGGCCCAGATTTTTTTTTTTGCATCGGGGCCCTTGGTTACCTAGCTACGTCACTGCTTATTATTATTTTTTATTAAATAAATAAATTGTTTTATAATTATATACTAAAACTTGTGTTTACCCTAGTCGCAATGCGACGTCTTTTTGGTGTGTATGATTTGATTCAATAAAATAATTCGTAATTTCATTTCAACTTTTAATTCCATTTTTACATTGAAATATTTAACTCGTTCAATATTTAAATAATTTTTCATATAAACTGACTAAAAAAATTTATTCTTTTTAACAAAATATAATTTTTACGACTATTCAAAGTTTATTCGTTATTTGACTAACTTTTTTTCAAAATTTGGAAAAAAAATTCGATGTGTATATTAGGTAGGTAAGTTGCTGGACTATATAAATGTTAACTTTCTAACACAATTTTTACTGTCGGAAATAACTGCCCTCGTGTACCCAAATTAATTTTTTTATTAATACTCAATTATTATACAATCCAAAATATGAACTTCCTCAAAAGTTTCCACTTATTTTCCCAACGCCTCGTTATTGAATTTCTAATTTTCGAAAAATGTTACCAACATAAATCAATGGTAAAACATGTAAATCTGAATCTCTGGGGAAAGTCGTCAACGCATGTGTGTACGGTACCTCGAACATAGCCGAAGAAATCATTTTGGCGCTTTGATCTATTCTATTTTACCAACACTAAACAGAATATGTTTGTCGTTGTGTGCGGATTTGAAATGTTTACCAAATAATCACGAACTTTGTGTCTTTGTAAACAAAAACCAAATGTTTCGACGCAAGTGTTATATTATTAATGGTGTGCCTTTCGGTTTTGCAATCTACATTAATCAATTTCTTAAAACATTTCATAGAACTTCAACTTGAAATTAAATTTAAACTATTCTAGATCTTTCTCTTTCCAAAAGTACTTTCTACTTCTTCTCTTGATCCTCTCCCTTCATATTTCCTGCAACTCATTCTTTCTCATAGTTTTCTGCTTCTGAGTTTCTCCGCTTCTCACCTTTTGCCTTCCTTGACCCCTCTCGACAAACCCTCTATTATATTTCACCATTATTTCTTCCTTTCAGACTTCATTTTCTCTTTCCTGCCTTTTACCTCTATCACTCAGTTCAGACATAAACCCTGTGGTTTTTCACTTTCTCCTTCTAATTACTTCTGCCATACAATTGTTCCTTGAACCCTTGAATTGAACCTTAACTCAAGCGTGCATCTGTCCTGTCCCTCTACCCATTTTATGAATCTTTCTTGTGTTCTTTCTATTTTCTTTTGCTCTCTGTACCCCTAAATCTCTACCCCGTATAGAAGCATGCTTGCTATCAGCTTGTGAACAACCAAAGCCTTTTTCCAATGTACCCTCCAAAAACCTTCTCTCCTATTCCCCAAATCCCTCTCATTATTAGCTCTGCTTTCTTCACCACTTCCCTTATCTGCGCCTCCTCACTATTAAAACATGCAAGTCTAAACACGGTCTTGCAACGGAGATTTGACACTGCATATATATCTGTCAATTATCAAGTATAGGTCAGTGTTGCCAATATCGATATAACACTCATTTCAAAAATATACCAACAGAAGATGGTCCTACCTATACAGCGTGTCCCAAAATTCAACGATAAGCCGGCCCAGAAGGTGGTCCTGCCCATGACTACACAAGAAAAAAAGAAAAAAAAAATTTATCTAATTTTGTTTAGGAATTAGAAAAAAAAAACCTTAAGATGTTTTTAACTACCATGACCACAATTTTTCAAATATTTCTGATTTTTTTTTTGTATCGGCAACATTTTGAACATTAACTATAATGTAAATAAACTATAAAATTTATAAAATAAATGAAAAATTGTTTGTATCATTTGTTTTAATTCATTCAACAATAAAAAACCTCTTTTGGGTATTGTAAAAGTGATAACTTTATCAACAACAACAATTTATGAAATTTGGTTCTTGTTTAGAAATAGTATGCATAATTTTTTTTTATTGCTAGTTTTCCTGGAGTATTATACCATTTTGGAATCCTGAAGAGTTGCGCCAATTTTGAAAAATTGTGGTCATGGTAGTTAAAAACATCTTAAGGTGTTTCAATTTTCGAAAAAAAAAATTTTTTTTTCTAATTCCTAAACAAAATTAGATAATTTTTTTTGCTTTTTTTCTTGTGTAGTCATGGGCAGGCCACCTTCTGGTGCCGGCTTATCGTTGAATTTTGGGACACCCTGTATAAGGCAGTATATGGTGTAGCAGGGCGCACTACTAAATAGACGTTAAATATACGCAAATAACCATAAAAAACTGAAGTAACTTAGGCGTAAGAATACTGAAGAAATCAGCAACGAGTGAGTCATTATCTTTAGGTGGCACAAACAAACGACCAACGCAGAAAATACGCAGCGCATAATAACAAAAGAAAAAAAAAATTTAAAAATATTGACATAACTTTTATTTATTAACTTTAGTAGAAATTGTTGTAACAGAAGTCATGAACATTGTCATGATAATTTACAGATTTAATTAATAAATGGTATTTAAATGAATCATGTATTCGAGTCCTCTCAATTAAAAGACCACAATTAATTTAACATTCATTTATTAATAATTAATTTCATTCGAATTTGTATATTGTCAATTAACTTGTGTGTGTGTCTTCTTCTGCCTCGCTTGGAGTCACAGTAATGTACTGGGAGTATTCATAGTGCCAAATATCGCTAGCACATGAGTCATGATTGGCTGCTCGCAGCACATAATAACAAATCAGAGATTTGTTCCACACTGGACATATTAGATATGCAGAATTAGAAAAAAACTTGAATTGTCAATTAAAAGTTTGTTTATGAAATTATCTACGACAGAAAAATTTACAAGAAAAGAGTGATTCAAGGATCTCTTTGCTTTTATACTATATTAAAAATTCACTTCACTTAAAAATAATCGCTAATCCAGATTTCATATAACCCTTATCCTAAACAATTAATAATCAAATAAATCCTATATTTATGTCTAGGCATGGATAATTATAGTCTCACCCACATTAAACCCTGGTATTTCTAATTGCGGTTTAATATTTGCTTAAATTTTTCAAAATACAAGTAATAAATCTTTTGATTAAAGTATCATTCCCACTCACTGCTTTAATTTAATTTGTTTAGCATATGGCAAAACGCGTAGTGATTCACGGTACCATTTTTAATTTAATTTATTTTTTAAGTTTTCTTAGTTTTTTTTAAGAACCTTACAAGGTTTCATTGTTTTAAATTAAAGAAATTAAATTAAGAAAAACTATATTAAATTATAACCTCCAAAATGTGACCGAATGTGAATTTCTATTACTAATTGTTATTAAAAACAGCAATTTTAATTATTTAATTTTCAATTTTGTCGACTTTTTTTTCAAACCAACTGTCAAAATTTGTATTAATAAAGACGCTTGCGCAATAACTAAATTAACTAAACTCAAATTAAAACACTAACACAAATTTAAACAAAATTGAAAATATGACTAGGAATGTCTATTCCTATGAAAATTTGAAATCTAGATTAAAATATAGATAAAAACAGTAAATTAAATATCAAAACAGCCTTTCTTGTGTTGCCTTGCCTAGGCTCGCCGAGTTCTCACCTCGCGTTGGCTTGCCTCCGTTTTCGAGTGGTCTTTTGATTTCATTATCGGCACATCGACAAATATTTTGACAAATGTCTCGTCGAGAGCAAACTGCCGGTATTAGAAAGAGTGGAATCTGTTCCATATTTCCACAAGCAATAGAATAAAATCTGAAGTTTTGCACTTTCATGTTCTGTTGATGACAAACATAATCATGACTCGTCACTATTCCATCACGTGATCCGTACATAACTAAATCTGTTAATCCTCTGCACACTGTGATTCCAAAAAAAATATTTCATGAGTAATAACGATTATGATATTGTGAAATTGTTATCACACAATTTGTGAAGTCATTATTACACAGCAATAAAAAAAATTGTTTATTATAAATATAATTAAATATAATATAAAACTAATTCGAATAATCTCTTGCACGTACTAGTGACTTTGAAAACGCAACCAAGAAGATTTATCTAATTGCATCATCTTACAGTTTAAAATATTTGATAACCATGACGTTAGCAACATAGTCTACTATCAGCGTTTAAGACACCCAAAAAATATTATTTGTTGAATTCTGTACACAGGCCGTTGTTTCTGTGACGGTCCATTCATTTGACGTTACCTGCTTTTCGTTAAATCAGTATTTATTATTTGGAAACTAAAAGACATCGCAGAGGACCCAATCTGGAACATAGGGTGGATAAAGGTTCGCGTCCACTTATCAGCATGGAAGTCATGGGAACCATCGTAACAATCGTGGTCAGAGGTGTTCGTATAGCACCGCATGCATAGAATGCGTCGTTTCAACTAGTATTAATATTATGCATAGACACTTATTCCCATATGGCCGGTAGATATGTTCTTTCTACGCGAGTCTTTTTTTTTATATTCCTTTCCTCTTCTGCAAAGACACAATACGCTGACGATATAGTCCTGTTGGCAAAAAGGGAAGGAGAGCTGCAGGAGATGGCACACCGGCTAGGGAGGTATATAGACAGGAAAGGACTAGAGTTAAACGTGGAAAAGACAAAAATTATGGTATTTAAAAAAGGGGGTGGAAAAAGGAGACATAAAAGGTGGAAATACAAGACAGAGGACATTGAGGAAGTAGAAAAATTTAAATATCTGGGCTACACTTTTAAAAAGAATAATGGAGAAGAGGCGCAGATAAGGGAGGTGGCAAAGAAGGCAGAGCAAGCAATGCGACGGGTATGGGGACTAGGGAAAAAGGTATTTGGGGGGGACATACAAAAGAGAATATGGATATTTGATAGACTGATAGCCAGTATGATGTTGTATGGAGCAGAGGTTTGGGGGTGGAAGGAACAAGAAAAGTTGGAAAGAATACAGGTGAGATATATGAAATGGGTACTAGGGCTGGACAGGTGCACGCCAGGATACATGGTGATGGAGGAGATAAAAAGGGATAAGATACGACAGGTGATAGAGCTGTAAAATACGAGGAGAAATTGAACAGAGCGGAAAGCAAAATTTTAAAGAAAATAAGAGAGGATAACATAAAGAATGGGGGGGAAGAGGTCCAAAAAAGAGAAAAAAATACTTTGAAAGGAATGGAATGGCGATCGAGGAGGCAGAGAGGAGAAGAGAAGGTGGCGCAAGTGTGGCAGAGGAGCTAAGGAGAAGGGATAAGGAGACACAACAGCAGGAGAGAATGGGAAAAATAGAAAAAAGTAACTACAATAAAAGATATAAGAGGTTATGGGAAAATAATGTGCCTCAGTACCTTATAGAAAAAGACATAAAACACATAAGAAGAACAGCAAGGTTTAGATTGGGAAATGAGGAAAAAGGAAACAGATACTGGGAAAAGAGTGAGGAAAGAAAGTGTAGAATGTGTGGAGCGGAGGACGAAACACTGGAGCACATTAAGTTTGAGTGTAAGGAAAAAGTAGCAAGCGAAAGGAATATTGGCCAGCTATTAAAGGGAGGCAGTGAAGGCAAGAGATGGATGGCGGAAATAGTAAGAAGGAAAGGAAAAACAGGAGAATAAATAAGCTGGTGGAGAATAATAGAGAGGGTCAAAAGAAGAAGAAGCAGAAAGCACTTTTGGAAGTAGTAAAAGTCTAGAATATTTTAAGTTTAGTTTTAAGTTTGAATGTATATAGGAATGAAATGTATTAGAAATATAATACTGTAGATTGTAAAGCCGAAAGGCACACACAATTAATATATATAATAATAATGTAATAAAATGTAATCGTGCAAAATCGTGCGTAATACATATATATGTTAAATATTTCATATCGTGCAATAAGGTATGCTGAAGAGCAAAACCTTTAATGTTTATATTATATTATGGTACCTTTAAATTACTTCAGTCTAATAAACTAGATTTTAATAGTTAAAAAATAAAAAAAAGTATTTTTAATTTAGAAACATTGGGCCTTGTAAGGATCTAAAAAAAGCAAGATTATAATATTTTAAATTAAAAATGGTGCAGGTGAAGCCCCATTCCCACTCACTGTTTTTAGTTTTAATTGAAGATTTTAACCTTAAATGTAATTTTGAACTTTTGAAATCATGCGTCATTAATATACATTATTTTGCGATAATTACTATCTTTATTTAATATAATTAATTTTATTTCTTTATATTTTACAAGCTGAAACTTCCATTTTAGGGTAAAACCTTAAATTAACACTAAAGCTCAGTGAGCGGAAATGGAGCTTAATAAAACTACGCATATTTCCATATGCTATACATTATAAATTAAATACAAAATTAAAACAAAATTAAAGCAGTGAGTGGGAATGATACTTAACAATTTTTTTAATTTTTTACTCGGATCCGGAAAGATGCTGGATAAAGTGAGTCGGGATAAGAGAGTTTCTCTGTGATATATCCATTCTCTTTACCCAGTACACTATAAGAACTGCAGAAGAAGGTTAAATAAATATAATATGTTGAATTACAACGTATTTGTGACGTCATTGTATGTTAAAAGGTTAATAGGTTTATTTTTAAACAAGCGTGTATAACATTACAAATTCAGTGTTTTTATTAATATCGATCAGTCAGTATGGAGCCTTTTATTTACATACTCGTATATATCATGTTCATGTAATAAGTATCACCTGTCCCGCGCTCGCCCAGGTGGTCTTCCTGTCCATCCCTGCGCCCCTCTAATGAGTTGATAGATTAAATACAGATGGTCGCGCGAAAACAAATTTAAAAAAAAGACCTATTGTTATAGATAGCAGACAAGCCCATGTGCTGAACTACGAACCTTAAACAAATTATCTCTGTCGATCGTTATCTAATTTAATTAAAACGTTTACTATTACGCAACGGTATCTTGTGCCGTGAACGTGTTAGCCCGGTTCCCAGAGCCGGAAAAGGCACTTACTTACCTGACATGAGGACCGGTAGTTCTAATTTTTGGATATGTTTTAAAGTTAGGGCTGTTAATAAAAACCCCAAGTTATCCATCACCGTCGACGTCGACGCGCGCCGCCATCTTGGAAAAATGGCGGCAAAAAATTGTTTTTTAGCAATATCTCGTTACTGGTGCGTCCTACGATAAAAATAGTTATTATCAAATTTATAGAGGAGTCAATTCGGATCCATTTTGCTTTTTATTTTAGGTCTTCTGATAGTTTTGTGTAAACTTAAACAGATTAGACTTGGTACAGATTAGTGCGACATAAACATGCGACATCCAACATTTATATATTTTCATTCATAAGTTGATATTAATAAACATAAGTGTACTAAATGTGCGACATAAACATGCGATACTAATAAAAACCTTTACTTATGCTATTTTTTAAATTTCTAGTTAGTATTTTTATGAAACAAAAATGTTTCAAAGAGATGTCGGTAAATCAAAGATATTAGGGTTTTGAAGATGGTGTTGAACAAAAGGGTCGAATACCTACTCAGTCTCGAGTATAATATCACTGAGCGTTGACGTTTTATTTAGTTGTGTTTGGTAAATATATAAAAATAAATGAAAATGGTGTTTACATGAACAAATGAAATAGACCCAAACAATAGACCCTTGTCAAACTGACCTTAGAGAAGAGTAATCACGACTTAACATTGTTAAATAACTGAGTTTTATTACTTTTTTTTGTAAATATATTTTTTTTGTAAAGCAAGTTGAAAGAATTCGCTCTAAATATGAAAGCTTCCGACGTATTAAATTGCATGTAGCACTAGTGTGAACGTGTTATACAACTTCTTACAACAAATGTTGAATGTCGATTGTTTAAGTCGCACGTATGTGTACGGTACATTATATAGCTTAGTTTAGAAAATGTAGGCCTTAGAAAAATCGTCAGAAGTTAACAGACGTCATGTAAGCAGTTACAAAATTAGCTCCTTCAGTTTTTCAAAATATTCGTGAGAAAATTAGCTTTGTTATTTTACAAAGCATCCGTTTCAGCATAGGTCGGTAAAGAGTTCGTATGTTAAAAATGCAAATTTTAACAGTCAAAATCTAAAAATTTAGTACCGTAAGGAGTATTGAAACTTCTCTACATATAAAGGACAATAATGAATAGGAAATATATATAAAATATACCCTCTAAACACTGTCTGAAGACAACAATTGTTATTTAATGTTTAATCTAACACAAGAAATATTGTAGGTTGTGAAAACGATTTTACCTAATATGTAATGTTTTGTGACCTATTTTTACTGCTTTTTGAGAAGTAATTCTATCCTTTTGCTCGTTACCATACTCACAAAACTTCTTAAGGAGATCACGTAAATAATTTTATGTTCTTAATAACAACGCTCTCTGACCTATTTATTCGTATTTTATTTATTCAAATTATTTATTCGTATTTTAAATACTTAAAATAAGACTAATTTTAGATTAAATATTACTAGGTTGTACTTAATGTTTAGTGGGTTGAGTTGAAAATAAAATTGAAATGAATTTAAATTTTACCTTTACAAAAAACCATTTAATTTTATCCTGTGCGAATTTGTAAATTTTATTTATCTTCAGATTTCAACTTCTTCAGTCTAAATATATCTCAGGTTCCATTAAAGTTTTAGTATAAAACTGCGACCGATAATACATACAATTATCCATTTTTCTCGTAGTGTACACTTTTTATTTGGGCTCTGAACAATATCCTAAATTCTAGAAATTATAATATATAAGTTAACTATTAGGGTCTCAAATGTGATTTCTTTAAATAGTCGCTACATTATTGAAGATATTAACAATTAAAATAGTGACATAAAGAACCAGGATTAATTATTTTTTTGATTTATGATACTTAAATATTTTCGTAACGTACTAGAAAGTTCAACCCAAGTCGGAGTCAGTACAATTTTGCCGACTCCAGACTCCTTTCGTAAAAAATTCCTTCGGATTCACACTCCTCGAGTCCGACTTCACAGCCCTGATTCTACGTCTACGGTATTAAAACTACAAAAGTATGATATGGCAAAAAAGAAACTGGGGTCTAAGGAAGCCATTCAAAATATATATAAAAAGAAACTTTAAAAGTATTTATATACTCCATTAAGGCCCGGTTTTATGGTTCGTCTTACTACCGAACTAAATAACTAACCCTCGAATTAAACGAAAAATGCGTTTCATCATCAAGGATTAACGCTAACTCGGAACTAAAATCGCGGAGTAACAAATCCCGTCATACATCAAGGTTTAAATATGATAACCCGCAATAAGTGTGCAACAGAGATAAAATATCATGCCATCTCAGCCAGTTTAGCTCTCATTATTATAATAGTTTAGTTGTCATTATACAGCATTATTCAAGTTATAATATTAATAAATTAAATTGTTTATTAAGAATTTTGTGAGTGACCATAATCAATTATCAATAACAGATGATGAGGAAGATCAGCTATTATGCAAATATAGTACTAAGTTGAGAAATAAGAAAGTACTTACTTGTCATGACTTAAATGACATTCGCTTCGAAAAGGCAACTGTATTGAAGATTTCAGATCTCATTAATAACAAGTTGGAAGTTTCAAGTAACAGGTAATATATAACACTCACAGCTATATGTATATACTGATACTGTAAAATCACTTAAGCATAACCGCATCTATTAGGGCTTGGCAATCCTCAATAGTAAAATTAAACGTACGTGCCCTCTTGTCAGACATTTTTAAAACAATAATTAAACTGTATCTGGCATTATCTTGGGTTTACTAATGTAAACAAATATTTGAATTTCATAAACATTTAAATCTACGTACCACTTGCCGTAGAATGAATGGTTTACGTTACGGTTTATTTACTTTGTTTCAGTATTAACTAACACGGAATTAAATTGAATGATAAAACACGATACAAAAATAAGTACTGAACTAAACTAACTCCGGGTTTCATAATCCCCGAAGTAAATAGAAAACCATAAAAGCGGCCCTAAATAATCCAACGGCACGAAATCGCAGCTGTACGTTGATCAATGAATGTGTTCAAGACAACTGATACCGCGGTTACCCAACTCAGTTTGCAAAAGGTTGATAAAGGGATACATTTCTTAAAGCGGAAGTGTGACACTTTAATTTTGTCAATATCGATAACTACGAGTATTATCTATATGACTACAAAATATATAAAAGAAAAGAATGATATAAAAATTTTCTACAAAAAAGATTCCAGTATACATTTTTCTTATACAAACGATGGTTTTCATGAAAATTCTTGTTGTTTCCAGGTCCTTTCTATAGTGCTGCTTTTCTACAATAAACGCTATGGACATCGAACTTCCGGTTTACTTTTTCTGTTTTGGTTTTTCCTGTTCATACTCGCTATACCACAATTTCGAACAGAAATTAGAAATCACATAAATTCTGATGGACCAATAATGTATCGATTTGTGTCTTTTGTGATCTATTTCTCAGTTCTTTTCCTAATTGTTGGTTTCACATGTTTTGTGGATAACCCACCTGACTACACGGAGCAGCCCAAAGTGCCGGTGAGCGTCCTTGTTTTATTAAAATGTATTTTTAACTAGACCAGAACTAGGATAATGTGAGATAATGGTAGACTACTAATTAGCAGAGATTTATGCCGCTATTAAGATAATATAGAAAATATCATTTCGAAATTAAATAGTCATAGTCATAGTAAACACGAAGATACTCGTAATATTTATGTAGTAAATCTAATCGGTACTGTATTTAATGTTTGCTTTAGCTACCATGTCCAGAATTAGCGGCCAGTTTCCCATCACGACTGTTCTTTACATGGTTCGATCACATGGCCTGGACCGGCTTCAAAAAGCCGTTAACTAAAAATCATTTGTGGACGGTTAAACTACAGGATTCAGCTTCCAAAGTTGTTCCGTTATTTGATAAATATTGGAATGCTTCTGTTAAGAAATGTGACAGGTGAGTTATTGATTTACTCGTCTAGATAGCGGCCATATTCGAAAAGAGTTAGCTGTCATTTTATTATTAAAACGTACCTATACAATTTAATAGCGTATGTGATATTTAGGGACAACGCTCATCTTAGTTAAATGACTCGTTAAACTGGGATAATTATTGAATTCGTAAAGGGCCAATAGAGATTCAAGAACACATGACGCATTTAGAACTCGTATCCAAATTTAGACATTGAACAAGCATGTACCCATTGTCAACCGTTAGATGTTAGGTTTATCTATCTTACCGAAAACCTGAGAGCAATATACGACAAATTAGGGGCTTGTCCAATAATACAATTAATTAATTATCTGGTACTTACTTGTAACACCTTGTCACACTTTGTAAACATTCTATTGAGCCTTTCAACATAATTCGAAACTCCCAGATATATCATGGGGGCCTTAAATTAGGTCACACATATTTTATGCTTTTTGGACCCCTCCCCCGTGCTTGTAACCCATTGTCACAATTTGTGAACCCCTCTTCTTTTGCTGTGACGTCTAACATTTTGAATTAATAGTTAATTTAGATTAACAAAACTAAGTAAATGTGACCGTTAAAGAGCGAAAAGAAACTTCGAATAACAACAAACAAATATTAAAATATTAAATTAATACTCAGTTCTACCCTGATAACTATAATTGCTCCTTGACGTCGGGTTCCTTCGGATTCTTACTACTGCCTTCGGACGTTCGAATAAATATAATAAACCAAGTATGGTAATTTCAAATTTCACAAAAACAATGTAGTATTTCCGAACAAAAAATTATCTAGCCTCTACTAGATCTTTTTGTTAGAGTCTCTTAGTTTTGGCAACGCCTAAGAGGCGACATTCAACAAACATATAATTTTAAACTTAAACATTCTTATATAATGTTTAGATTAGTTAATAATTTAGATTACATGTGATATCTCATAGCTTATGATCTCTCTCCCATTGTCACAAATTGTAAAATATAATAAAAATACATTAACTGTATTCGCTCAATGTCAAAAGAGCTGTCATTCGTTCCTGAAGTACTTCTAAAGTTAAATTTATTTTAATATGAAACGAAAATGTTTGCTACGTCTGCAAATTATTTGTTTTATTGATGTTAAAAGTACAAAGACTCGTTAAGGAGCAGCTATTTATTTATTTTAAAAGTCAAATAATTTATTTAATATTTTGTTTAGCTCATCTCAAGCTAAAGCATCTTACACAAAAGTATCAGGAAGCATTGATTTCAACGATGGCAAACCCAAAAAGAAGGCATCAATCTTACCTGCGCTATGCAAAGCGTTTGGATCAACATTTCTATTTGGTGCTTTACTAAAGTTAATCCAGGATTTGTTAACTTTTGCTTCTCCGCAAATATTAAGGTATTCATTTGTTTCTCTACAAACAAGAATTTTATTAACATCTAAGAATTACTTGTATTTTACAGTTTGCTCATTTCCCACGTGCAAGATGAGAACGATCCTCTTTGGAAAGGCTATTTTTATGCAGGATTATTGTTCCTAACAGCTACTTTACAAACCCTATTGATGTCTCAACATATGCACAGAATGTTCCAGATTGGATTACGAGTTCGTACTGCTCTTATCAGCGCCATTTATCGAAAAGCTTTGCGTATGTCCAACAGTGCAAGAAAGGAATCTACCGTTGGAGAAATTGTCAATTTAATGGCAGTTGATGCACAAAGGTAATTAATTAATGTTCTTAATATTAAATTTTCATGGTTTTCTACCTTGTCTGTTCCAATATTACGTGTTATCAGATATTGTGGAACTACCTTTGAACACCCTCCAAGAAAGAAATAAACGATTTTGAAAAACAGCCTTTAAGTTTTATTCAAAAATAAAATCACATAAAAAAAAAAAAAAAAAAAAGAAAGTTAATTTAAACATCGATTGCGGTTTAAATATTTCGGCAAAATAAATTAAAGTTGTTATGCAAATTACTGATTATTAATCTTTTGTCGGCAATAGAATTGCTGTAATCTGATATACATTTGAAAAAAATTCTCTTGGCGAATTATTCTGCAGAATTTTATTTTATTGAATATGCATGACTAAAATTATTGTTTGTAAGTTTGTTTAACATTTTCGTTTTTATTTGTAAATTTTGATACATCTCAAGTTTTTTACCCTTCACATAATGAAGTTTTTTACCCTTCACATTTGATTTATTACACTGTATAACAAAATCAAAATGATTTTTTGGTGTCGGAAAAGTAATATTTTGGCTATTTTTTGTGTACTGATTGTAAAACTACCTGGCTTTTTTTTAGTATTAGCTTAAGTTTTTGAGATACAGGCTAATTAATTGGATAACAATGATAATTTCCTCTTTGAACAGCAAAGTGAACTTGTGTTTTATGTATTTGAGAAAGCCGATTTAAGAATCAGGTTAACGGAAATTGGCATATCTTGGTTCAAGGAAATCAGAACATGATAAACGAACATTTGGTTGCGATAGACAGATAGTTATTTTTATTTAGTCAGAGATTTTTTTAAATTTATTCACGCTCGGAAATTTTGTGAATGTGGCAATAATTACCTCTAGCTTCTACCTTTAACCATTTAAATTAATTTATTTTGCAGATTTATAGAATTAACCTCGTTCATAACAATGATTCTGTCTTCTCCTGTGGAGATCGCATTGGCTCTGTATTTTCTGTATAACACGTTGGGTCCATCGGTCTTCGCCGGTCTTGCTGTTATGATTCTTCTTATACCTGTAAATGGATACATTGCAAATAAAACAAAAATTCTACAAATGAGGCAAATGAAGAGAAAAGATGAACGTGTCAAATTAATGAATGAAGTCCTCAGTGGCATTAAGGTACTCAACTACTTGTCTAACGAGGTATTTCAATTGGGTTGTGAACACTATTTCCCTAATTTTTTTTTAATTCAGGGAGATATATTTATGTTGACTTGAGACAACAAACTTTAAATTACTCATTAAACTCTTTTAGTGTACCAAATTTAACTTTTCTATCAGAAAGTATTGGCATTGTCTCTCTATTCTACTATCAATTTGCGTTGTTTATCTTAAAATCAATAACTCAATAAAATCAAGAGTTTTGTAATTATGTTTTGTTTTGTAGATAATTATATTATCTAAATCTTTTATTAATTACTTTTTTTTTGTAACTATCGTAATAATAAAGTTATAAGCTAAATTTAATTTACAGGTACAGTTTGTTCATTACACGACGTAGACATTTATTTTTGTTTACTAAGTTTACTTTATAATTTTAAAACTTACAACAAAATGTTACTAATAAAAGTTAAATCAAGGGTTAAAACAAATAATTGTTGCATACCAAAAATGCACGGTTACCTTCTTTTTAATAGCATATTTCCTCGACTAATATGAATTTTATACATGGTACAATTTTGCATAAACATTTTACTTGAAGAAATTGTTCACTGCCTAATTCATTCGCAATAAAACCATTATATGCGAAGAAAATAATATTTCTTATATGTTTTATCTAGGTTTTGAAATTGTATGCTTGGGAACCTAGTTTTGAGGAACAAATCCTAAAAATTCGTGATAAGGAAATAAAAGTACTTAAAGAAGCTGCGTATGTCAACTCTGGATCTGCATTTATTTGGTGCTGTGCTCCATTTTTGGTAAATAATATTTAAAAGTATTTACATACTTATTATATGTTTTTTACTTACTATTAACTTGTTATAGGTGTCTCTGGTAACGTTTGCAACATTTGTACTTACTGACGAGAATAACGTTCTGGACGCACAAACGGCTTTTGTATCTTTAGCGCTTTTTAATATTCTTAGATTTCCGTTTTCTATGTTACCGATGGTCATCGCCATGGTCGTGCAGGTAAGTTATTTTAAATATTTTGTTATTGACAAAAATTACAGATCGTTCTGTGTGAGTTTCCGAGAATTCGTACACTCTGATCCATAGCAATACACAAATGATCGTGGAAAGTACGCTGACTGCAGACATAAGCAAATACCACGCGTATTTCGTAGCAATATGAAAGCGTTGTTGCCACATCAGTACTGTATAGTAGTTCGATTCATTTTTTGAGTTAATTGAAAAGTTCACATTTAAATAATAATATTTCGATAACAACAGGGTCAATAATAATTTTCATTTTTTTTATATGAAGTCTACATATCTATATCTAAGATTAAATTTTCATGAAATTCTTGTATTACGTTTGGAATTGGAACAAAAAATTCTCATAAAAATTTGTACTCTCTACAAGAGCCTCCTTTCCTAAAATTGCAACATTTTTATTTCGTGTTTTATAAAAACGGCGTGGTCAATTTTAAAATAATTCGAGTCATCATATGATTTGTAACAATCTAAGTTGATTAAACAAAGTGTTCTGCATTTTGAATTCAAATCTTGCACTAAATGTATAGAGTGAACAACTACAAAGTTCTAGTTCAAACCAGCTGCCTCTCTTTCTCTTTTTAGAAGCTAGGAGTAAGTGAACTTTAATTGGTTAGGATGAGGATGGTTAGTTCTAGTAATAAACCATTTAATAACATGTCTCGTTGTCATATGGTCGTACAATTAATTAGCCAATTTCAAATCGAATTCTATACAATGTGTCAGATGAAAATGAAACTCAGTTTGAATTCACAGTCATTAGCACTTAAGCTAACGAAATGAAATTTTGCTCGGTTTAACAAGCATTTTGTATGACCTCTCTACTTCATTCTAATGGGCTTGTAAAAATATTGTTTAAAGTCGGATATGTTGTTGTTATGTAATTTGTATACATTCTAGTATATGTCTATTGTCTTTCTTTTTACATTTTTTTATTTATTCAAAAGTTAACGCAGATATAGCTATTTAAACTTTTAGCCATATTTTGTCGATAGAATAATAAATAATCAATTTTATTTATTCTTGTTTACATCTTTATGATATTAAAACTTTATGAGACAGCTGTAAGTAGTATTTGACGTTTGAGTATGCACTCTTATGTTCACTGCAAGGTATGGTGCAAGAGTATGCACTTTTATCACAATTTTTAAAAAATCATCGAAATCTTAGTCGTTTTACTCTGCTACTACTGCTATCAAAAATTGTTGACATTTTCTAATTGTATAATATATTCGATTATTATAGGCAAGTGTCTCAATAAAAAGGATCAACAAATTCATGAACTGTAAAGAACTGGACCCTGATAACGTCAGCCACGATGCTTCAGAAGGTAAAAATATTTTTTTCTCTGTGAAATAAAGTTTATAAATAAACGAATCTATATTTACATTAGTGAATCACCTGCTTATTGAGAATGGAACGTTCGCGTGGGAATCTGGGGATCCCACATTACGTAACATTAACATAGCAATACCACATGGCTCGTTGCAAGCCATTGTCGGACCAGTGGGTTCCGGGAAGAGCTCTTTATTATCTGCGTTTCTTGGAGAATTGGACAAACTTAACGGCAAGGTGAACACAACAGGTATATTTAACTGAATACATTACAATATTTTCTTTTAAAATGTGAATTACTTAGATTCTTCTTGTAGGTTCAATTGCTTATGTTTCTCAACAAGCCTGGATTCAGAATGCAACTCTACGGGATAATATATTGTTTGGAAAACCAATGGATAAGCAAGTGTACGCCCGAGTTGTAGAAGCTTGCGCTTTGAAGCCTGATATTGACATGTTGCCTGGAGGAGATCAAACAGAAATTGGAGAAAAGGGTATTAATTTATCTGGAGGGCAAAAACAAAGGGTGTCACTAGCCAGAGCGGTTTATAATGATGCAGATATATATTTCCTGGATGATCCTCTTAGCGCTGTTGACAGCCATGTTGGAAAACATATCTTCGATAAGGTGACGTTAACTACCATTTTGCGTAAATATAGGTTTTATCAAAATACACGTAACTCGTATAATTGATCTTCAATTTAAACAAACTTTCCAAGATTGATTTTGATTTAACTCTATGATATGTAAAATACCTGAGCTCAAGATGTTGCATAATGATATTTCAACAGGCGCATTTCGTATAAACATGTCCAACTTAGATTTAACTGTAACAACTTCATTCATTTATTTTAAATAATTTATGTAGTTATGTAATATTCGTAGGTGATTGGTCCCAGCGGAGTGTTGGGGAAAAAAACCCGTGTTTTAGTGACCCATGGCATTACGTACTTACCTGCAACCGATAACATTGCTGTACTTAATGGTGGAGAAATTACAGAGAGTGGATCATACCAACAATTACTGGACAAGAAGGGTGCTTTCGCAGAATTCCTTGTCCAGCACTTACAAGAAGTTGGAGAAGATGAAGGAGGTATTTTACACACAAGTTTACACAAGTTATTCAACTGCAAAGTAATACGAACGCTTGTTATGTTTTTATAGATTTAAATGCAATTAAGCAGTTATTGGAGCAACATTTAGGAGCAGAAGAATTAGAAAGTAAATTACAAAAAGTTCGTGTAAGAACAGATAGTCAATCAGATACTGAATCTTGTAATGGAACACTGACACGACAAGTCTCAATAAGATCAACTAGTAACATGAATGGAAGTCCTAAGAGTTTGAGAAGAAGATCATCTGATAAAGTTGTAGGAGAGAAATTATTATCTGATGTCGGTGAAAAACTAATTGAAGCCGAAAAGGCTGAAACCGGAAGTGTGAGTAGTATGTATATCCTGTTTTCAAATATTTAAATATGTAATAAATGGTTTTCTTATAAATTGCAGGTGAAATGGGTTGTATATAAACATTATTTTAGGAGTATTGGAATAATATTTTCTGTGGGAGCCTTTTTGTTAAACGTCTTGTTTCAATCATTTAGTATAGGTTCGAATATGTGGTTAGATGTTTGGTCTAAAGATAATAACTCAGCAGAACCATTAAGACGGGATATGTATCTTGGCGTTTATGGTGGATTGGGAATTGGGCAAGGTATGATGTTTGATAGATTATTTGCTACTTAACAATTAGACAAATATTTACTTCTAACTAATAAAGTAAGTAACCATGGTTGCATAGGTAGGCGTTCATTTCTTTGGAACTATTAATAAACACATTTCCTTAACAAATATTTATTTTAAATATATTTCAAGTAACTTTTAATACTAAACTTAATTTTTTTTAATTACCAGTGTTCGTCGTTTTTATTGCATCGTTGGTGCTTTTTATCGGAGCCCTTGCAGCATCTAAAGCTCTTCATGCGATGCTCTTAGCAAATGTAATGCGATCACCTACAACTACATTCTTTGATGTTACACCAGTTGGACGAATACTAAATCGGTTTACCAAAGATGTTGACACTATGGATAATATTTTACCTATGGTTATAAGAGGATGGATAATGTGTTTCGTGCAGGTATGCACTCGAACGTTAATAAATTAATATTGGTGGATTAGATGCTAAACTTCTCATTTGTCGAGCACATACTAAATCAATTATTTAGGTAGTAGGCACTTTGGTAGTGATAAGCATATCAACACCAATGTTCATCACCGTTATAATCCCGATTGGTATTCTCTACTACTTTATCCAACGGTTTTATGTTCCTACATCTCGTCAGTTGAACCGGTTGGAATCTGTTTCACGGTCACCAATTTATTCTCACTTTGGAGAAAGTGTAACTGGAGCATCAACAATTAGAGCTTTTAGAGTACAAGACAGGTTAGCTATATTATCTAAAAAAAATGTACAATACTTGACTGCAGTATCTTTGTACAGGCTGTTATGAAGTTTTTCTTATCAATTATGTGATATATTTTAGATTTCTTTCGGAGTCCGAGTCTAACGTTGATTTTAATCAAGAGTGCTATTACCCGAGTGTTGTTGCAAATCGTTGGTTGGCTGTACGATTAGAAATGATTGGAAATCTAATTATTTTATTTGCTGCATTATTTGCTGTAATTGAACGTAGTGACTCGCTTGGTTTATCCGTTACTTATGCATTAGAGGTAAGTCCAATTTTTATTGTTATACATTTTAATAATACAATCAAGTTAATTTTAATACTATTTTTGCATTAGGTTACTCAAATGCTAAACTGGCTTGTTAGGATGACGTCAGAGGTTGAAACTCACATCGTCACAATTGAAAGAATAAAAGAATATAGTGAAACGCAACAAGAAGCACCCTGGCATATTCCAGCGAAGCAACCAAATAAAGATTGGCCTGATAAAGGTCAAGTGGAGTTTAAAAATTTTGGAGTTCGATACAGGGAAGGACTCGAACTTGTTTTAAAGGGTGTCAATTTTACGGTAAATGGTGGTGAAAAAGTTGGTATTGTTGGCAGAACCGGAGCTGGAAAATCTAGCTTGACCCTAGCACTTTTCAGGTAATTAATGAGTTGCTTTATTTATTTCATCACAAGAAGACATCATAAACAAATATAAATAATTATTATTAACGTAATTTTTAGAATTATTGAAGCTTCCGATGGGTCTATATTTATAGATGACTTGGATGTCTCCCAAATGGGACTACATGCTCTTCGTTCCAGACTTACAATTATCCCTCAGGATCCCGTATTATTTTCAGGAAGTCTTAGAATAAATTTAGATCCATTCAATAAATATTCCGATGAAGAAGTTTGGAGATCTTTGGAGCACGCTCATCTTAAAACATTTGTAAAAGGTAAGATTACCTTAATTGTAATACCGCAATAAATTCCAATAGTAAATTTAAAAAGAACGATTTTACTTAAACAAAGCTTAGTAATATTTAAGTTGAAAAGGACATATTTTATTAATTTATAAATATTTTATATTCCAAGAAGGTCTTCCTGATTTTTAAATTTCTGAAAAAGTTTTTTAAAAAGTTGTATCATTCTATTATTAAAAGAAAAAGGTTATTATGGTTGTAATTACAATGAAACAATTGAATGCAGTAACATATTTTACATAACAGTTAACTATTTTTATCTTGGAATGTTATTTTCATGTTAGCGGATAATTATTCATATAATTCGGATAACATCATTTAATCATTTTGTTTTTAATGGTCTGTAACCTATAAATAGTATATTCAGATAATTAAGAGAGCTTTGTAGTAAGAAATGATGTACTAATTATGTATTATTATGTCTTATGTACTAACCTAAACGTTCTAATATACATATATTGTATTTTGTATTTATTTGTATCTGCCTTTACACTTTTACAACCTCTTTACATTAATTTTACTTCTCGTTTACACATTTTTTAACATTTATTAAATTCTCTTCTTCCTTTTCAATGTTTGTCTCTCAATGTTCAATGTTATCTTCCTCTACAGTCTCTTCCTTATTTCCACCACCTATCTACTTTCTTTTCTTCTTTAGCAATCGTTCCTCACGACTCCCTCTGCTTTAAAAGTTTCTCCTAATTCTCTCTTCTCTTTGTCCTTAGCTCTGTCATCCATACTCCGCTTTCCAATTTATCCTGACACCTATACTTAATGTGCTTTAATTTTCCCTCTTCTTTCCCGCATATACTGCATAATTTCTTTCTGCTGTTCCTCAATACATATGACCTTTCTCTTCATTCCCCAGTCTAAAACTAGCAATCATTTTCACATTTTCACCCTTTTGTTTTCCAGATACCGTGGTGATCCCTTAGTCCATAACCTTCTGTATCTTGTATTGTATTTCCCATCGTCCATCTTCTTCACCATCTCTTGTTGTTCTTCCCGTCTCTTTCTTTTATCATGCTTCTTATCTCTCTTCTCTCTGCTTTTCATATATCCATTTCCGACGCTGCAATTCCTCTTTCCTCATAATACTTTCTCCTTTCCTTCTCCCGTCTTGTATTCCCTCTTTCCTTATTTGATCCACCACCACTCTCACTATTCCGTTTTTGCTTTTCTCTTCCCAGTCGTCTTTTTTTTCTTCCATTACCAATTAAACAGGAGTACACTTCTACTTGTACTGCCTCCAACTATCCCGTACCCTTCGCATCGCCACATTCGCCTTCTTTGCTATTGCTTTTACATACATTTCTCTCCATTACTTTTTTCAAATTCATATTCCAAGTATCTAAATAATTTTACCTCTTCAATCTTCAGCCCTTTCCACTTCCATCCCCCTCTCCTTTTTTTCTCCACACCTTTGAAATACAATAATTTTTGTATTTTTTTACATTTAGTTCCATTTTCTTTCTGTTCAGTTCCTCGATTGCGTAGTTTGCTTCTATCTCTTCCTTCAATCTTTATTACTCCTGCGTATTATTCTGTATCCACTCTTCTGTATTACACTTCTGCAATTATCCACGTTTTCTTTGTTCCCTTTTTTATGTACTGGACATATTATACCTTTTTACAAACTTTCCGGCAACCCTTCTCTCTTCCACTCCCTGTTTATCACTACTTTTTTCTTTTCCATATTTCCTTTACTTGAGTCGCTCGTTTAATTATATTTTTCATCTCTTCCCGTTCCCATGTCTCTGCTTCTTTGTGGTAAAGTTTCTCTTCCTTCCTTCCAACGTCCAGTCTGCGTAACACCCCACCGTTCTTTTTACCCGATACCCGATGCTCACATCCTTTCATTTCTATCTCCCAAGGTTGATGGTCCTACTTAGTTCTTTCTGCTATTCTAAACTTGCAAATCTCTTCCTCTTCTTTCATTGATGTTATCGCTTAGTCAATCACTGTTCCCAGTAGCTGCCACGTACGTAAACTCACCTTCTTCGTCTTCCTTATTACCATTTAAGACTCTTCAACCCTTTTCCTCCATCCATTCCACCATCTTTTTCCTTATCTTTAGTATTGCTTAACCCTTCACCTTATTTCCCACTTCTCTGTCTATCCCCTATTTTCTCCAATCCTCGCATTAAAGTTACCCCCAATTATTACTTATTCCTTGCTTTCTACCCTTTCGCCAATTTCCCGGCAAATCTCTTCTATTCTTTGAGCGTTGTATGTTGTTACGTTCTAATATATATAAATAGGTAAATTGTTGTTCAATTAATTGAAATTAAACTTCTAAAATTGTACTTGTATAGCAATATTAGTACAGTTTTTTCAGTTTACAATTTTTTTTTCTATTGTCGCAGGTTTAGCTGCCGGAATAAATCACGAAGTTTCTGAAGGGGGTGAAAATTTATCTGTTGGTCAAAGACAACTAGTTTGCCTTGCAAGAGCATTGCTAAGAAAAACCAGGGTATTAATATTGGATGAAGCTACAGCAGCTGTGGATTTAGAAACCGATGATCTTATACAGGTTTATTGGCTAATATATGTACAAATATATGTCATTCATAATAACAATTATATAATATCATGTTATTTGTGTTTCAGAGAACAATTAGAACCGAATTTAAGGAATGTACCATTCTTACAATCGCTCACAGATTAAACACAATTTTAGACAGCGATAAAGTAATTGTTTTAGATAAAGGAAAAATTTCGGAGTTTGCTCCACCCCATGAATTGTTATCGAACAAATCATCTGCATTTTACAGTATGGCGAAAGACGCCGGCATCGTTACATAAATATTTTTAGTTAATTAAGGATTATGTTATAAATGAATTTATGTACTGCTTCGTAGTCTAGATTGTACTTAATACTACAAATTAATCTTACTCATCTTTTTCCCAGTATTAATTTATACATCTGATTTACGTAACTGTATGCGTGAATACAAATAGTGATAAGAAGTAGCTAAACATTTTAATAGTTTTACTGATTATATAGCGGTGCCACATATACTTTAGTAAAATCTTAAATATATATAGTTAAGTAAATATTAATTTAGATAAATACAACAAATTATATACGCTACTTAAGAAGTGCAAATGGTCAATGTACAGGTGGCTTAGGTTTTACAACTATGTCCGAAAAATGAATTGCAAACGCACATTTGCTTTATTTTTTATTAAGGAAAGATATATTTCATCTATTTTTTTAAATTAGGTTTTATTACAACTCTTCGCTGACCAGTAATTTGCAATCGAGTGATATGTATATTAACTTTTGACCGCAAAGGGTCCTGTTACATGAAATATTATAATATGAAATGTTAAATCTATGATATAATAGATCAATTGTTGTAAGTATTATCTCAGAGTTAGTATAAGAAAATGCCTTAAATGGAATATTACTAGTTTTTATTAAAACTTAAATGAAATTCAGCATTGTCTGAACTTTATAGTACAAACTTATTATTCAGTACCTCTTTAAATATTTGCAAACATGAAATAAATACCAGCCAAATAATAGATCTTATTTGATATTATATAAATGAATCTATGAATAGAAATGTTATACCTCTGTTAAAAAATTATCTTACTACAATAAAAACATGAAATTAAACCAAAATCTGTTTTTCGATAATCAAATTAACATAATTAATAAGTCAACATTTTTTATCTCAAAAAGACATGGACTTTAAGACAGCGCATAAGTCATTTGATAATTCCAAGAATGTATAGTGTTAGTCCTAAACAAGGTGAAAGGTTTTATTTAAGGTTATTGTTGCTTCATGTACGCGGCGCTACATGTTTCAAAGACTTGTGAACCCTCAATGGAAACGAATATTTCACTTTCCACCAAACAGCAAAACAATTCGGTTTATTGAATGATGTTACTCAATGGGATCGTTGTTTAGATGATGCTTCAATTTGTAAAATGCCCAAACAGCTACGACAGCTATTTGGTTTTATTTGTATTTTTTGCGAACCCTGCGTATGTTACCAATTTATGACATCAGCCTCAGCTTGTATGCTTGCAATTTGACTTCGATTTTAGTACCTAATCCTTAGCTGCAGAACCTCTTTCAAAAACATGCATCTAACTTCGAGCATTATCTTTGAGCGTCCCTGGGAATTCTTATCAAGTTGTTTTTGTCTGTTTTAACATATGACTAAAACTATGGTTCCTGTAAAACATAAACTTATGACATATAACATGCGTTGTGCGACGGTTCTCTGTCCTCAGTACGTGGGGGTAGTTCTGTGCTGGAATTTAGCTGGTCTTTATTCTCTGTAAAGGTGTAAGTCGGGTAAAGTGAATTAGGAACACTTTGGTTTTAGGTTTACACTTGTTTTTATTCACATTTAACTCTTTTTAGGGAAATTATAATGCTTTTTATCTTATAACTTTAATGTTATATTTAGCAGAGATAAACTATTAATTTATATTAATCAGGTTTATTATATTTAATTAGATGTACACACGAGTTATGATGTCACAGAGTATAGAATACATAGTAGGACGGTATTACAGAGTTATAGTATTAACTACAGTATTACCGTGTGTAGAAAGAAAGATTCAATAGTGTCAATACCGAGAGGGCGCTAAATTTAAATCCAACACTCCCTCTAAATTTAGACATTCTAACAACAAATTATGATTAATTGAGTGCAAAAAACATGAAAATATTAATCAAGTTATAGTACAAGATATTCTAACATATCACTTAACAAAAGAGTTGTAGTTAAACATACCAAGTTTAGATCTTAAGAATTGGAATTTATCTTTTGACAATGCTTTAGTTAATATATCTGCATATTGATCAGCAGTGCTTACAGATTTAAGATCTATAATCTTTTGAGAATATTTTTCTTTTATGAAGTGATACTTAATATCAATATGTACATCTTTTATGAAAATTTATATTCTTAATTACACTGATGGCACTTTGATTGTCCAAATGTAAACACATAGTGTCTTGTTTATATTCACCAATATCACTTAACACTTGCTTTATCCACATGGCTTCTTTTGTTGCAGCACAGGCGGCCATAAATTCAGCTTCTGTTGTTGACAGAGCAACCGTCTGTTGGCGTTGGCTTGACCATGTTACAGCAGCACCATTCTTTATGAAGACGTAGCCAGTAACTGAGCGTCTTGTGTCAATATCGTTTGCATAATCAGCATCACTATAACCAGTAACAGCTGGTGGCTCTGATGTTGATGAGTAGTTCAGGCCATAATCTTTAGTATCCTTCAGGTACTTGAAGATCTTCGTGACAGCATTCCAGTGTGATTTGTTATAGCAACTTAAAAATCGACTTACCAGGCTTACGGCAAACATAATTTCTGGTCGACTGACTGTAGCTAGATGCATAAGAGAACCTACAGCTTCTCTATAAGGATAGTTTTTCTCTGGTTCTCCATCTTCCTTTTGTAGCTTGACATGGAGGTCCACTGGAACAGTGTTCGGGTTAGCATCAGTCATGTTAAACTTCTCTAACAGTTGTTCAACATACTTGGTCTGATGTATAAAAATACCGTTGCTAACTATCTCAATTTGCATGCCCACAAAATTACTTGGTGTGTTCAATATTTTTACTTCCAGCACAGATTGTAGTTCCTTGGTTATTTCTTTCAGAGTGGATTCAGTTTTAGAAAATAGTAGGCCATCATCCACATACAGGCAAAGATAACATTTCTCATTCTTGACATGACCAACATACACACATTGATCAGCTTTGCTGTTGATGAAGCCAAATTTCTTTAATATTGAGTCAAATTTCTTATTCCAGCTTCTGGGGGCTTGCTTTAAACCATACAGCGACTTGTTGAGCTTGCATACCATGTTGTTTTCACAGGATAGACCTTCAGGCGGAGTCATAAATATAGTCTCTTCAAGTTCACCATATAAAAATGCAGTTTTTACATCAAGTTGTAAGATTTTAAGTTTATTTTGAACAGCCATGGAAAGTAATAAACGTATTGAATCATACCTTACAGTCGGAGCGAAGGTTTCTGTGTAGTCAATACCTGCGGTTTGTGCAAATCCCTTAGCACAAAGTCTTGATTTGAACCGTGGACCCGTTGACTCTTCTTTTATTCGGAACACCCATTTACTACCGATCACTTTGGCATTTGGAGGTTTTTCTATCAATGTCCAGATTTCATTTTTCTTATGAGCATCAAGTTCTTCATTGATTGACTTTATCCATTCATTTTTATTTGTTGAATGTACTGCTTCTTCATATGTTTCAGGAACACAGGATGAGAATAAACACAGGTCTCAATGTCACATTACTGACAGGAGGAGAATCAATTCTGGTGTTAGGTAAGTATTCACTGTCGGATGTTGACCTGTTTCCTTTTTCTGTTTCATATGAACTTTCTGAATTTGTGTCGTTGTCAATCAAGCTGTCCTCTTCCGTTGTTGCATTTTCTCTTACATCTTCTTTTCTTGTATTTGTTTTGTCATTTTCAGTTTCTGTCTCATTCAATTCTACCGAAACAAAATCTCTTTTCACTGAGGATTCAAGAAATGTAGCATCTCTGCTCTTTATTACCTTTCTAGTATTTGGTAATGTGAATCTGTATCCTTTTATATTGTCGCAGTATCCGATGAAGATCATTCTTTGAGCCTTTGGATCCCATTTTCTGCGTTTTTCTTTAGGTAGATGAACCATTGCTTCGCAGCCAAATATACGCATATGATTAACATTTGGTTTGCGTCCAGACCAGATTTCCATAGGAGTCTTGAAAGCTAAGGATTTGGTTGGGGAACGATTGATGATGTAAGCAGCAGTGTGTATTGCATCTGCCCAATACAACTTCGGCAGACCAGCGTTGAGTAGCATGCACTTCGCTTTTTCAACCAGTGTCCGATTCATACGTTCCGCAGTCCCATTCTGTTCAGGCGTGTATGGTGTGGTGGTCTGATGAATGATTCCGGCACCTTTCAGGTAATCAGAGAAGGCTTTGTTATCGTATTCAAGTCCGTTGTCTGTACGAAGAACCTTTATACGAGCATCCAATTGATTTTCAACTTCTTGCTTGAATTCTTTGAATTTACTGAGCACTTCAGACTTGTTGTGAAGAAAGTATACTGAAATCTTCTTGGAATATTCATCTAGGAAGGTTAAAAAATATCTGCTCCCACCGAGAGACTGGGTTTCCATTGGTCCACATACGTCAGAATGAACCAATTCTAGTGGTTTGGTGACTCTTAATCCATCACTTTTAAAAGGTAACCGTGTCTGCTTTCCTTCTTTACAAGTTATGCATTTCAGATTTTCTGTATTTCCTGAGAAAGTTAAATGCTCTGTGTTATCAGACAATTTTTTCAAAGTTTGGAAATTAAGATGTCCCATCCTCTGGTGCCAGCAAAAAGCATCTTGTTCATGTTCAACACTGGACATGTGCGCTAGGCTTTCAGACATGTTCAGTCGGTACATGTTGTTTACAATGCTCGCAGTTGCTATTATTTGATTCTTGCTGTTCATGATCACACAGCCTGAGGTATCAAATTTCACTTGGCCTCCATTTTTAATAATTTGACTTACAGATATCAGATTAGTTGCCAATTCAGGAACATATAAGACATTTGTGAACAGAATCTTATTCTCTTGCCCGTTTTGGTCATAAATGTTTAAGCTGACATCTCCTGAGCTTTGCACAGATAACACTTTGTTATCAGCAACACGAATGTTCTTTGTTATAGGGGTAGTTTCCTTTACAATTATATTCTTGGTCTTAGTCATATGTGCCGAAGCACCGGAGTCTATGTACCAAGCATCACCATAGTGGGATGATGTAACAAACACAGCAGCATAAGAAGAGCTAGGTTTCTGTGTCTTGTTCATGGTTTTGTATTTGTTGCATTCAGAGCGTTTATGTCCATATTGATTGCAGGAATAACATCTCGGACCCTTGTAGAACTTCTTGTTTACAGAGTTGTTATGAAACTTCTTGTTGACAGCAAAAGCCGTTGTTTTGTTGTCTGAATTTCTAACATCTTGCAATAGTTTTGCTTTAACACCGTCTGCAGTTATTTTTGTGCCCGAGCTTTCGATCGCAATAATCATTGGTTGATATGATTCGGGCAGACCGGAGAGCAGCAATGTCCCGAGCCACTCGTCGTCCACTTTAAAGCCAATGTTGCGCAGCTTGTGAGCAGTTGACATAATTTTGCTCACATACTCTTCTATACTTTGACATCCACTTAACGATGTGTTACATAAATCACGTAGCAGACCAACTCGGCGTGTAAGTCCTGAGTCGTCGAACACTGCAGCCAATTTGTCCCAAACTCCTTTGGCCGTGTTTTCCTCTTAGATATGAACGTAATTGATCGGATCAACCAGAAGAATTAACATTGTTTTCGCTTTTGTATCACGTTTTGAATCTGTGGGTGACGCCGGGTTAACCTCAATACAATCCCATAATTCTTCGTGTTGTAGGTATGTTTTCACTGCGAATTGCCAAGTCGAATAGTTTTCACGGCCGGTTAACTTCTCGATTAATGCCAGTGAATTATTTGATGCCATTTTTATTCGTTGAGAACACTTTAAACACAAAAAGGAACAGAAACAGTTTCAACAGCCACGTTTTTTTTTTTAAGGTTATGTTCACCACACTAAAAGTCTTTATCCACTTTTCCGAAAAACACACATTAAACGTCTCTAGGTTTATCTGGGCCGATAACCTGTTATATTTAGCAGAGATAAACTATTAATTTATATTAATCAGGTTTATTATATTTAATTAGATGTACACACGAGTTATGATGTCACAGAGTATAGAATACATAGTAGGACGGTATTACAGAGTTATAGTATTAACTACAGTATTACCGTGTGTAGAAAGAAAGATTCAATAGTGTCAATACCGAGAGGGCGCTAAATTTAAATCCAACATTTAACTTAACTATAACTTAGATTAACTTAGAATTTAAATTAGATAAAAATTATTTTTACAACCAGAGTTTGTCAGTAAATGAAGTAATGAATTTTGATAATTCCTAATATTCAAATAAATATTAAATTAACAGTTTTAGAAGTCATGAATTTTCATAAGACACGTGTGGGCTAGCTTTGATTTAAAATCACGAATAGAAAATAAGCAGTAAAATTATAATTAAAATTAAATTAGGTATAAGAAATAGAATAATAAAACTTTTGTTTAAAATAATGCATTGGAAATGAGCTATTGAAACTAAGAAAGAAAGAAAGAGAGAAAAATACTACGCACTTTAATCCAAAACAAATAGTAAAACTGCTGATGTCAGTGGTTTTAAAACAAAGAATCGATGAGATCACGGTTCCAATATATTAAAAGAGTGAGAGATTTTCTTTACCTCCTTTTAATTATTACATTATTAAAATCAGTCTAATTTTAGCCTCTGAAAAGAGCTAATTGGTCTCACGGACGTGTCAAAGTCTGTTCCGTTACATAGACTTTGTCCACGAGCTGTGAGTTTTACAGAGTTTTTCCAAAGTCAAAGATTAATGACAGAATTAATTTCCGGTTCGCGTCTAAGTCTTAGTCAAGGTTTCAAAGCCAGTGCAAAAGTTTTAAAAGAAGTTTTAAAATAAATTGCATGTTAACAAGATCTAAGTTAAAGTTTAAGTTAAAGTCATAAGTTATAAAAAAGCATTGTAATTTCCCTAAACAGAGTTATAAATGTGAATAGAAGAAAGTGTAAACCTTAAACCAAAGTGTTCATAATCCACTTTACCCGACTTACACCTTTGCAGAGAATAAAGACCAGCTAAAGACCAGCACAGAACTACACCCAGAACCCTGAGCAGAGATCTTCACAGGATAAAAGCTAAGTCAAAATTCCATACAGAAAGCGTAGAAATCTAGATAAAAGACATTGATACTTGAGAGCCACTGAAAACTCAAAGTAGCAAAACAGACACACATATAAAGGCATACAACAGGTACAGCAGATCGACGTGAACGCAAATCAGCAGTTGCAGCCATCTTGAAAGAGACATAGCACGAGCATAACTCGAAGCTATACGACAAGAGACGAACAAAACTAACCCCGTACACAGACTCTTGACAGAACGCATGACAATAACAAAGTTTCAGATATTATAAACACAATTCAAGGTCGTACGCAGAGCACACAGAACGCCGCAGAATTACACAAATGACAACCCCGTGATATATGACTAACACTACGTACTAAAAACAGAGAACCGTCGCATAACGCATGTTATATGTTTACAGGAACCATAGTTTTAGTCATATGTTATAAGTAGACAAAAATAACAGACAACACAGACAACTTGATAAGAATTCCCAGGGACGCTCAAAGATAACGCTCGAAGTTAGATGCATGTTTTTGAAACAGGTTTTACAGCTAAGGATTAGGTACTAAAATCAAAGTCAAATGGGCTTGTGTCCTCATTTTTTAGTGGTCGATTTTTCAATTGTTGATTGAAATTGATGTTAATAAATGTGTATTGGCGTGTCTATTTTATTAAATATCTAAATATTGACGGAGATATAGCAATTAAAATTTGAATTGTAGTTTTAGCGCTAGAAATGGTCGGCCATATTTGTATGACATGAAATGCATTTTAACGTCAGTTATTTGTTGAGTAGGTCAGTGTTGTGGTAATGTTTTGTAGCTGTTGGTACTCAAACAATCCAGTCAAGTCAAAGAATAATAAGTTTTTACTTTATTTAACCCTGTTAAGGCAGACATAATATTGAAATTTAATTGTTCCTTGAAATAACTGTAAATAATATTTGATATTTTGATATATAAATACATATAGCAGAGATTTATGAGCTGTAAGGTTGGTAACCTTACACAAGGATTGTGATGTCACATGCATTTGGAGTTTGTACAACGTTGAATCCCTTTAATAATTAAAGAGACAAAATGACTTTTTTAATTGTTAATATCTCCTAACATATAAGGAGTTATTAAAAAATAATTGAACATTTGAGGTTCTAGTAACCCACTTTATCAATACTATAGTACACTTTTATAGAAAATAAAACATAGGACACAAGCCCATTGCAAGCATACAAGCTGAGGCTAATGTCATAATTTGGTAACATACGATTGATGACAGCAGTGAGGTAACAAAAATTAAGCATCTGACAATTAATATGAGAGTTGCACAAGAAGAAATCTATTTCAAAACGTGGTTATTACAACTTGGAGATGGACTAATTAATAATAGTCCAGATAGTTTAGTAAATATGGTTAAAATTACAAGTAAATTCATTTCTGACAAACTATTAGTCGATGAAATATACGGCGATATTAATTTAGTTAGTGTTGATGAATAAAAATCTTGCGTAATCTTATGTCCATTTAATGAAGACACATTACAGATTAATGAAATTTTTTTAAATATATTGGATGGGGAACAATTTTGCTGTCTAAGTCATGACTCTGTTTCAACGGTTTCTGATACAGAACAAAATCATTTCTCAGTAGAATTTTTAAATAGTTTGACACCATCGGGTATGCCTCCACACAAATTAAATTTAAAAATTGGTGCAATTATAATGCTCTTAAGAAATATGAATCCTATTAATGGACTTTGTAATGGAACCCGTTTAATTGTAAAACATATTTATACAACTGTAATAGATGCAGAAATAATTACTGGAAGTCACACTGATCGTGCTCTTATTCTTAAAATAGTTTTAGCTCCTTCTCATATAAATCTTCCATTTATACTTAAAAGAGTTCAATTTCTGTTCGATTAGCATTTGCTATGACAATAAATAAATCACAAGGTCATACTTTTGAAAAAGTAGGTGTTTTATTACGGGAACCCGTTTTTACTCATGGCCAATTATATGTCGCGTTTTCAAGGGTTAAATCATCCAATAATTTAAAAATTGAAACATTAACTTTTATTTCAAAATCAAAGAAAGATATATTTACATATAGTGTTGTTTATAAAGATGAGATTTATTATTTAAGTTCTCATCTATTACTTTATTTGTTACTTTTACATGTAAGTGTTATATATATTATATTGTATGTTATTAGTATTTTAATTGTTTTCAGGTTATCAGATGTCCTTTTCTGAATTTATTCCTTTTTTTTAATCCTATGTTTGTCCCCTCCTCTCCTGACAACGAAGTTTCAAAATTATAAAATTCAATCATATTCATAATTCAATTACTTCTGAATAAGTGCATTCTACATGCATGCTAAATTATCATATGAATAATATATTTTAAAAATTTGTTTCATATTCTTTACCTGCTCGCTGGTGTTGTCGCATGATTTATTTAATAACGTTTAGAAAAATACTCTTTATATACAAAACATTAGTCGTAATACATTTTTTATCTGTAGTCTAAAGTGTAATAATTGTTACCTGATCAGTATTTTTATTCAACGTTTGCAGATAAATTAACCAAAAAGAATATTTCCTTTTTAAATTATAAATTATGCTTTCATATTATAAACTATTATTACAAATAATGAATATTAAATAGTAAAGTAAATAATTGTAATAAGTTATTATATTGTACAAATCAACTTTTAGGTATTTGCAACCAAGAAGTGTGTAAAATGAATACAGACCTACCAGTATGAAATAATCATTTATCTGAAATACGTTTAAAAGTAACCTAGAATACCTTTGTCAAACAATTTATATCATTATGCTGAGGTTACCTAAAATAACATAACATTCTAAAAAATATTATCCTTTTTTAAACAGATTTTTAAACAAATTAATTAATGTTTTTGATGTTGCAAAACATAATTTTTGGGTTTAATTTTTGTGAAATAACTACTACAAATATTATTACTTTACTATATTATCCTTTTATAAAAAAAATTTTTACAATATATTGATCAAGTTATTTAAAACGATCTTGCAAGTACGATGAAAATTAATGTTATTGTAATTTACAGAGCGAAAAAAGGGCCGTGGCAATAAAAAGTTCTTCGAATTATAATAAAATAAATATATTTATTTTAGTTGAACATGTATATTTATAAAATCAACAAAGGCACGCCATACGGGAAATTCATTATTTATTATTTTCATAAACAATTCAATGAAGCAGATAATAGTGCTGTTTATCACATGTACAAACTGTAAGAGCATAATTTATTTGTTTTTGCATTCAGTATAATTTCTTTATTTATTTATTAAGGATGCTTCTTTTAGGTGGGGAACTATAAAGTGCTTCTATTTAAATACTCAACCTGGAATGGCAGTGAGATAACACACCGCCAACACATGTTATTACTATTACAGAAGATGTTATATCCATACAGATTAATCCATTACAATCTGAAACGATAGTGTGTTAACAGCTTTACGTTTATGAAGAAACAACAAAAATGATAACATGAAAAATTATCATGGATAACGCAACATACATTCCAAATATTGGAACCTCTACCTAAAACAACATGGAAAAAAACAAGTTGTTTATTTATCTTCAAAAAAATAATATCTCAACCACACCAGAAATGCTAAAAACCGAATTTTCGTTTCTTGCTAAAGAAAACCGTCTATCAAAAGTATATGAAATTCACCGCATCACAAAGAAACATAGTCACAAAGTATGCGTCTTCTACCTTATCACTGCAATTTCAATGCTATTAGTACAGAAGACTTAGACTTAGTAAGACTGTGGAAAACAAGATGTTGTAATGCTGGGATATTATAAAGAAGCACGACCGAAGATGTTTTTCTTATACAGATAGGAGATCCTGGCAAGGATAGTGATAGTAATTAAAGAGGACTTAATTAGGACGTATTTGTTATTTTACACCGTTCTAGCACTGACGAGTTCTTAGAATGTTTACAGTATCTATAGTGCCTATAGTCACCTCACACATGTGAACTACACCGCTGCTTCCTAAGTTTTATTATTATAAGTGCATACTCAATTTAATTGTGATAACAATCAACCAAGGGACTAAATACGAAGACACAGCAGTCTTACGTCAAGCATAATTGCTCTGAGCTATTGTGCCATCATTAACAATTGTGCATATTATAATATAAACAGTTGTATAAAGAAACATAATAAAGAATTAACTTTTACTCAGTTATTTGTTATTTACAAAAATAATATGCATTGCAAATATTTTAATATCTATAAATATTAATTAATAAATAAGAAGTGTATAACAACTAAATCTTTAATAAGTTAATTTAGTAAAAAATAGTTAATTTCAATATAAATAATTTCTAAACATACTGGTACATATAGTTTTTTTAAAAATTGTTTCACAATAGCTCTTATAGATGACGCTGTTATAAAATATATTTTGCTGTATAATAAGCGAAATACGTTCATCAAATGTTAGTCCAGGCATTTCCTAGCCGCGTACGTCACCGCCAAACTATCGTAATTTTGACTATATTTAAATATTTTTTAAATGTATTTAATTTTTCATGCATGAAAATGAAGTTTATTCCACGAAAAACAAATGACTAATTGTATATATTTCGTACATATGTTTCAAATAATCCATATGCAAATTCTATAATGCATATTGCCCGAATACTTTAACCATGTTAATCGTTAATTAATGATACTCTACTTAATATCCAGGAATCTTTGAGATTCCTTCAATTACATATTAAATTTAAGTTACAAACTAAGAAAGTACCTCAAAATCATAAAATTGAAGTTTCCACATTGACCAATTAATTCTCCTATGCCACTAGATAATTTATGATGTACGACATACGAGACCTAGAAAAAACGGTGGATTTCTCTAAACATAACATCAAATTATAGAAAAGTGCTTTTTATTTGAATGGAATCATTGTAAATAGCTGATTACTAAATACTAAATTTGCACTGTGCCCAATATGACTTTTAGAAAAAAAAATAATGTAAACATATTTATAAAATTTATCATACATATAAATTATTTAAAAAATAAAAACGTTTCTCTTTTATTCAAAAATTTATTTAAAAATTTAAAACATTTTAATTTCAAAATCTTCTGGATATACCTCAGCCATCTAATGCTGAATTACCCCGTATAAAACGATATTTGATAAGTGCCTTTCTGCATACTACCGAATACTCTTTGGCAGGTTAAGCAAATGCAAAGGAAAATGTAAAGTATAATGAATAAAATATGAATGAAATCAACGGAATCTAAAATTCCAGTAGAGCTCTTCGTTGAAAAAATTAATAAACATGAAGCGATTTTGTGGTTCCGAATTTTGGGTAAGTTGCTCGAATTTATAATAAGGTATCTCAGGCCTCTAGCTACTTATACACTTTATCTACGTATTCAAATTAAATATATATATATATATATATATATATATATATATATATATATATATATATATATATATATATACTCGTATATATTGAGTCGAGTAGTGGAAAACGAGGTTTTCCAATTAAAAAAAACTTCCAAAAAATTTTCTGTGGCCTAAATATGCCGAATATTTTGTAACATTAAAAAAAATTTATTTTAGTAGAGATAAAATTTCACTTTTATTTTACCAGAATAACACAAAAAGTAACAATATATAACGATATATCTGTCTCTGTTTAATGGTTAATATCAACTATATGCATACTATACTATAGTCTATAGAATATCCAGTAATAAATTATAAAGTGATATCGCTTCCATTCTGAAGGAAGAAGTGATTTTGCTATTTGTAGTTCATATCACAGACATTTCCTTTAAACGTGAGAAGTCAAATTGAATTGTTTCATGACATAAAAATCATATGCATCAATGTAATGTCAAAGTGACTCAGGAATGTTATCTGGGATAACTCAGGTCAGAGTGCCGACTCTAATGATTTACTTGATTTAGGGTTTTAGATAATTAGGCAGTAATCTTTCAGTAAATGCCTACCTCTTCTAGTTAATTACATTCCAGTTAAATTTTGATATTAAACATTATGCTTCTAGAACACAACTTTGACCTGGGAAACTCATGATCCAGATTTCACACCATGTTTTCAACAGACAGTGTTAGTGTGGACACCTTGCGCCTTTTTGTGGACTTTCAGTGCTTTGGACGTGTACTATATTGTCAGCAGTAAAAGGAGATTCATACCTTGGAGTTTTCTAAATATTTCTAAATTAAGCTTTACAGTGTTCTTAATTCTTTTGACACTTGCTGATCTTGATACTGTCATTCATACAACTAGTAAGCTTTATGCTGTGAGAATAGTGACTCCTGTTATTAAGCTGATATCATTTGTAAGTAAAAAAACACTTTATTTTTATCTTATGAAAAGTGCTTGAAAAGGAAATAATTTTAAAAATCAACTAAATTATTACTTAAAAATAATTTCATAATAACTTCAATTTGGTGAAGTGTCCCTTTTTGTGACGTTTCTATCTCTATTTCACTTTAATTATAGATCGAATAAACTTTATCTTCATTTGTATTCCGACAGATGGAGTGGTTTCGCTATTTGTAGCCGATAAAATAGACATTTCATATGAACGACTGTGAGAAACTGAACTGTAAATGAACTCTTTCATCACAAAAAAGTTATGCGCATCTTCAATTTGATGGCGAAGTGACTCAAAATATTTACTGAACTTAAATCACGTCATACAAATGTCAAGACTTTTAAACCCACTAGTCCCCATTATCACGTTTTGTTACGCATTGCGTAACTCCTTCCAACCTATTGTGACGCTACATATTTAAAAAAAAAAGTTGTGTTAAGTCAAATTTTAGATTAGAAATGACTTCTTGCAGGTTATGCCACCTCCTATTTACACTTGTCACACTTTGTTGAGATTTGCAATATCTTAGGAATGGTAATTCTTAGAGAAAAAAGTATAAGAAAATTTTTTGTAGATAATTTCATGATCTACAACTTTTGTCTGATATATTTTAATGACAAAACTTACCGTTTACCGAAAAAATTGGAAAAACCATTTTTATTGACCTCTGACCTTGAATAACTTTTTATGCAGATGTGCGATCGGTGAGCACTTTTGGTATTTTATTTATAATAATGTCCCCAAGATCTGTACCAACTTTCAGCTCTATGCGAATTATAGCTAATCTACTATAAATATTTATTTTACAATAACAATATTTCTATTTATTACTATTTTCAGGTTATTACAATTATACTACTGGTCTACAATAAGCTACATGGACTTCGGACGTCTGGGGTACTGTTTCTGTTTTGGTTCCTTCTGTTTATTCTCGGCATACCGCAATACAGAAGTGAAATTCGACAACAACAAAACCGGGACAATGATTCAGTCCCATATCAGTTTATATCTTACATGATATATTTCCCAGTTGTCTTCGTTCTATTGTTTTTAAATTGTTTTGCAGATAAACCTCCAAGAGAATCAGACTATCCAGAAGTCAGGGTAGGTTTTAATCACATTACAAATATGATTTTTTATTGTATAATTTATAATATATTCCTATATTTTTCTCAGTCTCTATCAAATAAATACTTTCCCGGCTTTTGTCCATCATATAGCGTCGTTCCTAGCCCCATTCACCGTAACCACCGACAATAATTTGTCAAATTTCGGGTACTAGCAACCATTTCATATTTGTTTCATTTCATACATTTAATACAGAGTGTCTCAAAAGTAGTACGTCAAACTGAAACCGGAGGTAGACCTGCCTCAGACACATCGAATAAGCCTAACCTGACCTAAGGAAAAGTCGCATGGTGTTCCAGAGATCGTCAGTTTAAATTCTTTATTTTTTAACATTGTTAGTGCCAGCGTTTTCTGAAATAGCTCACTCTTTTAGTTTTTTTATTTCTACACTATCACGAATAGTTACTTAACGCGACAAAAACGTTATTTTATCGATGACTTATGTAAAATACAAAAAAATTCTGGTTCAATCTTGAATTAAATTATCAGCAAAAACATTAACTTCGTCTTTGACCAGCTGCCGTGAAAGAAAAATATTGGACAAGAAATGAGCAAATCACTTTAAAAACTTGCTCATCTTATGCCGATTCACGAATGGTATAATACTTGTATCTTTCTGACTTAAGAAAGAAAATCCAGTTACCTTTTTTAAGCTAATTTTATTGATAATGATCAAATGTTTTGAGAAAGCTTCACTGATAATTAAAAACATATTTACCTTTAGGTGGTTTGTTAAAATAAACTTGAATTTAGCCTACATTAAGTGCTCAAATTGTCTTCCTCCTAATCTTATGCACAAGTGACATCTTCTGATGAAATTTCAGTTTAATCTTCCCAAGCTCGAAGTTCCTCCGGCTGCATCGAATACTAATCCCGTAAATTAATCCCGACATGGCATACAAAATTTTTCATAAATACTAAATAGGAATGAATAGGAATACTAATAGGAATACTCACTTGTGAATAAGTTTATCACTGAACATGAGGGGGGAAAGCATGTATCCATACAGAACAGTATGTAGACCAGACCGTGAGGATATTAGGCTTATATCAAAAGAAAAAATTATAGCAATTCTACACTGGGCAGTAGGCATGTTATGTTGAATACACAAATACATATAAACATTCCGCTCTGATTACGGTCCACATACTAAATACGTTTAGCTATGATTCTACCAGGCGTTTTGAAACGACTTTCTTTGTTCATCCTTCCTGTATTATAATGTTCTTAATAATTCGTATAATTCTTTTTTTCTTTTTGCTCTGTAACTTTTAATTCGTAAAAGATAGAAAGTTCAAATTTGGCATGTGTATTACGGTGTTCAATGCTAACATTTTTTGAAAGTTAGAAATTGAAAAAGGAGGTGTTGAGAAAATTAGTGGGCCCGGCACTTTGGAGAAAGTTCAAATTTTGGATTGCGTAATAATAAAATATGTTATTAAGAAAAAAAAATTATTTTGGGGCACGGGGGTGGTTTTTGTCGAGGTTAAATAAAAATTGGACTCTACTCTACTCTACTAATAAAATACCTTAAAATTTGATCTTGAAAAGAGAGGAGGGGTGACATAAGAGAAAGACGGTACGGTGTGCTGAAGGACCACTGTGAGAGGCCTCACTGTGTTTAGACTTTTATACAGACGCTAACAGCGTTCGGGAGAGATCATGTTCTGTATAGCAACGGTTCTCTCATGAATAGCTGTCTCTGTCTAACATTTTCCTTCTTTTTGCGAATGGACTTCATCTTACGTCAGTCACAGTTAGCCACTCAAAAAGTCAAAGCTCACTAAAATCATTGTTTTTTATAGATATCTTATTTGCTATGCTCTAAATGAGATTTAAATTTATTAGTTAAGTTGTAGAGCAAAGTACTACCTCAAATTTGATTATATACATGTAGGTTTTTAATCTACATTAGTAGTTTTTGAATCTATTACCATCCCGGTACAGACTCCGCTTTGCAGGTTAGAATTTACAACCATCTGTTGAGATTCTATTATGCAGCCTAGAACTATTCAATCCCGGTTGATAGCTCACAATTTGTAGGTAATTTCCACAATTATAAATTACAATTAACATCAGCCTAAGGTTGATGTACAATACAACAATATAGTTTCTTTTAAAACGAGTAAACACATAATTCGGATATTAATAGTTTGTTTAATCACTTATCAAAGTCATAAAATTACATCTAAATAAAATGAATTAATCGTAATTAAGTTCACAACAAAATACACTTGATTAAATACAGTACTTAGATTATAATGTCTCTTCACAATGTTTTACGTGTCAATACATAATACGCAGTTACAATTGTCCATAGTTATCAGCACAATGATTTCAATGTAAATACACCCTAGTACTAAACATAACATTTGCTGCCTAACCCTAACAAAAATGCTGACCACAATAACAATTATTACACCGTAATAAAGTTAACTTAATTATAAAATCACACAATAACGACCATACATAAACTTTATATACTTCTATCGCCATTTGCTTTTTATAAACTCTGAACACTCATAACAATCTTGATACTCTCAGCCTCGCCCAAAACACATGTGTCATCACGTTCATAGTTAGCGAACAGTTCTTTATGCCACGTTCTCTGAGGCGTACGCTGGACACCGCAAGCGAACTGCATACAAGGGTCTACAAGTCCTGCTTTAAACATTTGAATAATCTTAGCAAAGTTTTTAACCTAGTTTACAGTTTTCTTTACTAATTCTATTTCTTAAACTAAATATATTTTAACTTAAAATTACTCTTAAAAAATAACCCACATACATGTTTCCAAGATGTACCGCGGAGGGTGGGGAATCTTAATGAATAGCTTTGTAGAAATTAGAACATGGCAACCCAATTTCGTAATAATAGTAGCTTTATATTGTTAATTTTTTCAGAATCTTTGTCCAGTTACAAGCGCAAGTTTTCTTTCCCGAATCTTCATATGCTGGTCCGATGGTTTCGTATGGAAAGGTTACAGAACTACCTTAACCTTCGACGAAGTGTGGTCATTAAATGCAGAGAATGCAGGATGTGAAATTATACCTCGATTTGACAAATATTGGAACAAGTCTGTTTCAAAATACAAAAGGTATTTGATATGAAACTAACCAATTAATTTGTATTTAATCTACATTTAATACGAATACAGCTTTCATTCAATTTAGCAAAGAAGCGTCAGCCATTACTTTATCCGAAGAAGCTGATGTAGAATTTACTAAGCCAAGAAAGCCATCTGTTGCACCGGCTTTGGTTAAAACATTTGGAGCTACGTATTTGTTAGCTTCTTTATATTGCTTAACGCACATTATGTTTGTGTTTATATCTCCACAAATTCTAAGGTATTTATTTCATATTTTATTAATAAATAATGTATTGCAAAACCTAGAAATTGCAAGTCCAGAACGCGTCATCTAAGGACATCGGATCATCTGATTTACGCAGGATATCGCTTCTCCAATATCTCGTATACATATAAATCTGGAATTTTGTATGGCAAACCATTAAATTGAATAAAATTCGCACATTTTACTTAGATATTTATTTACATTAATTCATTTTAACATAAAATAGAAATTAAAAACATGAAAAAATTTATTATTCAGGGTGCGGCATGGGAACTTGATTATTTAAAACAATCATAAAGCAAAAAGTATTGCAAATATCATTTTCATTTTTTTTCCCTTGCATAGAGGTGCATTTGAAGTTTTTTCTTAAATTACTTCTTAAAAATGATATCTTTAAGGTGGCATCCGTTCGGGCCAAACCATTTGCAAAGTTGAAATGAGAAGTGGTGGTTATTGAAGGCTCTGGTTTCGTTTTCCACACACTACCAGTAACCATAAACGTTTCTACCCACTGAACAATCGATTTTTGATCAGTAATACGACTTGCAGGCGCGATATTAAATTGTTTCCTGACATTGGAAAAGTTAGTCGTCACAGCGAATGCGTGCTCCTCTCTCACATACTGCATGATCGTTACAAAACTAACGTATAAAACACGTTAGGCTACGCCTTTTCGAATGCGCACAACCTAATTAATCTCCAAGGATTAATGGCCGCTGTGTGACGCACGTTTCAAATTAGAAAGTTTCCATGGCACATCTTGTATATTGTTCCTATATCACATTTTAGTATTCATTGTTTTCATATTTTAATTGCTCCCACCTTCTCCCCTCGACGTCACAACTGCTGATACTTTTCTTTCTTTTCTTTTTCTTTACTTATTGGGCTTTGGCTTACTCAGCCTTCTTGCCATTCTAAAATACATAAATATTACATTCTAGAATATAAACAACTACTTAAAACTATACATGGTATTTAGATCTATACATATATAAATTTATACAATTTTATTTACATCTTTATTTACTTAATATAAGAAATAGATAAATTATAAATTTTATTCAATATGAATCTGACACGATATACGCATAGATTTGAATATCATTACATGCTTATCCTTCACCAAGCATGAAATCGTCCTAAAGCGTTATACTGTCCGCTCGTTACAAATATAGCTGTTCTCGACCCGCAGGTTTTTCTTGATATCCAATGTTTGTAAATACCATGTTATATACATTGTTGTAAAGTTGAAAGAATCGGTCAATTTGCAATCTCTAAATAAGGTAATCCTTTAATAATATTTTTAATTAATATGTTTTGTTTAGAATTTTGATTGATTTTGTAAAAAGTGAAGATGTGTATTCTTGGAGAGGTTACTTCTATGCTGCGCTGCTCTTTATTTCAGCAACTCTTCTGACTATTTCTTTTTCCCAATATTTTATCACAGTACTAATAGTAGGTATGCGAATGAGAACTGTTTTAATCAGCGCTATTTACCGAAAAGCTTTATACATGTCAAATAGCGCAAAGAAGGAATTCACCATTGGACAAATCGTTAATTTAATGGCCGTTGATACAGAAAGGTAAATTTTAAAATCTATCAGAAAGAACATTTCCAAACCTGAGTTGAGGTTGGTTAAGGTGCATTGGTTACACGACTGCGTCTTTAGGGTTTTTGTATTAACAGAATTACGAAACTAGTGCTACGAATAGAGCTAGACTCTATTGGTTGTAGGCAACGCGAACTTCTTTAATAAGATTTCCCTATTCACAATAATTTAATTAAATTCTTCCTTAAAAACTGTGGATGTAAAGATACATTCTCTCAGAGATATGTGTATCTCCCTCTCTCCCTCTCTCTCTCTCTCTCTCTCTCTCTCTCTCTCTCTCTCTTTAAAACAGTTTGTCTCAAGTCTGCACACTCGTATACCTTTTTATATGGATGTTGTAAGACAAATTGGTTGTTGTTCTGTTCGTGTGGTCGAAAGACAATTTGCTCAACTCACAGGCCTGGAATTAAAGGAGGATTATAGTTATTAGGTGGGGCTATGGCCCTGGGGACTCCACAAGCAAGGGGCCCCCACAATACAGACAAAAGCAATAAATCTTTGCAAGACTTGACGGAAAAAATAGTTTCTTTTATTAGGAAAATAATTAGGGGCCTCCGCTCCTTCGTTGCCCCAGTGCCTCCACACCTGTACATTCGGCCTTGGACACTCATATACGTAGTTGCTAGTAAAATGTCACTATTACCTTTAAGAGGTTGCGGGAGGCTATTAGCTATTAAATGACCTATTACACTATGACGAAAAGTGTCCCATTTTCAAGATATTTTTAATTTTATTATTTTTTAGAAAAAAGAAAACCGAATAGACAATATTTAAAATTATTTTTAAATAGACAACCTTAATGAAATAGGTTTTTATTATTTTTCTTCATTTTTATTATTTGTCAATACTCCAATAAATGAGAAATAGCATAAACCAAAAATCAATCTTTAAACATTTTAAAATTAGGGCTTCGAAATTCTATAAGTTGGTGAATTTTGCTAATTAATTTCAACAAAAATTATAATATTGTGAAAAAATAGTCTGGTGAAACATTTTAAAAACATCTATGTACCAGTTAAATAAGGAATTAATAATAAGCTACAAACCTGTACAAATCTTTGTTTTGGTATTTTATAAGTAATCTGAAATATCTCATGGTATAGCGTGTATACATGTCATGTTTTTCGAAGGTCACAAAAATTGGTTTTCTGCAGATATCTTGTTTCTTATGCGTTACATGACATTTATTTATAGTTATTAGTAAAGCTTTAAAGCATAAAATTCTCTACAAATTTAATTTTATGCATTTTTCCCTGCGCATCCGTGTATAGTATAATAAAGAGACAATACAAGTTAATACTGCAATTTCTGATAGAGATGTGAAATTTGGTTCACTGAAAGAGTTTAATGAGTAGATAACATTTAGATATGGAGCCACATAAAATTTCCCCATACCTTATTTTATTTTAGATTTAAAATGGCGGATACCACGATATAATTATTTTTGCGGCAAATGAAAGCCTCTGTTTCGAACACAAAGTCGCATTTGTTTCCGTAATTGAGTTTCAATTAAGTTAAATTGTAAGATATTCGCAGTGATTCTAGTGGGATTTCTAAAGAGGGAAGCACGAGATTCAAATACATATATAGTAATGCATTTTTGTACTTGGGTTGTCGCGCGAGAATGCGAGGCCCCTGGCGGTCGTCCTGCTTGCCAATGGCTGCCTCTGATCGTGACATTTTACCAGTAACCGAGTTAAAACCGGTTTAAAATCACCTGTTCAAATTTAACTAAATGTTGTTTATTTTTACAGTATGTTGCTCATACCACTGCATATGAGTTTAATGTGGTCTGCTCCTCTTCAGATAGGACTTGCTTTGTTCTTCTTATGGGAATTTCTTGGACCCTCTGTCCTTGCTGGGCTTGCAACTATGCTCTCTAGTGTGCCAATGCAAGCCATCATTGCAGCAAAATATAAATCTCTTCACATTCGTCTAATGAATACTAAAGATGATCGCGTTAAACTTATGAATGAAGTTCTGAATGGAATTAAGGTAAATCAATATAAATAAAATGTAATTTGCACGTCAAGAAAATGAGAAAGGGTAACAGAGATATAATAATATAAAATCGAAGAACAGAAAGTAGAAATATATATTTATATTTGTTATAATGTTCCAACTGAAAGTTTATATGTTTATTTGTTTATATGTTTACGCGATTCGTATGGTGGCTCGAAAACGGCTCCGCGCATTTTCTTGAAAATTGTCTATTTCGTAAAGAAAGAAATTCTTAGACTTTTGGCGTCTTCAAATTTCCTGCTTGCGACGGGGGTAAACTCTAGTTTGTTTATATGTTTGGTACGAATTTTGTATGACAGCTTGAAAACGGCTTCGCGCATTTTCATGAAATTTGCAAAATATTTTATATTTTGTTGAAATTTTTTTTTTTTCTTTTGTCCTTTTATATGAAAAATTATTTTACTATTTACGAGTTAAATATTTCAATTTGAAAATAGAATTATAATTTGAAATTAAATTCGAATTATTTTATTGCATTCAAATCATACACACGGGGGTAAACTCTGGTGTTATATATATTGCAAGCTCATATGTTTTAAAATGTCTACTCACAGAACAAACTTGTAAGTATTTAGGGTTTGTTTAACATAAAAAGTTAACATAAGTTAACTAAGTAAGTTAAAAGTTATTTATTCGATAGCTTTATTCGATATCCGGCCATCTTGGAAACAGTTAAACCACTCAAAAACCCGTGCACGTGATAAACGTTTACTGTCATTTTTAATAAAAGATTCCGGCATAACAAAAAGAAAATCTAATACAAACGAAGGCTGCTGCCTTCTAGTACGACCAGTATGCTCATGGACACGGAAGAGCCGGTAATTTAAAGAGAAGGGTTCACGTTACGCAGCAGTCAGTCATGCCACTTTGGCGCAGGCGTAGTTTGCCTGTAGCAGCATCAATGTCGTTTAAAAATAGCCACACTTCGTACATAAAAGCAGAGCCTATTAAATATGAAGTGACTAAATCAATAAAATGATATTAATCATTTGATATTTTTTAAAGTTTAAGTTTAAGCCGGTACCAAACGTTTGATTCAAATGTTGAAAGATTGACAAGGCAAGTTTCCTACTACACGGTAGAACGAATGTTTGATCCGAATGATTTATTTATTTTATTAATTTATTGATATGACCTATTGACATCTACCTATTTTGATCCACATGTCATGCACTGCTGCACGAATCCTTCAACAAAGGAAGGTTTTATAAGCTTTTTGAAAGCTTTTGTTAAACAGTATCAGTGTCAAGCTTTCAAGTATAAAACCTTCCTATTACATGTGGATCAAGTGTATAGTGGGGGTAGAAAAATCCTTTTGACGCGGCTCAAAAGATTGACAACAGCCCGAACTTCTTTCAACGTGAACGTTGTACACATGACATTGAACACACTTTGTTCCAGCATCGAACGCACGAACGTCCAACGTTGGAAGGTGTTCCTAGCATTTTGGTACCGGCATTACCGATGTATATATATATATATATCAGATGTATCTCTTTAGGTTCACTACAGAAACAAAACAAAAAATCTAAAATACCCAGAACGACTTTGCTTTATAATTATTATTAAACTGACATGTACCTATTTTTGCAGGTTTTAAAATTATTTGCTTGGGAACCTAGCTTCGAGAAACAAATATTGAACATACGAGACAAGGAATTGCAACTCTATAGAGAAGAAGCATTTCTTTATTCATTTATAGTATTCTTTTTGATGTGTATGCCATTTTGTGTACGTTTTCCGAATGAATTATTTTTATATTTATCATAAAATCTAAAATGTAGAAAGGAGTGGATATTTTATAGTAGTAGTAAATTGATTCAATTAATTTCTTATTTACAGCCCGAGAATATCTTGAAATTTTACTACTTACTTGATACCCAAAAGAGAGATCTAATACTGCATTCACACGAGCAGTTTTCTACACCAGAAAACCAGCAGCTGCCATTTTTGTATTATTCCTTGAACCGATTTTTTAAGAAGTTAATCAAAAATTTACTTTCCAATACGTATTTTCACAATGGGCTTGTGTCTTAATTTTTAAGTGGTCGATTTTTCAATTGTTGAAGGAAATTGATGTTAATAAATGTGTATCGGCGTTTCCATTTTATTAAATATGTAAATGTTGATGGATATAGCAATTAAAAATTTGAATTGTAGTTTTAGCTCTAGAAATGGTCGTCCATTTGTATGACGTGAAATCAGTTATTTGTTGAGTAGGTCAGTGCTGTGGTAATGTTTTTTAGCTGTTGGTAGTCAAAATAATCAAATCAAGTTAAAGAATAATAAGTTTTTATTTTATTTAACCCTGTTACGGCAGACATAATACTGAAATTTTATTTTTCCTTGAAGTAGCTGTAAATAATATTTGATATTTTGATATATAAATACATATAACAGAGATTTATGAGTTGTAAAGTTGGTAATCTGTGAACTTGTTCAGAGTTCTGTCAAGAATATATCTATTTTACGTTCTGTTGTATAAAAGAGATAGCACCTAGCGGTTGTGAGGTCACATGCAGTTTGAATATAGTACAACGTTGAATCTCTTTAATAATTAAAGAGACAAAATTACTTTTTTAATTGTTAATATCTCTTGAAATATTATGAGTTATTAAAAAATAATTGGACATTTGAGGTTTTAGTAACCATCTTTATCAATATATAAGACAATTTTATAGAGACTAAGACATAGGACACAAGCCCTTTGAAACGATTTATGTGATCATTTAGTATAATTAAGAATTATTACTTTTTTACACAAATTATCTAGTGTACATGCAGTATAAAGTACTGTTTTTGGTGTCATGAAAGTGTCACCCGGTATTTTTCAAGTATTCAAGAAGGCGTAAAAATATCGTTTAAATCAGTTTAAATACTTTCCGTGCGACTTTCAGAGAAATCAACAGAGTGCATGTTCATTTAAATGAGTCAATGTATTACAGAATTACGGATTTATTTCCGCGCTATTCTTTTTTGCAGTGCAGGCTTTATAAAAACGCGTCTAAAGCATTTTTTGTCCAATTTTTTTGTGTAGTAGTGTTCTAATAACTTGTTCACCTTCATTATTTTCTGTTGTCTGTTTTTGCGTCTTATATTTAATCCCTTCCGTGACAAGCTTTATAAAATGTTTTCCTTGCGGCATGACATATTGAATGCGCTATAACTTTTTTAATATATTTAGTTGAGTACATAAACTTTTGATAGTTATTAGTACTTAGCACAGTGTATATATTTATAAACATTTTTTATAATACATAATTGTTACAATTTATAATTATTCTATCGCTGCCTTCTTCAATAACTTCACTATTCATCTTCCAAAATGCCCTTCCTTACATCGACGTGCCATAACTTTGATTAATCATTGTTCTTTTACATACTATTTATTTCCAAACGGTGTTATTTAGGCATTAAGGTGCTATTAAGGGATTTTATTTGTTCTTTCGGATGTTGATCTGTTTTTTTGTTCAATATATATGTCGACTATCTTAACTTCTGGCTGCTCAACCTATTTCTCAGACAATGTATTATTTAACGTAATATTTTTTACATTACGTTACGTTTTATTATTTACCAAAGTTTAAAATAATTTAAATAAAATGGAAATCCATTGTGTTTTACTGCTTTATTCATTTAATATGTAACATTTTATAACTGCATAAATAGCCATTTTATTTGCAGCTGTCTTTATTCATGTCCTTTTACAGCTCTCAACTCCAGTGGAAAGTCAGTGGAAGAAAACTTAAAATGTAGATACGGTATTCATCTAACTAATTGCAGCTTTAGATTCTGATTCGCGTTTATAGCTACTAACATAAAACGATTTAAACATAAAAAAACATGTTTTTTTTGATAATATTTAACCTGCTGTATAGTATTGCCTTCTATATTTAGCGAATCAAAAATGACCAAGTATCGTTTCACCTTAATAAAATAACATGAAACTTTTAATTTAAGGTATCCTTAATATCATTCGCAACATTTGTACTTTCGGATGAGAACAACATATTAGATTCCAAAACTGCTTTCGTGTCATTGGCTCTCTTCAACATTATGAAGTTCCCGCTAACTTTTCTTCCAATCTCCATCTTCGTTTTTCTACAAGTAAGAATTTTAAATAAATAGAAATAATTATTGCGACTTAGTAGATAATTTAGCACTATTAGTTGTACGGTATTTTAACAGTGGCGTAGCGTGCTGTAGAGGGGCCCTGTATCAATTTGTTAGGGGGCCTTAATGGTGGGTAAACATTTGTCAACATTAAAGGAACAAAAACGCTCGCATTGAATTAAATAAATATATATTGATTATACGTTATTACTTACAAATAATACTCCTAGGAACTAAGCTAGCCAAACAATTCAAATCAAACATACACTTTTCTTGCATTTTGTTTGGCGAACTTATTTATTAAATCATTCATAGCTGAAGACGATTTTAGTTTTTCTAAATTTTCTGCCTCTATAGACAATAGTGACAAGTCTGATAGCCTTTCCTATCACATAGAAGTCCTTAGATAGTTTTTTGTCAGTTTTAATTTCAAAAAACTTGCAGCTGTAAGCGTTAGCTGTTGCAGTTGTAACCGGAAGGGTCAAGAATAGAAAGCTGTTATTACCTCCGGAAAACTGGATGCAAGGCTATTGAATTTTATCAACAATAATTCCATGTGTTCCTTAATGGAATGAATTTTCTGAATTTTAGATTTTAAGCATGTTTTCAAAGGCAAATAATTGCTCATAAAGATCAACATGTATTTACTGTATTTAACTTTCTTATTTTTTTTATTATTTGTTTAGTTTGAAAAGATAAGAGTTTCTCCGGTTGTAATACTTCGAACATATTACTTTAGGTTACCAGGCTCTGAAATCTTTGTTTAGTTTGAGAAATTTACTTATTAAAATGCTAGCTTTATCTACAATATTATTGTAGATATAAGAATTGAAGATTATAATATAAGATTATTTTATTTAAATATTTTAGTAAAGTAAATAGAAATTTAATATCTTCACTCCACGGAGTCGGTACATTTTTGCACGTTACACAGTTCTCGGTCGTACGATTTGGCGCATTCGTACTTCGTCCGTAGTAGCATTAATCTCGTTTAGAAACAGCCATATCTTGAACTCATCAAGAAGTTTATTCTAATTCGTTTTCATGCTATCATGTACTACCAGAATGTTTTGAAACTAAAATAATACATTCACAATTTTTAGTGTGCTGTTTCTTTAAAAAGAATCAACAGATTTATGAACTGCGATGAACTGGATCCCACTAATGTTGAACATGACATTGAAGAAGGTAATACAAACTTTTTACATTTTTCTAACTAATTTCTTATGTCAATAATTTTATTAGTAGCAGTGAGTTTCTGTGCTTGACAACTAGTTAGAAAATGATCTAAATGTTTCAAAAATTTCTTTCCTTTGTTTTTATTTTTTCTTTTCGAGCAGAGCATAAGATATTTCTTAATTATAATCCGTTCCAATATTGTTATTTTTTTTTATTCAATTCATAATTTAAAATCTGTTACTAATTTTGTTGAGACATAAAAATTACATGTAAGCTTGCCATCCGTCGATAACGTATTCTTTAGCTTATCCTATTATATTCTAAATAACTTCTATGCTCTTGATAAGTCCATTGGATTTTTGCGATTCAGCCATCTTGTTGGTTTTAGGTGCTAAATTTGTACAGATGATTCATTTAGATGATTTCGTAATCCTTCATGTAAGGCGTACTTAGATCTTGATGTATAAGCCAGTTTGGAAGATATGTTGGAAGGTTAGCGATTTGTTTGAGCAGCTTATTTTGGAAATGTTGAGAATTTGTTTGTTGGAAGTGCTAGCTCTATGCCATACGTCCATATGGGTTTTAGTATTGCCTTGTATAAAAGTAATTTGTTTTAAGTGATTAACTGCGACTTCCAGCCGAGGTGCCAATACATGTCTGTACGCTAATTGCATCTCTTCTAGATGTGTGTTCTCCAAGTTAGTCGTCTGTTTAAATGCATACCTAGGTATCTTACTGTCTCTTCTTATGAAAGTTGTAGGTTATTCAATGTGATTGGGGGGCGAGGAGGGGGCAAGTATTTTTTCTTAATGTGAACGGATTTTGTTTTATTAATTTTTATCCTCTATTCTTTTAACCATTTCTGAATCTGTAGCAAGTGGTGTTGCACTATTTCAAAGGCAATAACCGGATCCCTATGGAGTGTCAAGATCGCGGTATCATCTGCAAAGGTTACTACAGTTGTTTCTCACTTGATAGGGATGTCGGTATTAAATATTAAATAAAGGACTGGTCTTAGGACACTTATTTAAGGAACACCGGATTTTATGTCGCGTATCGTTGATTTTCCGTCTAGGTATTTTATATAGAATTTCCTATTTGTGATGTATAACCTCAGTATCTGAAAAATGTCATCGGGCAGTACATTTTTTGATTTGTACAATAGACCTGTGTGTCATACCTTGTCAAATATTTGACTAACATCCAAGAATGCAGCAAAGCAGTATTTCTTTTCCTGCAGTGCAGAATTTATTATGAAAGCTACTTTATGTACTTGTTCAATTGTACCATGTTGCTGTCTAAAACCAAACTGGTGTGATGGTATTCGTTTATTGTTTTCAAGAATTGTCTTTAGTCTTTTAAGCAGTAGCTTTTCAAATACTTTGGACACTATTGATAGAAGGCTGATGGGTCTGTACGAAAATAACATTTTTGTATTTTTTCCAGGCTTTGGAATTAGAATTATTTCAGCTATTTTCCACAGTTGCGGGAATGTTCTCAATCTTAGGATTGAGTTAAATAGAATTGTTAAGTATCTAATTCTCTTTGCCGGTCGTTCTTTCAACATCTTTCCATTTATCTTGTCCATATCTGGTGCTTTGTTGGATTTTAGATTGTTCTTCATTTTCGCTGCGTGTTGGAGGAAATAGCTTGAACACATTTTCTAATTATTCAGCGAATGTTGTGGCTTTTTCACTATTTGTTCTAGTCCAGTTGCCATCTGGGGTTTTAATAGGCGGAATATGAGTAATTATTAAATTATATAATTATTTATTAACACAAAACAATTACAACTACTTTATAATTATTACTGTTTAATATTTTACTGTGCACTTATTAGTTTTGCTCTGGTTGATTGCTTCTTACTGACTGATGTTTTCTTGCGGACTGACCCATGCGACGCGATGCTCTGCTCCTTTTATATCTGCGGTTTAAGCAGTAAAATACCCCTGGTCTCGACATCTTTGACTTTCCAGAATATGTCTATAATTATCCAAATACGCTGTTTTGACCTTCCGACTATTTCTATGACGTTCCACGCAATACGCGTAGTATTTGATTCTAGAAAGTTCACTCGTAAACAATGACACAAGTGCATGGTATGCAGTTGTTTATGTTATCTCCAACGAACACGCGTATTAAGTTATGCGACGACGAGTTAACAGATTCGTTATCAAAATGTCTTGATATTTGTGCAGGGATGCGCAACCTTTTCTGCTAATTCCAGTTATTATTTTATAACTGTAATTTTTGTATGCTCAGACGCCCGGAAAGTCGTAACAATATTTGTAAAAGGAATAATTTAAAATTGCTTGCTATTGTGGAAAATAAAACCAAAATATATTGATGTATATAGAAAATATATATGCATAACTTTAAAAATCATTTTAAATGCCACCTAATACCGCTAACTAATATTTAGTGAACTACTTGAAGTTCAATAATAATCTTATTAGTATTGTAAGATTTACCGGTAAGGAGATATACCAACAAAAATGAACAAAATATTCGGAATTGTCACACTCAAACTAGTCGGAAGAGTTTAATGACCAGCATTTCCGCCAAATTGACGCGTTAAGTAATTTAGAGAAAAGTTACAAGAACAGACAGAAAAACTAGTTAAGTAATTCAAGAACAAACAGAAAAGTTCAAAGAAGAAATGTTCGAGAAATTTCAAGAACACGCTGGAAAAACTAGTAAAATAATTCAAGAACAAACAGAAAAGTCTAAAGAAGAAATGTGTGAGAAATATAATGCGTTCCAAGTGCAGTTGCAAGCTGTAGAAGATGCTTGCAGAGGATCCAAACAGGAATTAGAAATGCGCATAAACAAAATAGAAGATAATGTGGCGCAAAGCCTTCAATCAGTCACTCAATACGTCAAGAGCTGGTAGAGACAAAAATTCAAGAAATAGAAGAACGCGTTGAACTCGTCCGAAAAAGTGGCAAAGCAACTAGCAGGTTTGCAGTTAACACAACTTGCCAATAGAGTGTAAGTTCTAGAAAACTCATAAAGTACGATTTCGAAAACCAGCACTATCAAGCCAGCCCCTTACGATGGATCAATCTCTTGACAAGAATATGAGGCTCAATTCGCAGCCATAGCGGATTTCAATGGCTGTAGTGATAGGGATTGTGCAGGCCAGTTAGCGGCCATGTTATGGAGCTCGGCTCTAATCGCTTTCCAGAACATAAACCCAGACGAGCGGCGAAGCTATACAACCCTTAAAGCAATGCTGGGCCAGCGGTATGGCGAAGAAAGTCTCGCACCTCTGTTCTGAACGCAACCAGTGAACAGGAGACAAGCTCCGGGAGAAAGGCTAGCAGACCTGGCGACAGATATCGAACGATTAGTGAACCGTGCTGCAGGCAAAGCCCCCAGAGAAACACTAGGAAATTGGGAGGTACAATATTTCGCTAACGCTGTACGAGAGCGCAGAATAAAAGAGGCCATATTATTGGCTAAGCCGAAGAACATAAACGAGGCTCTTGCAGCTGCGCTTCAAATGGAAACCGTCAGCCATGTGTATTCCCGATGTGAGCCGTATAAGGAGCGCTGTCACTACATCTCCCTCTCATAACAGCCCTACTATGGACGTTCTGCTTAGGCGATCGGTGGACTTCGAGGAACGCAACCGGAACCGCTATAATCCAGGAATTACAAGAAGTTGGAAGTTGGACTTACAACAGGGGAAGAAACCCAACTGTGAATGGCACAAGTAAAGAAGACCCTCGACATCGGCTGCCAATGCGGATCGGCATTCGAGAAATGAGTCGCAGGCAGCATAACGGGGACGACCCTGCCTGCTGTTCCGATAAAGAGTCCCCACATTACTGCAGTCGGAACAATAGGAGGAATAAATAGGAGACCAATTGTGATGGGATATATGGAAGACCAGCCATGCAAATTTTTAATTGATACTGGTGCTACGCAATCACTAGTCGGATTGGAATTCATTAGACAAGAAGAATTTACGAAGCAGATCATTGCACCAGCAGCTCCATAGTATTGCGAGCAATTACTGGAGATACGGCACCTGTTACCGGTAAAATTAAATTAAAAATCAGGCTAGGCCACATGATCCGAGACCTTATATTCCTGGTAGCACCAATAGAGGAAGAATGTGTTCTGGGTTACGATTGGATGTCTTCAATAAACTGCAAAAATTTCCAAGAGCTAAAATTATACAAATAGAAAGAGACCGGCTTGAGCTGCTGAAAGAGGACACTGAAAAAACTCTAAATATCAGAACGGGTATTACGAAAAACATAGAGCCCTCAGAGGATAAAGAAGTGACCTTTCTGGACTACCTACAGTACGTCTATGAGAAGTCAAATAAAAATTAAACTATTGAAGAAGCTCATGACCTGAAAATGGTGCTACAAGACAATCACTGCATTTTATTATTGGAAATAGAAGATAAGGAACACACGACATTAGTGCAACACCCAATTAAGGTAGAAGACGCTAGACCAATTAAACAACTTGCACGAAGACTACCATGGGGACAAGAAGAGGAAGTTAACGCCATGGTGGATCAAATGCTGCGAGACGGAATAATTGAACCCACGAACAAGACCGATAGTACTATTAAAGAAAAAAGACGGAACAAAGTGATTCTGCGTAGACTATAGGAGACTGAACGATGTCACGCTAAAGGATGCATACCCGTTGCCTCGTATCGATAGCCCTTTTAGCGTATTAAACGGGTCTAAATACTTCTCCACGCTTGATATCCGGAGCGGATATTGGCAAGTGGAAGTAAAATAAGATAGGGAGAAAACAGCGTTCACGACCGGGAAAGGTCTATGGGAGTTTCGAGTAATGCCTTATGGTCTATGTAATACGCCTGCAACATTTGAACGAGTAATGGATAGCGTTTTAAAAGACTTATCTCCAGGAACATGCCTCGTGTATCTGAACGACATAGTGGTGCTTGGAAAGATGCTAGAAGTCAAATAGATAATTTGAAAATTGTATTTCAACGATTATAAGCAGCACCCCTTAAATTAAACCCAAAGCAATGCATCTTATCTGCCGAACAAATAAGATATCTGGGACATGTCGTCACTAGAAATGGAGTACCTATAGACCCGGAAAAAGTGAAAGCTATTCAGAACTGGCCGATATCCACCAACCTGTCGGAAGTGCGGAGTTTCCCTGGGTTATGTGCTTATTACCAAAAATTTGTTTCAAACTTTGCGAAGATTGCAAAACCACTGTATGAACTTACGGAGAAACCACCTACGAAGAGGCGACCCATTATGTGGACACCATCATGTGAAGACTCTTTCAACCAATTAAAGGGAATGCTTACAAATGCTCCGATCCTTGCTTTTCCCCAACGTGTAGGCGTTTATATATTTTATACGGACGCATCGCATACCGGAATGGGAGCAGTACTCTCACAAATACAACAAGGCAAAGAACGCGTAATTCAAGAACGACTGGTTAACAAATTGTAAGGAGCCTGAGTAACAACTAGCACGTTGGCTACAACAGATAAGCGAATATTAGTATAAAATTGAGTACCGGCTAGGACGTCAACACGCAAATGCAGATGCATTGTCTAGAAGACCGTGCGCAACCAACGGATGTGACCACTGTGAACGTAAGGAGGCTAAACAGGATTCCGAATATGAACCCGATGAGGCAATACTTATCCGACATACTCAAGTCTATTTGCAAAACGGTCGATTACCTCTTAACTATGATGATACCGAAAAATCGGATCCCGATACACTACTAAAAGCGGAAAGCAAAATGAGCATAAAATACATCAGGGATAACCTATTCTTAGCACCCTCCGAATACTCGTTAGCCCATTGTGTCGCCAAAGACAGTAACGAAGATATGAGTAAAGGTATTGCAGTAACATTCAAGGAGAAATTCGGAGATCTGAGAAAGCTTCGAGAACAACAAAGAAAGGTAGGAGAAGTTGCAGTTCTAGAAAAGGATGGAAGATTTATTTATTACCTGATTAAAAAACAGAGGAGTTCGGGAAAACCAACGTACCGAGATCTATGGCAATCATTGGTATCACTACGAGAACACATCCTGCAGCAACAAGTAAAAAAGTTAGCCATTCCGCAAATAGGTTGCGGACACGATCATTTGACGTGGGCATATGTAGAGCGTCTGCTAAAATACGTGTTCTACGATTTGGAGTTCAACATTCAGGTATATATACCAGAACCAGTAACAACCGTTCCCATAAGATACTTGACGGTCGAAGGCTAAAACCGAACAAACCCAAGTAACAGTGAATAATGATCCGCCTCCACCTGCACATAGCTCGATTCAACGGTCTTATCGAGCAGAAGATGAACTAGGTGACATCGTAGGCGAAGCACAGAAAGAAGATGAAGATCTGGCACTCATTGCGGCATGGAAAAAGAGAAGAAATTAGGCCTTCGGACATTTTAGGACCACTGCCACGGAGGACCGGAAATAAGTACGTGTTTATCGTGGTGAATTACTTTACCAAATGGCCTGAAATACTTCCTATCCCGAATTAAGAAGCGATTACAGTTGCAAAAGTCTTTGTGCAAGAATTTGTATCCCGTTATGGAGTTCCCTAGAGCTACATTCCGATCAAGGAAGATATTTTGAAGCCGTCGTATTCCAGCAGATTTCGAAACTTCTAAGAATGCATAAAACTCGAACTACACCATTACATCCGCAGTCGAACGGTATGGTTGAGAGACTAAATCGTACAATAGGAGAATATCTGTCGAAACGTGTCAATGCTAATCAAGATAATTGGGATGAGATGCACGAAGGTCAGCGGTGCACGAAGCAATACGGCAGACTCCAGTCGCTATGCTAATGGGACGTGAACTCAGGTTATGCTGTGACATAATGTACAGACCGTATTTAATTTCAGAGGTGCAGAGGTCAGCCCTTGGTAAATGCATGATCGTTCACTGAGACCGGCTCGCAAAATACGAGGGTGAAATGCTCCGGATTAAGAATTAACTGAATCAGCCGCCCGATGAAAATTATAAGCTCTCGGGACGAGCGCTTTAAAGAAAACTGTTACGAATTTTCGGGCGTCTGAAAAATCATAATTATGAAATACTAGCAAACCTGGCGAACTCCGTTTCGCCATCAGATGGCTTCGTTTTATGTAACATTTCGTTTGGTGATTAAAAGATGAAGAAATTTTTTTTTTTTGTTTTATATTTGAAAAGGAAAAATTTTATTTCATTTCACAACAGTAATGAATTCATTTCGATTAGTGTTATTTAGTTAAACTTCTCTAAGTAATTGAAAGTGAATCCAAAGTAAATACTGGATCGAAGCGTTATACGTGTCCGCAAATTATCCGTTTCATTGAAGTGCTCTTTGGTAAACCACATTTTTTGTTTTTTGGTCTGACGTTAACACAAACAAAGCGGATGGTTTCCCAACTCGTGAACACGCAACGTATAACTGCCCATGTGAAAAACAATGATTTTCTTGCGACTTGTTAATTGTCATTGCGAACGCAAGGCGAACTGGAAATTGCAACCGTTTGAAGTCAAACGGAAGATCAGTCGGAATCATTGGTATTCGAGGAATACATACATTTTCACCTGCGTACTTTCCGTTAATAATGGTTGCCTCAATCAAATTCGGCATAAGTCTTTTTATCGAAAGTCGAGTACCGTTGCAAAGTCGCGGTGGATTCAAATTACGCAATATCATAATAACTGTACCAACTTTGAGTTGCAAGTTATGTGGTGGAAATCCTGGTAACTCCAGAGAGTTCAAAAACTCCGTTGGATAATTTACTACATCATCGGGATTTGTTATGGAATCAACGGATTTGTATGTCACCAAATCGCCAGCAATTTTTGATTGAATGTGGTGGTGTGGTGATGTAAGTAATGGATCCAGTTTGACTTTTCCACTTGCGCAGCACAATCCAGCCGTTTCTCTTTTGAACTTTAACGCATTGCAATATCGGCATATAGTCGTCGTTGGTCCAATATCTAAATTTTCATCATCACTGTAGTTCGCAGTGGGATCATATTGGAATGCCAAGCGATTATATGATGCCAATGATCTTCGTGTGCTCACGCGTTGTCTCAATCGGGCATTTTCTCTTATTATATTTTGTCTTTCTTCGCTTAAGTTCTGTGAATACACTTGTTGCTGGCTTGCATGTCTTGTGCGGCGGCCGATGTTCGCACGTCGTCCTCTAGGCATTTTGGACTATGGACAGAGTGGTGAATGTAACCTGAAATGCATGATCCACATAATTTACACAGTTCAACTTACCACCTTAAAGACAAATGCCTGCTGTTGAAATTGAATAAAAATTTGCACAATACACGTGATTGATTTGATGGTTTCCAATTGAAATGTTAGGAAACGAATAACTTATTTTTTTAACTTTTTTTTCACCATTTCACAGTGAACACAATACCGGTTTGTCACATGAAATTAACTGAGCAGAGAACAATGAGTAGCTGTCAAACAATGTATCACGCACCGGCGCCATCTACTTAAAATATTGGTTTGTATCTATGCTATGTATCAGAGATGGCGCTGTATGTGAAAAAAGATTTTCCCGCTTTTCTGTTGAAATTTTTCCTAAATTCCTGAATTTTCTTTGCTATAAACCTCACGGAGCCCGAGACCTTTCCAACGAATGCAAAACCGTGGAAATCGGTTCGTGCGTTCTGGAGTTATAACGTCAGGAAGGAAAACCCGACTTATTTTTATATAGTAGATAGATTAATCGGAATCAGCATAAAAGGTTGCACATCCCTGTAATAATATCTCGGCGACATAAAATAAACAAAAGGATGTTTACGCTGCGCAGTTATGGATTAAAACACAATAAAGAACGCGAGTTAACTATACCCTAATTACTACATCATCATTATTGCATCATATTGCGCAATAGATAAAGTAAACTGTTACTATTTAAAATATAAATATTATTCACGAAATATATTTATATTTTAAAACACACGACAGCAACTAATAGTCATCAACTATTAGATGTCACCTTTGAAAGATAAAGTAAACTGTTATAAATATTATTCACGAAATATACTTCCTGTGAAAAACACACGGCAACAACTAATAGTCATCAACTATTAGATGTCACCTTGGAACATCAATAAGAATACAGTATAAAAACGGTATGAACTAAAGAAGAGGGGATGAGTCTTATTAGAACTCTGACAACAGAACTCGGCTACTCTGTTACAACAAACTATTTAACCATTGTATTATCATTATAATCAAATAAATAATTTGTATTCAAAATAAATTAAGTATTTTTTTTGTGTTAAGTATCGTTCCCAAAACTTAACTGGCGCAGTCGGTAGGATAACTCACTAGCCACCGTGACTAGTAAAAACGAAGTTTTTGAAAGCAGTTATTCCTAAAAAGAACCGAAAAGTGACACTAACTTGTACATACAACAGAACCAAGTTAGGAGTACCGAGTTAAACACTGTATATACAACAGAACCAGTGTCCGCAAACTACTGTATATACATCAGAACCAGTAGAACAGTGAAAAACAAAAGTGAAAAACAAAAGTGAAAACAAAAGTGAAAAACAAAAGTGAAAAACAAAAGTGAAAACAAAAGTGAAAAAGAAAAACCAACTCTGCAACATACCGAACCAGAGCAGCCACAGGCACATCAGCAGTACGAGACTCCTGAGACCTACAAGAATGAGACTACTCATCGCAGTAACTCTAATGTAAGTCAGTTTTTGAATTTTAACAATTTTCTTGCTTTTATCTATCCTATTCCCAAATATTTAATATATGAGCGAAAGTGATAACACCAGTGATTCTTCGAGTGATTACACCAATTTCGACTCTGATCAATTTGACAGTGAATTATCATTTCAATTCGAAAAATTAAATATAAAAACAGACAATATGCCTAATCTCACGGCTGAACAAATTCTAGCTGAGGCTATGAACAGAATTCAGGAATTAGAAACGAGACTATCGGCGTTACAACAACGGACTCTTGTAGAGCAAGTCCAAATACCGCGACACGAATTAGTTCATCCCTTCAGAATGGACAATTCATTTTTCGTAAATATCAAACGTTACAATGGAAATACGGCACAATTATCCGACTTCTTAAAACAAGTAGGAACTATTGTTGAAATTTACGAGGATGCACCCCCAACAATTCAAAAGTATATTGTTGAAACAATAATATCGAAATTAGAAGACAGTGCAGCTTACGTAACAGCTGGACGAAATATACATTCATGGGAAGAATTAAAAACTATCCTAAAAGAAAACTTTGGTGACCAGCGAAACGAGACAACTCTAGTTTGTGAAATCGGGTTACTAGAGCAACAGTTGGAAGAAACTCCACAGGACTTTTATAACAAATGTGTCCACCACAAAGCCGCACTATTATCACATAGTCAAGAAAATGACGACGAAAGTGCGTATGAAGCCAAATATAAATTGTATACAGATGTTATTCTTGTACAATTTACGAAAGGTCTAAGAGGTACCATAGGAGACAATATCAGAGCAAGAATGCCATCAACATTGGAAAAAGCATGGTCATTTGTTATCGAAGAACAAAATGTCAGGTATGCTCGAACTAGAATGGGAAATGAGAAAAATCGTAATCCATTGAGAACGGCGAGAACACCTGAAAACAGTTTCCCTACTAAACAACAATATAAACCTATGCAAGTACAGCATAAACCATTTGTATCTCAACAACAACAGCAGCAACAAGTACCCAAATTTGTGTCTCAAAATGTGCCAAAACAGGCATTTGGTAATAAAAACATAAATAAACCTTTTAACAATTGGAGGCAAACAACACCTATGCAGAAACCACAGTTTCCTGCACCAATGACTAAACCACCCATGCCAAGACCACAGCAGTTTCCACAACAGAATACCCAAAGATGGTATGAACCAATGGAAACATCACAAATGACACGAATAAATCACTTGGAATATCAAGTGAAAAATGAAAATGAACCCCAATATGACAAACCACAAGAATGTGAGGAAAATTATGAAAATCACGAGGAAATTGAACAACCATCTAATGAAAATTACGAAGAAGAACAGGATTTTCAGGAAGGTGCCTCGGATTAGAAAATATTAAATTAAACACTAATAAAAATGCACCTTTACCTTTTATATATATCGACGAATTAAAAGCTAAGTTTCTAATTGATACAGGATCATCAAGAACCTTAATAAAACCATCTCTTGCTTTTAAATATTATAATAAATATGTAAAAGATGATGAATTTTCAATCACTACACCACATCAAACTACCAACCATAAATATACGGCAACAATCCCACTATTTCCTACTTTCAAAGAAAACCAATATCACAAAATATATTTGTTTGACTTTGACAAGAAATTCCACGGTTTAATAGGCGTTGACTTAATTAAACAACTAAAAGGAAAAATTGATTTTGAAAATAATATACTAAAAACACCGAAAACAAATATTAAAATATATATGGACAATGAAGAATTTATTAAATTAAATACATTAAAAATAAAAAATGAACATCTTAATGAAGAAGAATCAAGAAATCTATATAAATTATTAAATTCATACAAAGACTTATTTCCGGCAGAAAATGAATTACTATCTTTTACTAATGTAACTAAACATCATATTAGAACAACAGATGATGAACCCATCTATGTAAAAAACTACCCTTATCCAGAAATACATAGAAAAGAAGTTACACGACAGATAGAAAATATGAAAAATCAAGGAATAATTAGAAACAGTCAATCACCATATAACTGTCCTATTATAATAGTCCCAAAGAAAATGGACAACAGTGGAAAAGCGAAAATAAGAATTGTTAACGATTATAGAAAACTAAACCATAAAACAATTGAAGATAAATTCCCGATACCTAATATAGACGGAGTACTTAGTAAAATAGGTAATTCAAATTACTTTACAACCTTAGATTTACACAGTGGATTTCTACAAATAGAAATGCATTCTGACAGTGTAGAGAAAACCGCTTTCTCTACAGAAACAGGACACTATGAATACCTTAGAATGCCCTTTGGTTTAAAAAATGCTCCGGCGACTTTCCAGAGAACAATGAACCACGTCTTAGATGGACTAGTAAATAATATTTGCCTAGTGTATCTTGATGATATAATTATTTTTGGAACATCTCTACAAGAACATTTAGAAAACTTAAGGCATGTGTTAAATCGATTAAGAGATGCTAAGTTAAAAATTCAAATAGATAAATGTGAATTCTTAAAGAAAGAAACAGAATTCTTAGGACATATTGTAACATCAAATGGCTTGAAACCAAACCCTAATAAACTAGAAGCTATTAAGAAATTTCCTATGCCTATTACACCTAAAGACATAAAAAGTTTTCTTGGACTCTCCGGATACTATAGAAAATTTATAAAAGATTATGCGAAAATAGCTAAGCCATTAACCCTATGTCTCAAGAAAGGACATAAAAATCTATATACACCTGAATACCACCAAGCATTCAATGTTTTAAAAGAAACCCTAATAAACGCACCAATATTGATACGACCTAACTATGATAAACAATTTATTCTAACGACAGATGCTTCAAACATAGCAATCGGAGCAGTATTATCTCAGAAGGAAAATAATAACGACAAGCCTATAGCATATGCTTCTCGAACTCTCAATGAAGCTGAAAATAAATATTCAACAATCGAAAAAGAACTCTTAGCGATTGTATGGGCAACAGGATACTTCAGACATCATTTATATGGAAGAAAATTTAAATTGATAACTGATCACAGACCTCTTGTATGGCTTAAAGACACTAAGAACGTCTCTTCAAAATTAACAAGATACCAAATCAAGTTACTAGACTATGACTACGAGATTGAATACAAACCAGGACAACAAAATAAAGTAGCAGACGCTTTATCAAGAGTCAGAATAAATGTTTTCCCTAAAACTGAAAAACCAGATGAAACCAGTTCACTCTTTAATAACCCAGATGTGACTATGGAGGATCTTCAATTTCTTGACGAAATACCCGACATAGAAGTTATACAAAATAACCCGGAACAACAACAAGAAATACCAGAACAAATAATTGATCTAACGTCTGAAGAAAATACTATTGATCAAATACCGGAAGAAAGATCAATGAAAACACCACCAATAAGAGGAAGTTCAACTGTCTCTAACGCAACAATTCATTCACAACAAGAAAGCGATGAAGGAATACCTATATGTGAAAAACCATTAGAATCACATCTACATCAGATACTTATAACATATACTTTTAAAGAACCACCTAAAACAATATTAATAAAAAGAGATACACAACAAATTTTTAAAATATCAGTAAAATATAAAAATAAAGACCAATTAATACAAGAACTTAAAAAATTAAATCCTAAAGAAAAATATTACGTACAAACTGCAGAAGACATATACAGAAACCTTATTACAGTTCGAAAGGAATATTTTCCAACGTTAAAACTCTACAGGTGTATGAAAAACGTTAAATACGTTAAAGACTTACAACAAAGAAAAAATTTAATACACGAATATCATACGGATATAACGAATCATAGAGGAATACCCGATTTAATCAAGAGATTAAAAGAAAAATATTTTTGGACTACCATAGAAAAAGAAATAAAAATATATGTGGACAATTGCAGATTATGCAAATCTAACAAATATGAGCGACACCCTACCCAAACTCATTTGAACATCACTGAGACTCCAAATAGACCTTTTCAACTAATACACATTGATACATTTGTTATTGAAAGAAAAGAATATCTAACAATGATAGATCCCTTTAGCAAATATGCTATAATAAAAAACATACTAGGTAAAAATAGTATAGAAATTGTAAACAAATTGATAGAAATACTATCCACAATACCAATACCTCAAACAATAATTATGGATCAAGGATCAGAATTCATAAATCTTGGAGTAAAAGAACTATTGGCTACACATAAAATAAATACACATTTCACTACAGCAGGACATCACACCGGAAATAGTCCTGTAGAAAGACTACATAGCACACTGATTGAACATTATAGAATAATCAAAGAAACTAATGATACTATCTCACCAGTGGAAATAATGAATAAATGTGTATTAGCCTATAACCATACCATACATTCAACTACTGGTATGACTCCTTTAAGTGTATTATACGGATCAAACACACGCAACATATTTGATCTAGAAATAGAAAAGGAAATTACCCAGGACAAGATAAAAGATCATCTTGACAGCCTAGAGAGAATATACGACAAAATACACGAAGAAAACATTCACAAGAAAAATGTTACTATTAACAGAATTAACGACAAAATAAAAGCTACTATATTTAATATAGGAGATTTAGTTTACATAAACAAAAATCTAAGAAATAAAGCAGATCCAATTAAAAAAGGACAATATGTAATTCAACAAATAAATAAACAAACAAACGTTATGAATTTAAAACATATACAAACAGGAAAACTTATAGCAAAACATGCAAAGGAAGTTACTAAAATAAAACACCCTTTAATTCCAGAGGTTGGACCATCGGGGCAACAGGAGACGTAATACAGAAAATTACTGACAATCCCGGACTATATCCAGTACAACTAGGAATAGCAACCAACATAAAAACATATTGGAAACTCATAAAAGTCATAAACTACGCACCTTTGATTGAAAAAAGTAAAAACATAAATCTACAAGCAGAAACATTTTTACAAAAATATACATTAAAAATTGATAAAACACCATATAAAATATATCAAACTACTGTTAATGAAAATACTAAACGAATAGAACAAATTGTTAATGAAATATTTACTACACCTATTAATCGCATTAAAAGATCAATAGAACCACTAGGAAATATAATTAAAATTATATCAGGAAACCTAGATGCCGAAGATGGTAGAAGATATGACAATGCTATAAAACAAATGCAATTAAATACAAATGCACAAAACAAGAACATAAATCAACTAACATCATTAATGGAAAAAGCCGGAGAAAAACATCAACGTGCTATAAAAAATATTAATGAAAATCAAATACATATGGAGAAAATAATAAATCAATTACTGGAATCAAAACGACAGATCGCTACTCAGTTTGATCGAGTAAATAAAGAAGATGAAATAAAATCTATATTTGAACAAATAATAATGCTTCAACAATCTATCATCAACGAATTTAATACAATAGAAGAAGCAGTAACATTCCTAAGAATTGAGACTTTCCATCCTGCTATTTGCTCTCCAGAAGAACTAAGAAAAGAAATTAATTTGATACAACGAAGAATAACAGATAAATATGTAATACCCTATTCAGACGAATTGAGTAAACTAGATAAATTAATCCAAGCTGATGCATACATCACTAATTATGAAATAAAAATGATAATTAAAATACCTTTGATAACCAATCAAAAATACCAATATTTCCACCTCTATTCAGTTCCTATGAAATATAAAAATCAACCCCATTTCCAATTGATTATCCCTTCCGCAAGATACTTGTTAATATCAGAAACAGACTATCTTCAAAGCGATAAGAAATGCCGACAAATAACAACGGAGGAATTCATATGCAACATAGAAGAAAAGAAATGGATAGACCACACACCCTGTGAAGTACAGCTTGTAAGACAACTGGAAAACCCTACATGTGATGTACATACCTTCGCAAACTACACTGAAGCTATTCAAGCCATCAATGAAAACTCATGGATATTATCTAGCCCCAAACAGATTAAAACTACCTTAAAAAGTCAAGATACATCATCAATCTTTGTACTAGAAGGAAGTTACTTAATAACTTTGCCCAATAAATGTCAATTAATTAATGAACATTTTGAATTAATTCCACAAATAAATAATTTAAAAACAACAATTAAGGTAAAAACTGCAATGTTAAAATACAATTTTAACACTACTCAAAAACTTCCAATACAACATTTAAATTTAAAGCACGTAAACCTTGACGACTTTAAATCTATATCTAATCAATATAATAAATTACCCATACTAACCAATATAGATATAAAACATAAAATACATACCAATACTAATACTATTGTAATAATTTTAATCATTATTATAATTATATGTATACTAGTATATAAGCTATATTTAAAGAAAAAGAAAAATCAAATATTGAAAGAAATTAATAAAACAGAGGTAATACAATTGGAAGAAAATTAACTCCAAAGATAATTTTCTATCTAGGTTAGGAGGAGTTAACTATACCCTAATTACTACATCATCATTATTGCATCATATTGCGCAATAGATAAAGTAAACTGTTACTATTTAAAATATAAATATTATTCACGAAATATATTTATATTTTAAAACACACGACAGCAACTAATAGTCATCAACTATTAGATGTCACCTTTGAAAGATAAAGTAAACTGTTATAAATATTATTCACGAAATATACTTCCTGTGAAAAACACACGGCAACAACTAATAGTCATCAACTATTAGATGTCACCTTGGAACATCAATAAGAATACAGTATAAAAACGGTATGAACTAAAGAAGAGGGGATGAGTCTTATTAGAACTCTGACAACAGAACTCGGCTACTCTGTTACAACAAACTATTTAACCATTGTATTATCATTATAATCAAATAAATAATTTGTATTCAAAATAAATTAAGTATTTTTTTTGTGTTAAGTATCGTTCCCAAAACTTAACTCGCGTAAACAAACCCGCGTATATCTGTTATTGTTTACGAGTGATCTTTCTAGAACCAAATACTACGCGTGTTAAGCGGGACGTCATAGAAATATTCAGAAGATCAAAAAGAATTATTCTCGAAAGTCAAAGATGCCAAGAGAGAAGATATGCTTCTACGTCACGCCAGAGTATAATAGGAGTCGCAGCTCATAGTGCAGTCAGTCAGTCAGTCAGTGGCAAGTAATCAACCACAGCAAAACTAACAAGTGAAGAGTGAAATAATAAAAAATTATTGTAAATAATTATAAAGTAGTTGTAATTGTTTTTGTGTTAATAAATAAATTTTGTTAAAGTGGTAATCCTTCTTTAAATTTTTAATTGTGGCTATTTCTTAATTTTATAAATACTAAGAATCCGCTCGGTAAATTAATCGAACCCAAAGTCGCAGGCGTACAACGGCACATACATAGAAGCACATGCATATATATATATATATATATATATATATATATATATATATATATATATATATATATATATATATATATATATATATATATATATATATATATATATAATGCTATTGTACGCATCAATAATTTGCAAGTTGTAGCATATTTTATCTCAATAATAATTAAAGGGAAATGACTATTTCAATCGTTAATAACTTATATTGAAATATATGATATAATATTTAATAAAAATAATTGGATATTTGAGATTCCGATGCAATTTTATAAAAATACAGTTATGGTATGCTAACAAAAAATTCTCTTTCAGAAAATCCAATAATTATCCAAAATGGCAAATTTGCCTGGGAAGCTGAACAAGTAATATTACAAAATATAAATTTATCAGTTCCGAGAGGATCTCTCCAAGCAATTGTAGGACGAGTTGGGTCTGGTAAAACTTCTTTGCTGTCGGCATTGCTTGGAGAAATGATTAAACTTGATGGACGAGTTAACACAATAGGTTCTATTGCTTATGTCGGTCAACAAGCGTGGATTCAAAATGCAACTCTGCAGAATAACATATTGTTTGGTAAAGCTTTTAACTACGAAGTGTACGCCCGAGTTGTAGAAGCTTGCGCTCTGAAGCCAGATATTGCCATGTTACCTGGAAGAGATCAAACAGAAATTGGAGAAAAGGGTATTAATTTATCTGGAGGTCAAAAACAAAGGGTGTCACTAGCCAGGGCGGTTTATAACGATGCAGATATATATTTCCTAGATGATCCTCTTAGCGCTGTTGATAGCCATGTTGGAAAACATCTATTTGAAAAGGTAAATTGATTATAGGTGTATACAATTAACGATTTTCTACAGAATCCTCATGTGTTAGGTTATTGGTCCAACTGGAATTTTGAGAAACAAGACTCGTGTACTGGTAACGCATAGTATAACGTATCTAGCCAATACTGATAACATTGCTGTACTTAGCGATGGACAAATAACGGAGTCCGGTTCATATCAAGAATTGATAAACAAGAAAGGTGCTTTTGCTGAATTCCTGACTCAACATATAAAAGAAGTTGAACAAGTTGATGGAGGTATGTCAACTTTTTAAATAGTGTCCCATTAGACATTATTAGCTTTGCTCAAACACGTTACAAAAAGGGTTATCAACAAAAGTAATCTTGGTTGACTTGATATAATTGTGAATAGATACATCTGAATATCGTGAAAGACTTAAAAAAGGGATATTTAATATTCTGGGCCTATTTTGCTTAATTTGTTTTAATTAGTTGGTAACTTGAACAATTAAGTTGCACTAAAAGTAGGCAGTGCCTTACATTATCCTTACCCGAGTTTAAATTTTGACCCTATTGGCGACCTAAAAGAACCCGTTTCTGGGATGTTTTACATATGATTCTTGCTCCTTTTTTGGGCCTACATGTGGCAGTTATCGGACAAATTTCTATGTTTAGGGTCAAATGAGGATGATATTTAAAACCTATTCAGCACTAACCACGCCTTTGTTACGCCCTCAATTTTTAGTCATATATATTGACGCGCTATATTATTTATTACGCGCTGTTCCGTGTCGACGATATTTATATAAATATATAAACATATATTTATTTATATATTTATATATGTATATATATATATTATATATATATATATATATATATATATATATATATATATATATATATATATATATATATATATATATATATATATATGTGGGGTAGAAATCTAAATAAATCCTGGTTGACGCCTCAAGTGTGGGGTGACAATAATCCTATCCTTATTTATGTTTCAATTTAGCAGTTTAATGATAACAATCCAAAAGTTGAGCCCCCATTTACATTATAGTTTATTAAAATAAAGTTAACACATAACTTAGGTTTAATAAAAGTTCATTTAATTATTTCACAAAGAAAAACAATTACATCACAATAAAGTTAATCTATCAAAAGAGTCCACAATAATAATAACACTTGTAAGCAAACAATGCTTAGGTATGAAGACCTTATTACAATGATTGCATATTACAAAATGATGCGCAATAAAATAGTACATACACACGTTTATAATGATAAAAATAACCTAACATTCAACACTATAGTTCTGTGCAAACACTCCACTATTTACGCCTATAACAATATCAAATATTACAACTAACAATACTGATTACAATTCTAAATGATATTAACCACTCGTTAACACATATCTTGAATTTACAAAAAGACGCCATAAAACACACTGTGTATCAGCCATTCTTTTTTAACCATCTCTCACTATGCCTATAACAATATCAAATATCACAACTAGTAATACTGATTACACTTTTAAATACTATTAAGAACTACTTAATATATTTCCTGAATTCACGACTAACGCCATACAAACTATGTATCAAGTTATCGCCATTTTCAATTCAACTGTTGCCTGTACCACATGACTCGTCAGCATTCAACAGTTAGTAAACGCTGGTGTCAAGAGTTCGGGGTTTACATAAGCAAAACTAGTTAGTGTCTGTTGTAGAGAGTACAGAAAACATTTACACTCAACACAACCTCATACTAGCGAAGATCTTAACCTAATTTACAGATTTCTTTATAACTATTGTTTCTTATAAACGAATTATATCTAATCTTAAATCTAATCTTAAAAAATATCCCACATATATATAATGTATATCTATATTCCAAGATTTATGTCAAAATAAGAATGTCTTTTTTATATTGTCAGTTTAAAACTTTATTAATAAATGAATGATGAAATGAATATGCAAAGATACTTTATATATTTTGATTAAATTAAAGAACAGGATTATAGAATTATGGAATTTTCTTCTTTGTTGGTAACTAGATGCAAAATTACCAGAATAAATTCGCTATATCTTGAAGTCAATTCATTTCGTTTTCTAGCTTTCCTTTTATGAATTTAATAAAATTTTGTCGTGATAGAGCTCCTTTTTCGCATCGTTTATTCTTTAGTGACTGAAAAATAGTTTTACTAATTAATAAAATGACATATATTGCATAGTATTTTTTTACATAGGACAATTACTGTTATAAATGAATTATGATAATAAATCGATTGTAGCATTTTTTTATAATTAATTAATTCCTAATATTTATATTTTTATATTTAAATTAATATATGATGAGGATAAACACTAGTATTTTATAAATTTAAACTTAATTAAAAAAAATATTCATGATATAAAAAGAAAGAAACATTTCAAACGTGTGTTTTATTTATTATTTAGCACTCAAAAATATATATCTTTTTACAACGAAATCCAAATACGAACTGAAGTGAAGTATTATACCAACAAATATAACACTATCTATCTCTATCTAACTCATTATTGCATTCATATATCCCTCTCTAACTCATTATTTTAAATTCATCCCTTAATAATAAAATCCATGTCGTAGAGGTATAAATACCTTTTTCAACGTTCTTTTGTCCATCTCAGTTTCACACAGTTATAAAATAGCTCAGACTTAAAATAAGACGAGAATCATGATTTTATTTAGGATCAAGCTAGGGTCATATAATAATGTGTAGTATAATACGAGGTTCACTTTACTGTCAGAGCGAAAAGAGTAGCAAAGATCCATTAGGATCCATAGGATTAGGGTAGGTCTAAAATTTCGACTCGGGATACCCCCTCCTCCATGTTATGATGTTGATAAGTTAGCTATTTCAGTATTTTATTTAGCAGAATCAGAACAGAACATCTGTCATAGTATATGCCCAACAAATGCATCGCATTTCAAAAAACAAAGAAATGAAAATATGTCTGCCAAGTTTTCACTTGAATTGAATCTGAAATTTTGCGAAACAGTCTTCACTGTGAAAGTTATAAAAGTCTTATATACTCGTATAGTGGATAAAATAGAAGCTAAAACATTCTTCACTCGGAAGTCTTACAAATTGACTCTGAAAAAATGAAGATTTTGCATCAAAGTCACTACTTAAAAATAGGTTTTAATAGTCTAAAGCAGCAATCTCTAATTACGCCACTGTTATTAAGGACCCAACTTTCTAGTATAAATGATAAACTGGTATAGTTCAAATTACGAGAGTTCGGCGGTGACTCATGCTTAAAACAAGTTGTGGGGTATAAACTGCCGATATAACTATAAAGCACTGACTCACTTTCTTTCTATCATGTATATAGAAATCAATAAGATAAAATTCATTGTCGTATTATAGATTTATACCGCTCTTATAACCTCTTTTAAGTATAAGTCGCCACCGAACTCTCGTGATTTGGACTATATATTGCTTTTGTTACAGATATTCAAGGCGCAACAGAAAATAATTTGTCTAATATAAAAGACGATGAAAATGACGCTGGAGATAATCTTATTGAGATCGAAAAGGCTGAAACTGGTAAAGTAAGTAACTATTTTTATAAATTGATACCAAATATCAAATTATCTATATAAAGATAAAGAATATAAAAAAAATTATAAAGAAGAAAATTAATTTTTTTGTGCAGATTTTACCTTATCCAAAGTTATGTTTGACAAGAAGGTAATTTTGGTTTCCACAAATAAATTTATGTTTGTTTTGATTTACTTCCTTCAAATATATAATTTCTTAAACGCAAAAGAAGTGCTGAGCCTTCCAAAGCTATATATCAGGCTTATGGTGCTGATTGCCTAACAGCGACTGGTGACTACATTCACGTAGTATTTATAAGTATAAATACAAGTGGTGACCCCGACAATAATGAAAATTTGGAAAGTATAGTTCAGCCAAATTGAATCACAATTTATATTAATCAACATCACAAGCGAAGTCACAAAATCCTATATTATAATGTTCCAAGTGATTCTTATATGCTTATATGTTTGGTACTGAATTTTGTATGGTAGCTCGAAAACGGCCACAGGTGAAGTTTTTGAAAGTTTTCTTTTTATTTCATAAAGAAAAAAATTCTAAGACTTTTGGCGTCCCCGGATTTTACCCTGAATTTCCTGAAAACCCGTAATTTTGAAAAAACTGGAAAAAAAGTGCGCCCTTTTTTGCTGTATAACTTTGTATTCGTAAAAGATAGAAAGGTAAAATTTTGCATGTGTGTTACGCTATTGAATGTGAACTTATTTCAAAACTTATAAATTCAAAATTTTATAAAAGGGACTCTGAGAAATTTAGGGCCCCGGTAGTAAACTTTGGAGAAAGCTCAAATTTTGAATTCTGTAATAATTGAATATAATAATAAAAAAAAAATTTCAAAATTTTATTTGGGGGCACGGGGGTGATTTTTGCCGAGGGTAAAAATTGTGCTAGAAAGTTGAAATTTTTTATATAGGCTAAATTTGGTACCTAATTTACAAATCGAAAATTTTTTTTCCAAATTTTGAAAAAAAGTTGGTCAAAAAGCGAATAAATTGAAAATATTTTTTATTTTGTTGAAAAAAAAATATTTTTTTAGTCAGTTTATATGAAAAATTAATATAGAACGAGTTATAAATATTTCAATTTAAAAATGCAATTAAAATTTGAAATGAAATCCAATTCACATACAAAAGACAGTCGTCGCTTGCGACGGGGGTAAACTCTACTATTACTATATTTTGTCATCACTCGACAGCGAGATAGCCGATTGGTGAGTGACCTACTAAATAAACCATTGACAGCTACACCCTATAATGACATAAAAACTAGATTATTGAAAAAATTTGAGGAGTCAGAAACAAAAGAACTAAAAACAACTTCTCACAGGACTAGAAGATGAGAATAATGATTTAGCAACATTTACCAGAAAAGATTCGTTTAAGATTAGTCACCAACAAAGAAAGCCTGGAAAATGTAACAACAATGGCAGACAATATGATGCAAGTATCAGATCCAAGAAGTCAATTCGTATGTGATAATTTAAGCACACCAGAAAAAGATAATTTAAGATGTATGGAGAAACAAATTGCGAAATTGCAAACGACTATGAACGAATTGAAAATAAATCAACAACGCAAACACAGAAATGAAAACAGATACATATGTACCAAAACAGACACAAAGCGAAATCTGTTGGTATCACCACATATTAAAGAATGACGCAAAAAAATGCACTCCACCTTGTAAATAAAATCAGTTTGGAAAACTAATCGGTCAACATTCCAAAGTGGTACAGAGAGTACGCCATACAAAATCACACCGCTTATTTGTAACTAACGAAATCGCTGGTTTAAACTCCTTGCGGACTCAGGTGCAGACATGTCAGTAATACCTTACTCATTGAAAGACAAAACGAAAGTTACAAAATTGGAACTATGCAGCAAATGGTTCGATTATAAAAACATTTGGACAACGTTTATTGAATCTGAAACTAGTGTTAAATAAACAAATACAATGGCCATTCACTCTAGCAAATGTACAACGTCCTATAATAGGAGCAGACTTCTTGAATCATTTTAACCTGCTGGTGAATATAAAAAACGAACGACTTTTGGACACAACATACTTGTAATGGAATTACAACAGGTATTACTACAACTGCGATAGTTCTCATTTCACCGTCACATATATTCTAACTTGTTACGAGAGAAATCAAAATTTGAAATCACAAACCAGAGCGTTTGTCGTTCAATAGGGTAACTAAGAGTCCAACAGTATTAACCAAGGCACGACGACTACCACCAGCTAAACTAACTAAATTCAATTAATGTTTGACCTAGGAATATGTAGACCATCAAAAAGTTGTTGGGCGAGTTTACATATGACAACCAAGAAGGACGGATTGTGGCATCCGTGGAGACTACAGAGCACTTAACAATGTAACAATTCCAGATAGGTACCCAATATCAAACTTACAGGATTTCAATAGTGACTTGGAAGGAAAAACAATATTTTGTACATTAGATCTTGTTCGAGCATATCATATTCCAGTAGCACCCGGAGACGTCGAAAAAACTGCAATCATTACACCATTCGGATTATTCGAATTTGTAAAATTACCGTTTGGATTACGAAATGCAGTACAATCTTTCAAAGGTTTATTCATAATATTTTAATTCCTTCTAATAATGAAACGGAACACAAACCTCATCCAAGGATGACCGACGTTCTGGTCCACCAACCGAAGTTAATGATGATCAAATAAAATCTATTCAAATTGAATTGTCTTATAACTGTGCGAGTAATTGCAGAGCGGTTAAATATATCACTCGTAAATGTTTCAATTTAAAATGTCGAACTAGTTCAAAAGCTGGATGTTTGGGTTCTCAATGAATTGAAATAAACTCACTTAGCATTAATAACCCATATTTTCGACATGTGTCTCAAACGTAATGAATTCACCTTTAACAAAAACGACAACAGGATTGTCTACGAACTACCACAAACCACATCGAAAGCTAAATCGCTACGAAGTAAGATCATCCTTTCAAATTGGCTGGAATGCAAAGGTGTTGCGTATTCTGAGCTGATTTCAAGAAATCAATCGATTAGTTAAGATGCTTACTGTCAACAACTAAAAAATGGCCATAATACTCAAATCTCTGAAGGAACTGAATTCTAACTTCCTTGGATACTCGTGAAAAACTATTGAAGCTTGTTTGGAAAGAGATTTCGTATCCATCATATAGCACCAAGAGAATACTATTTATTTATAGGTTTGGGAAACGTTTTGAATGGTAAACCTTTCTTGTAAGAAATTTTCTTCGTAGAAATTTGTCTTGTAGTCATGGAAATGATTAAAGTTCATTCTTTATATTAAATAATGAATTTTATTTTGCACAACGAAACAGAAATTACCTTCTTGTTAACCCATTTAGGACACTAAGATTTTTTCATTATTGCCCGCAGTGACACCTGCTTAATTACTTACCCCCGCTTCATTCATGAGCTAATTTAAACTTGTTTTGCAGGTAAAATTGAGTGTATATGCACATTATTTAAAATGTGTAGGTCTTCAGCTATCTGTCGCAGGCATTACATTTCATATAGTCTATCAAGTACTTAGTATATTGTCGAATGTTTGGTTAAATGTATGGTCGTCGGATGCCAACACTTCACGGCCGGAAGTGCGAAACAAGTATCTAGGTGTTTATGGCTTATTAGGACTTGGGCAGGGTTCGTAATATTTTATGTAAAATAGCAACTAAGGAAAAAGTGTAAATCAATTCAGAAAACAATATATTCGAGGTATACACATTCGTGTATATTGCATATCCTATGTATATGCTATTGTGATATAAAACCTACTGCATGCCATATGTATATGCAAATGAAAAGGTATGTGCATATTTAAACATTGTTGCATGTACATAGTATGTACTACCATGTTTATTCACTTGCATGTACATGCAATATAAAATACAAGATATTACTTTCACATTATGGAACATATTTGAATATATAGGGAATATCTAATATCATGAGAGAAGTAATTGCACAGTATTTAATTATTGTTTATGCCCTTCGACTTTACATTATACTTATAGTTTATTTAATTTATATTAACAGTTCTGCTATTTCATCTGTCAAAACAAAGTAAATTTCAACATACATGGAGTTAAGAACTTAGTTCATTCTTTGACTCAGATCGCGAGTCGAAATGTTAATGAAAACAAACAATTTTTGCTATTAAAATTAATGTAAATCTAATTAATCCGTTCGCCTGTTCCAGAAACACTTTTTTAGTGGACTTTCTTATGAATTTATCTGTTGCAAAACGAAAGAATATAATAAAAAAAATACAGTAGTATAACTTTACCTTTGAAGGTAGTCAACGAAATTTCTCAAACTAATAACTTGTACTTGCTTTAAATTCGAAAACGTTTCCGCGCCTTTGCACTAAATCACCGCGCAAAAGTAAAGCCTTGTGGTATATGATGGGTTAGCAAACACTTAAGCTACTCCATTCCAGTAAGCTACTATTCATTAATCGAAATCAACAATAATTTTTCTACTTCTTCTACTGGTGTGCCTTGATACGTAGTATTTATGTACAGGATCCGACTGGATCCGATCCTAGATTACAATCCGAAGTTATGTTGTTTCCTTCGCTTTCTTCCTTTGGTTCCTTCCTTGCTCTGTTCTTTCACACCTTCACATTTTTGCTTATGCCTTTCTTTTCCGAATCATCTCCTTTTCTAACTCTTTTCTTCCTTCAATCCATACCCATACCCATGTTTCACTATTACATAAACAATTATTTTATATTGAAATCTTCATTTAAATTTTTTATTTTAGGTATGGGCATATATGCTGCAGCTCTTATACTATTTGGATATGGAACAATCAGAGCAGCCAAAATCCTCCACAATCAGATGCTGTCCAACGTCTTGCGGGTGCCAATAACAACATTCTTCGATGTTACCCCAATTGGAAGAATATTAAATCGCTTCAGCCGAGATATAGATGTCTTGGATACCTTGCTTCCTTATGCAATCAATTATTTTCTTAGTTCCTTCCTACAGGCATGTACAGGTTCCAATCATCAAAAAATTAGTATTTTAAAAAGAAACTAATTTTGATAATGCGAATGTTTAGGTGTTAGGGATATTGCTTGTGATAAGTGTGTCTACGCCGATATTCACTGTCCTTATCTTACCAGTTGCCGTTGTGTACTATGTTATTCAACGGTATTACATCTCAACTTCCCGCCAGTTGAAACGATTACAATCAATTTCAAAATCGCCAATTTATTCACACTTTGGTGAAAGTCTTATTGGTACATCTACTATTCGAGCATATGGAATGCAAGATAGGTAGGTATTTGAAACTTTTACCTCACTTTCTTTATTTTCTTTTTCTTAACCCTCAAATTTTATCTGCTTACTATTACTATTACATTCCTAAAAGAAAAGTAGAAAAGATTGACAAATCAGAAATAGTCCCCGAGTCTGATAAATAAATAGAATAGGCATTGAAAAACAATAAATTTTAAATATGTATAAATAATTAAATGGAAAAATGTATTTCATTAAGATACTATTATAACGATTCCATTGCATATGCATTGAGTGTTAAAATGGTCCGCAATCTAACTTTAGGATAACAATAAGATTAAATAATAATCTCTATTGCACGAAAAAACATTTATATTTAATTCTACCAGCTACTCTGCGGTAATCTCACAAACCAATCTTCAACCATAGAACAACTAGATAATATTAGTTTAACACTTATTTATTCGGTAATCTCGTGTCAAATATTTTAATATCAAATGCGCTTATCAAATATTGCACAGCAAGCTGATATACCACTCCCTAACGTTTTAACCTTGCACTATAAGACAAATTTCTACCTGGGGCAAATGTTACTGTTACGTAAACGATTAATACCTAATATACAACGTTTCAAGACCTATGTTACTACTTTTTGAAAAATAAATTTACTTCTTGTGCATACTCATAATACTTCTTATAAACATTTTTTAAGGGTTTTAAAATCTTTAAGAGATCCCTTATAAGGATTAAAGGTATTCCCAATCTAAGTCTGGCAATCCTTCTCATGTTTTTGTCTTTTTTTTCTCTTAGGTAATGTGGTATCTCTCTCTCACAAATCCTTTTATATCTTGTGTTGTAATTACTCTTCTCGATTTTTTCCATTCTTTCCTGTTGCTGTATCTCTTTGTCCCTTCTCCTTAGCTCATCTTCCACACTTGCGCCTCCTTCTCTTCTTCTTTCTGTCTCCTCGATCGCCATTCCATTCGTTTCTCTTTTTTAAGCCTCCCCCTCCCCCTCTCCCTCCCCCTCTCCCTCCCATCCCTCCTTTCTTTCTACTCCCACCACATCTGCTATATTTATCTTTATCTTTATTTATATCTTTTTATTGAACTAGTGTAAACCCTACATCTATATAATTACTAAATTAGAAACATGTAAAATTAAGTATTTAAAAGCACCGCGCTTTTTTGAATATTTTTGAATATTGAAATCACATATTTAAACCATTTTTATTAATTAAATAAATTTATTTTATCATATATTCAAACACATCACATATATTTATAGTTGGTTTGAATCTTGGGAAGTATGTATTACACTGGCCAATATTAACGAAATTATGTGTAAAATGTTGTCAAATATCACATTTTTTGGTCAACTTTAACCCTCAATATCTTCTATTTCTTAATAAAAAGTGGTAAAAGAAATATTACGTAGTGATTTTGACATGTTTTGAGAATACAATAAGAATAATAAAACCTAAAAAAATGCAGTAGTTTTTTTACAAAGTGAAAAACAAAAGTGGCAGCTATATCAAATAATTACCAAATTTTATTTCAAAATATATATTCTCGCTGAAAATGATTTGATCTTCTTTTGCCCAATTGACAGTTTCTGATATATGTTACAATCCACATGTTAAGAATCTTTATCATAATATAGCTTAGTCGGCACCACAAACCACATATTAAATAGACGATTCACTGTACACAAATATTTTTTTCCATTTTGATGGATATGAATTCATTACACGGGGTAAGGGAAAGCAATCTATCTCATTCTATTAGTTGTCAAGCATTGCGAGTGACATCTCTATTTGAAAACTTAAATTTTTACATTAGTTTGTTTACATTAACCTACAAATATATAAATTTATCTGTTTAATGTTTTGTGCTGTCATTTAATTCAAATATATTTTTATAAATGTAATATCGATATGTTTTACTTTATTCTACATTTTGGATTAAGCATGAGGATATTTTGCAAAATTAATTGATTAGTAAACAGGGTAAGTGTTTTAAATAATATTTTATATATGTTTCATAATTATTATAGTAATTTATCTATATAAATGTTTTGGTTTTAGAAATGCATAATTTTATAAACCGTGGCTGAACATGTGAACAACATGGCATGTCTTCTACTGCAAAGATTATACATGTGTTAATAAATTGTCTGATAAAGAAGTTGAATGATGAAATGAAATGAACTTTTTTGCCGCCATCAGATCATATAGGAGGTTGCATACAAAACCAACATCCAACGATTTCGCTAATGTTTTTAACACCTTAATTGTAACCAAAATTTCTTCAAAGTTTTTATAGAATAAATACAAATTGTGAAGAAGATGACTTCGTAGGTTTTGTAAGCAGGACGAAGGATATTGTACTCCAGAAATTGGTCAATGCCATTTAGAAAAGTATTTAGTTTATTCAGCACATGCCAGTATCAAATGGCATATTTTGTGAACGAAAATGTCTTTGTGTTGGTAGAAATTGTTGCCAATACCTACTGGACTCTTACAGGAAATTGTCCAGTTCAAATACACAAACTTATTGTAGAAAGATATATAAATGGAGAACAAAACTTGCAACATAATAATAAAAAATAATACAAAATATTGTAATTGAAATGCTGCCAAGATCATCACCAGGTTGCAGATATTTTTGATGCAATCAAACAATATGTTGATTTTGTCATTTGTGTATGTAGAGTTCATAGCAGTGATTTAAAAGAAAAGTTAATAAACGTGTCCATAGATCCAGGAACACTATCACCATCAGCGCAAGATTTCTTGCTGCTACACGAAAACCAAAAATAATATGCTGATATCCAAGACTCGTCGATAGACTCTTAAGTTAAATAAGACGAGTAACCCACGATTAATGTATGTTATATATACTATATGTTATATATACTATATATTTTTTGATAAATAAATATAATTTATAGACCATCTATCTTTTTTTAATTGAAGTAATTAAAATTCTTCTTCTTCTTTTTATAATTAAATAGTGGTTAGTGTCTTGCATACCTACTAGGTGCAAGCTGTAATTCCCTGCACCTCTCAATGGAATTCCCCTCACCTACAAAATACTAGCGAGTGAACTTTGTTCTAAGTTATGCATCTATTTTTGTGTAATTTCTGGTCAGCACATAGATTAGAGATATACTTAGAATTACAATATAATACCCCGCACCTCTCTTGTAATGTATAAAACCATTGTTCAACGATTAAGCCATGTTCATAACTCCCTCAGTACGAGGGAGTAATGCGTAGTAAGTAAGCGAATATAGTTATAACTATCAGATAGTTATTACCATTACTGAATATCGAATTCGGTTAACAGCAAACAACAAAGAATTACAAAGAAACAGCAAACTAGTATTACGGACTTAGAATTAATAATAATAATAAGAATTAATAATAATAATTAACTAGCATAAAAGTAACTTCATTTAAACTAAGAACTAAAAAGTGTAATTTTGAATTAAACTAAATAAACGCTCTTTTAATAAATATAAATTATTTTTTTTGTCATCTCGGCCGATGCAGAAGTTAACTTTTATGCAGAAATTTTACGAGGTGGTGCGACAAGTTTCAAATCAGATAGTAAAAATGACATTCTATTTTTTGAAAAACATTTTATTTTTCAACACGTTTAAACGTATTAATATTAAGACCCAAAACGGGATAGTGGTACTGGAACCCCGCTCGATGAATTCATCGAATTCTAGAAAAAGATGCAAAGTACTCATTTACAGCCACAATTGCTTCTTGATTGACCGAGAAACGTCGACCAGAAAAGGGTTTTTGAGTTTTGGGAAGATATAGAATTTCAAGCAAAATGAAAGAAGAGAGTAGATGTGCCATCTCTAACAAAGTTTTCTTGGCAAATCCATTGTATTAGTTAAAAAAGATGTTAAAATAAATTCTCCGATTATTCCATTACTTTTTTCAAGACAGTCGATGGACAGAATTTCTTGTCGCATTCCAAAACGGCATCTTCTCCTTTTTTGGAGTCGATTCCTTCACTTTCCAATTCATTGTTTTTACTGTCCTTAAGTCCAAGATATGAAATGATAAACCCATGGTGATGAATCGATGTTTAAACTCGGCGTTATTGCGCGAAACATCGTCAAGCAATCGACTAAAACATCTACACAACGTTGCTTTTGTTCCACTGCGATCAATTCTCTTGACATTTAGGCACTAAACTTTTCCTACTTTTTTGCACGCACATTCGTATGCTGGTCCTTCAAAACCATAACGTGAACTTTCGCGATGCTTTCCGAGTTGAGATGGAACATCTTAAATGCTTTTACGGTCACATAAAACTCGTACAACAATCACCATACGCATTTACTACTCTTAAATAAATTTCTGTAGGTGTTAATCGTTCTTTTACGAAAAATTGTATCAGTGCACAATACGTGGTTTTGTTTATTTTAAACAACACTCTTACGCCAAATAATTCAAACGACTTCCAACAGTTAACAGCTGGTTTAAAGCTGGTAATGGTTTACAAATTCACATGATGTCTATTCAACTAACATAAGGAAAAAAAATCATGCGAGGGGTGCTACCATTTATAGATGAGGGCCAGAACTTATTAGACCACTCTCGCACACTTAAGCCTGCTGCACACGTAGCGTGTTTTAACCCGGACGGGACGTGGACGGGACGGAGACAGAACGTGGTATTAGGTAAACACGCACGGGATTTTAAACCCACCGAGTGCATACGCAGCGTGGCAGTGATTCGAAAGAAACGTGCTAGTGTTGTTAATAAGCAAAGATGAATTTTAACATGCCTAATGAATAAAATAAGTATCGCAAACTAAAATGCAAACTAATTTTAACCAAAATGTGCTTTATCTCTTTCTGTCATATTAAAAAGTCATAATACTTGATTATATTGATGTAATAAATATCGACATTGTAAAACATGACAGTCTACTTTATTTACCTACCTGTTTTTGATTTTAGCATAAAAAAGTTAAATTGTAATTGTTACATATTAAGATCTATTGCAAAAATTATGAGTGTATATGATGCAATTAATGAATTAAATAAAATTTACAAACGTTTTCAGTGAGCGATAATTCTAATGCAATTTTACGCCTCAGATAATTTTTATGTTTCACATCTAAATAATTTGGATCTGCCAAACTGTATAAACATGAATTTGATCTCACTAATTTTTCGTCGTCCATTTTATTTATAATATTTTTATTATTATTATTTATTTATTTATTCAATATGTCCAATTGATAAATACGCAACACACATCACTACTTAAAACACGTCCCGTGTGCAGAAGGCTATGCATACGCAGCGGAACCACGTACGGAACGGGGCTCGCGCGGAACGGGACGTGCTAAACATCGTCGTCGACGATATTTTTTCCCGTTCCTTCAACGCCACGTCCCCGTCCCGTCCGTGCACCCGTTATGTATGCACTTTCCTATACATTTTATATGAAACGATATTGTCGTCCCGTTCCGTCCGGGTGAAAACACGTTCCGTCCGGGTTAAAACACGCTACATATGCAGCAGGCTTTAGTAACTAGTTTAAGTTTAAGGAAGGACGTGTTTGAACAGCGTACTGTTTTTAAAATGGAATGCTTGGAAAGATCACCTTAAAGAAATGAAGCTATTGTTAAAATTTTGATTTCAGATTTATCAAGCAATCGGAGATCTACGTAGATGCTAACCAAGAATGCTATTATGCAATCAATATTACAAACCGTTGGATGGCTATCCGTTTAGAAATGATTGCAAATTTAATTATTTTGTTTGCTGCCTTGTTTGCAATCAATGAAAGAAGTAGCACAGTTGGTCTATCGATTACATATGCCCTTCAGGTAAACAATGACTTCCTTTATTAATTGTTTAATGATTCATAATTTAATTTATATAAAACTGCACGGTATATTCATAAGGTTGACTATGGGATAACCTCAAATGTCCAATTATTTTTCAATTCGCAATATTGTAGAAGTTATTCTTGCGATTTAAATAGCAATTTTTCACCCTTAAATAAGAATAGGTGTAAAAAATTTACAAAATATTTGAAACTTCTAGATGTCAGAATACTAATAGCAGTCGAGGCATACCGATATATAAATTTGATTACTTATTATATTCTACAGACTTTATTACTTGATTAAGGAGATAATGCAATCTGTCTATGACGACATTCAAAAATACGATTATTTTGTAACGTCAAAGTTAGTTCACAACCCAATTGTAGCCATATACGTTTTTTTTTATGAAATGAAGTATACGAGGCACATTTTGGAACTGCGACGACTTTTGCAATTTTACGTAGTTCATAGAATTGTTGTAACATTTTTGATAGATCTGGAATAAAGATGTTGACGAGGATGTCATGTCGAATTTCAGTAGTTCTAAGTAGCCTTAAACATTAACCAACAATGAAAATCTAATAAATATCTCAATTAAATCATCTATCTATTAAATAAGTCTATTTAATAGATAGATGATTTAATTGAGATATTTATTAAGATTAAGATTTATTAAGATTATTTATATTTATTTAAGAGATGGTCAATTATTAGAAGAATCTAATCGTTATATTTTGATTACCTAAACTGATAAATCAAATTGTGGTGTTTGTTAGAAATATTTAGATGTGTACGTATTTCATTTTTAGATTACGGCTGCACTTAATGAGTTAGTAAGGATGACAGCCGAAGTTGAAACAAATGTTGTATCTGTGGAAAGAATTAAGGAATACTCTGAAGTAAAAACAGAAGCACCATGGTATATTCCAGAAACTAGTCCTCCGGAAGATTGGCCAGCTGTCGGACAAGTTGAATTCAAAGACGTTCAAGTTCGATACAGAGACGGTCTTGATCCTGTTTTGCGCGGTGTTAGTTTTTTAATTGAAGGTGGAGAAAAAATTGGTATAGTGGGACGAACTGGCGCTGGCAAATCAAGTTTAACTCTTGCTCTATTCAGGTTTGTAAACTGTAAAATTAAAATTATTAACGTTGTAGCAGCTTTAGTAACCTAGGGCTTCTGGACCCGACCCGACCCGGGTAGAAAACCCAACGTTATATATATATATATGTGGGATTAGATTTAAGATTAGTTATAATTAGTTTTTAAGAAATAATAATTATAAAGAACTTTGTTTTATAGGTTAAGAACTTTGCTAGTTATATTTAAATGTTTAAATGTAAATGTTCAGAAATGATTTGTGAACCTCGTACTCTCGACACCAGTCGCTTGTCGTTACATGCGATGAGGCATGTGAACCCCGTACTCTCGACACCAGACGCTTGCTACTACATGTGAGTAGGCATGTTCAACAGGCAGCGTATCGAGGTATTGAGAAAATGGCGAATAGTGAATATACACAGAGATGTATGGCGTCATTATTATAATCAGGAATATGTTATTTTAACTAGTGGTTAATATCATTGTGAATTGTAAATCAGTTTTAACAGTATTGCTAGTTGTGATATTTGTTATTGTTATAGGCAAAAGACAATATGTAATGGCTGATACGTGGATATATACAGAGTTGTATGGCGTCATTAGTACATTCAGGAATATGTTAGTTTAACTAGATGTTAATATCATTGTGATTTGTAAATCAGTTTAACAGTATTGCTAGGTGCAATATTTGTTATTGTTATAGGCATAAATAGTGGATTTTTTGCAAACAAGTATAGTGTTAATTACTAGGTTATATTTATCATTGTAAATCGTTGTGAATGTAAACTTTGTACTATTTATACTACGCGTTACTTTATAGTATGCAATCATTGAAAGGTCTTCAAACCTAAGCATTATATATAAACAAGTGTTATTATTATTGAGAACTCTCTTTTGATAAATTAACTTTATTGTGATGTAATTGTTTTTCTTTGTGGAAGAATTAAATGAACTATTATTAAACATAAGTCATGTGTTAACTTTATTTTTAATAAACTATAACGTGAATGGGGGCTCAACTTAAGGATTGATATTATTGAAACTGCTAAATGTGGTACATAAATAAGGATAGGATTATTGTCACCCCACACTTGAGGCGTCAACCTGGACTTATTTAAAGTTCTACCCCACAATTTGGGGGCTAAACCGGGATAGATTTTTATTTCTACACCACATATATATATATATATATATATAGCAATATAATATATAGCAATAATATAAAGCAATGTTTGAGGTCAAGAAGATTGTTAACTCGAGGAAATAAGAGCAAAGAAGTCACAGAAGAAAGTAGAGAAAGACTCAGAAATAATTACAATGGAAAAAGGAAACTCCTCAGAAATGCAATAATAGGATCAAAACAAGAAGCCTGGAAAAAAACCTGCCAAGAAGTTGACCAAGATATTTGGGGCATGGGATATAAAATTGTGTGTAAAAAGCTCAACATGATACCTCGAGTTAAGTTAAGTAGCGATAAGCTAATGAAAACTGTCGAGGAGCTGTTTCCAACACGAGCGACACACAAATGGCCATACATAGCCATAGAGGAAAAGTGTATACCCTATTTTACTGAAGCAGAACTCCTGGAAGCGACAAAAAGAATTAAAAATGGAAAGTCACCAGGTCCGGACCAAATTCCATCTGAAATCGTCAAAGCGGCAATTAGGGAATTCCCGAGAGAGTTCCTCGAAATAATGAATAGCCAACTAAAAAGTGGAGTATTTCCAAAAATGTGGAAAATAGCCAAATTAGTCCTAATTCAGAAGCCTAAAAAAGAAGGAGACCTGGAGGCTAAATATAGACCAATATGTCTTCTGGACGTCATGGGAAAAGTTCTCGAGCAGCTGGTAGCAGTCAGGTTAACAGGGGAAGTTGAACCAAAACTCTCAAAAAACCAATATGGTTTCAGAAAGAAAAGGTCAACAATTGATGCTATGATCCACATCAAGAGATCGGTAGAGAATATAAAACTCAAGGCGCACCGGAACAGGAAATATGGAGTGTTAGTAACGCTAGACATCAAGAATGCCTTTAATTCAGCACCTTGGGATAGAATCATGAAAGCGCTGAAAGAATTCGAAGTCAGTGAGTACCTGACGAGGCTGGATAGAAGTCGAGGGGAATTTAATAAGTGTTACCTGCGGAGTTCCACAGGGATCGGTATTAGGGCCTCTCTTATGGAACATTCTGTACGACGAGGTGCTAAAAACTGAGCTACCAGAAGGAGCATCAGTCATTGGATTCGCGGATGACACAGCACTTATTGTTGAAGCTAAAACTGAGGAAACACTAAAGGCACACGCTAACACGGCGCTGAACAGGATTGAACAGATGCTAGAGAGGAAGCAACTACAGCTCGCTCCTGAAAAAACGGAGGCAATCGTACTTTATGGTGGAAGAAAACTGAAGGAAATACCCTTGGAGGTAGGCACAATGAAAATTAAATCCAAAGAACACCTAAAGTACCTGGGGCTCTATATTGGTAGGGATGCAGACATGAAGCAACATGTTATACAAGCGGCCAAGAAATCCGAAGAAAAACTTATGACGCTAAGTAGACTAATGCCAAATCTGAAGGGACCGAAGGCAAGTAAGAGAAGAGTGTTAGCGTCGGTGGTTCACTCAATAATGCTGTATGCTGCACCGATATGGGAAGAAGCTGTAAAACTCAAAAAATATAGAAATATGTTATTGAGTGTGCAACGTAGAATGGCAATACGTGTTAGTAGTGCTTATCGCACAATCTCGGCAGAAGCTGTCCAGGTGATAAGCGGAATAGTACCTCTGGCACTACTGGTGGAAGAGCGGAAAAGGGTCTATATGGAAAAAGAAGAAAAACACCAGGAAGTAAGGAAAGAAGTTTTAAAAAAGTGGCAATGCGAGTGGGAGAAAGAGACCGGTAAAGCGGTGTGCACCACAAAAAAAAAAAAAAAAAATATATATATATATATATATATATGTATGTATATATTTAATATGATACTGCTAACACTAAACAAATATATCATAAACTTTAATAAAGGATTAGCATAAAGTGTTAGATATTAAAATGGATGGAATGATGTCGAGACGATCACCAGACACCAGATCAATATGAAGAAAGAACTAACAGGATTAAAGTAATTTAAATAGCTATTTAAATGAAAAGAAATTCTTAAGTTTCAAGGTAGCACTTCATTGGGTTTTCCCAATGCGTTGGAAACTTGCATAAATAGCGAACATTTCAAGTTCAATCATCCTATTCGATTGTAAGTGTTTGGGGAGTTTGGACCTATAGAGATCTATAGGCAGGCTAGGGCGTATCTGCGATCTGTCGGCGGTATTCAAGTTCTCGAACGGCAAATGTCGCTCAGTTCCTTTCAATAGCTTAGGGTGCGCACAATTTGTTATGAAGGACCTTTTTGTCATTAACTAATTAATAGCAATTTTTTATTTATATCAAAAGACACAGCAAAACATCAGAACTTTTTTAGATTACATTTATTTTAAAACTACACTATTGAATTACATATAAATTGATTAAATATTTTAATTGATAAAAATACTAGTTACGACACTAAGTAAATGTAATTTGCGGTTTTAGTTATATATAATAATATGTGTAATTATTATTTTGTGTATATGCACCAAAAGGTTATGCGTGCGTTACGTTTGAGTGTTGAAGTAATAAGAAAGAAATAGGAACACAAACGTAATGTCGATGCCTAGTAGAAATGGATCGTAAAACAAAGGATGATTACAGAGCAATATAAGGGCTTGCCCAAAGCTAGCAGTGTATAGGTGTATATAAAAACAAATAGGCGTAAAATATAAATGAATTAAGACAAAGAAATCTTAAACCTAACATTAATTAAAAATAAAAGCAAGATATTGATATACAAATATGAATAATGCATGCATTTATGAACAGTAAGACTGGGTCTAATTAACAGTTCATCGAGGTTCATAGTTTATATTGTAGTAATAATTGTTTCATGTGTAACTTGTATTTTTTTAAGTTGTTGTTTATTATTAACCACGCTAGCAGTTTCTTAAATCTTACATATACATATATTAGATTTCGATAATGCAAAAACTCTATATTATAGAAAGGTAATTATCAAATTAAATATTATTAATTATAAATAAAATGAAAATGATTTCGGTATATTTAGATTTTGATTGACTGAATTATTTTTAATTATTTAAAATATTTTTAGTGCAGACATTTCACAAAATAAAACATCAAAAGTTTGAAATCATTTCATAAAGCTGGCGTCTTCGTCAAAAAACCAGAACAAAGAAAAGTGCAAACTGTGCAAATCCAAAAAAGTGTTCTTAGTTCAAGTACATCAGCGTTATGGAAACAATTTAAAACGCGTGATATTCATTTGAATTTAAAACGAGGCGGACATCAATTAATTTTGTAATCGGGGACTCGATTAAAAAACCAGGACACTTTTAAATTTCGTTCAACCAAAAAGTTTGGACGAAATCGTAGCAAAATTGGCCGCTGTAGATGGCATATCACTAGATCTGAGTTTATCCGAGAGCCTGTTGCAAACCGTGGATACAAGTTGCCCAAAAATGAAACTGACAATATGAATTATGAAGCCAAGAAATCGCTTATGATTTCTGCATTATTGTAGAAAATATCTAATAATCAACATAGTTATTAGGGAGATAAGTCTATAAATGCACTGGTTTTTCTAAAATATCACTATATTAAAGCAAGCAAATTAAAATAATTTGTAAAATAATATGTAATTACTTAAAATTAATTAATATTACTGTAAATTAATAAAATAATAAATTACTTAAATAATAATAAATTATTTGAAAATTTTGATGTTCCGACCCGGATTCGACGGGTATTAAGCCCCCGGCTTTTCAGACGCCCTAATAAAACCTCTCTGATCGATTAAAACCAATATACATTTTGAAGTAATTTTAAGTGCAAAATCCAAAATAGGCGTCAGATTTGGTCTTATCAGATTTATTTTTTGAGATCCACTATACCGACGACATTTTAATTTTATAATATGTTATTTTAATATGTTATATTTACTCCAACTGGCGGATAAAGAACAAAAAATACTAAGTAAGGTAGTTATTACACATTAGATAAATTGTAAGTGGTACTGTGGTATTAGATGAATTGGATTAAATAATTTAGGTCAATTATCTCGTTTCCTTGCTTCTCTGTTTCTCCAGGTACTTTACTTCGCTTCATTCATCTTCTTCGTCCTTTGCTGTTGCTGTTGTTCCTTGCTCTTATTAGACACTGCAGCTCCCTCATCTCCTCTTTTAGCCTTTCTGTCTCCTTCGCTGGTATTCCTTTTTCTTCCTGATACACCCAATTCCTCTAGTTTTTTTCCATTTTATATTCTCCTCCTTTTCTGATCTCCTGAGCCACCCCCGCTTCCTCCATTCTGACCAACCCCATAGTTCTGCTTCGACATTTGATAGAGTGTATTTATGATAAATGATATGCACATTCTTTATAACGAGGATGGATGTTCATATGTTTACGCGATTCTTATAGTGGCTCGAAAACGGCTCAGCACGTTTTTTTTTGGAAAATTCTCTATTTTGTAGAGAAAAAAATAGTAAGACATTTGGCATTCTCAGATTTTCCGCTGAATTTCTTGAAAAGCCGTAATATTGGAAAAAGTGGTATTTTGCATTTTTATTACGGTATTCAATGTGAACATATTTCAAAAATTAAAAATTCAAAAATTGAATTTTGGAAAAAGTTCAAATTGTAGATGTGATAATAATTGAGTATCTAATTAATAAAAAAAACCAAAATTTTAAATTTCTATTTTAGAGCATGTGCACGGTTTTTGCCTAAGGTAAAAATATAAAATTAAATTTTTGCATATAGGCTAATTTTTTTACCTATTTTATAAAACAAAACAAAAATTCACAAATTTTGAAAATTGAAAATACAAATAAAGTAAATTTTGTTGAGAATTATATTTTTTTATATGTAGTTTATAAAAAAATATATATTTAATATTGAACACCTGTTCATAATTATATTCAAATCAAATATTTCAACTCAAAAATGTAATTAAATTTTTAAATAAAATTATTATTATTATTATTAGAATGGGCTTATGTCCTCATTTTTTAGTGGTCGATTTTTCAATTCTTAATTGAAATTGATGTTAATAAATGTGTATTGGCGTGTCTATTTTATTAAATATCTAAATGTTGACGGAGATATAGTAATTAAAAATTTGAATTGTAGTTTTAGCGCTGGAAATGGTCGACCATATTTGTATGACGTGAAATGCATTTTAACGTCAGTTATTTGTTGAGTAGGTCAGTGCTGTGGTAATGTTTTGTAGCTGTTGGTAGTCGAAATAATCAAGTCAAGTCAAAGAATAATAAGTTGTTATTTTATTTAACCCTGTTACGGCAGACATAATATTGAAATTTTATAGTTCCTTGAAATAGCTGTATATAATATTTGATATTTTGATATATAAATACATATAGCAGAGATTTATGAGCTGTAAGGTTGGTAGCGGTTGTGATGTCACATGCATTTGGAATGTGTACAACGTTGAATCACTTTAATAATTAAAGAGACAAAATGACTTTTTTAATTGTTATTATCTCTTAACATATAAGGAGTTATTAAAAAATAGTTGAACATTTGAGGTTCTAGTAACCCACTTTATCAATATATAGTACACTTTTATAAAAATTCAGACAAAATACACAAGCCTATTATTTTATTGAATTCAAATCTGTTCCGTCCTACATAAGCCCTAAATGTCTAGACTATTCAAATATTCAACCGGGTACTTTTTATTTTAATTAATATTTTTATAGTCTACATTTCTTAGATTTTATGTTGTAAAATAATTTAAGTAACTAAACTAAAATCCATAAAATATTATTAGTTTAAAAGATTTGTCACCGGACTTTATCGGCAGTATAACATATTATTAACATGCTTTGTATGCTGTTTGCTTAAATACATTTTTATTATGCTACGATGACCCGGTGTTATCTATAGGTACTTAATGGATTTTCATCAGAATACCGTTACTTGTTATTTTAAGGACCCATTTTAATTGTTAACGCCCACATATCCTTTTTCCCTACTCCTAGTTTTTATTTACTTTACTAAACTGTATTACAGTTCATAACATCATTCTAAGTTTAAGTTTCAATTGTTATTTCTTAAGCTGTATCAACGAGCATGTCACTGGCATGTAACAAACAAACGCATTAAAACTCCCGTCGTCATTTGCATACATACATCATACGTACATTTTAGCCGTGAATAGAAGCAAAACAGACATACCTTTGCGACGGAATAAACGCTAGTTCCTCTATAAGGTTGTACACACTGGAATTTTCGATATCGTCCCGAAAGCTAGTTTTAAGCTAAAATTAGCTATAAAACAAAATGATTTCGGCAGGTCATTTGTTCAAGTAAGGGTAAATCAAAAAAATAAAATTAAGATGCCTTAAGTGAACAGCTTTCAAATAAGAAAACGAAAGTTAAGAAACGAAGTAAGAAAACTACATTCCTAAACTCTCCGAAGCCGAAGAAACCTGAACGAATTTCTGGTGCTAAATAAACTGGTGCTCGTAAACATGTAATTTTTCTAATTTTCTGCAAATAGTGTTTTAAAAACGTAACCACAGAAATTTCATAAAGTTATTCACAACAATTTGCAAGAACATATTCGAAAGCAAGAACAAAATAATTGTTTTTTTAGTTTTGCTTGAAAGTTTAGTTTTTTTAATAATCGAGGAGGTTATTATCTGAAAATTATACAGAAAATTAATGAACGCTAAATTGTCGCCTAAAACACAAAATATAATCAGTCACATAAACAAAGATCACGTATAAGCCTTCATTGTATATAACAAAATCTTCTTCCTTCTTCTAATGATAATCTTTTTAATTTCAGAATTATTGAAACAACAGATGGCACTATTTTAATTGACGATTTGGATATTTCAAAAATAGGACTACATAGCCTACGTTCTAAACTGACAATTATCCCTCAAGACCCTGTGTTATTTTGTGGAACACTCAGGATTAACTTAGATCCATTCAATAATTATTCTAATGAAGAAATATGGACTTCTCTAGAACTCGGTCATTTGGCATCCTTTGTTAAAGGTAGGAATACAATTTTTAGAAATAATGATTCTGTTCTCAATAAAGAGTTAAAAATGGTCATGCATTAACAAATTTATTATCTGTTGCTTCCACTTCGCGAAAATATGTGCTGCGGAAAATCACATAAATTTTTAATTTCAGTTTCTCGAGGAAAATGCACAAATTTCAAAAGCACAATGGGTTTCAAAAAGATATCTAAATAAATAAAGATAATCAATCAAATTGTAGGTATATTATATGAAGGGTAAAAATATTTATTTATTTCAATAATAACAAATCGTGAGCGAATATATAAGATAGGTGTCACAGGTCATTTTCGAAAGTATATGACTGTTTGATTGATCAAACAATTTTGTGCTGAATAAGATCCCCACTTGCTACAAGTCCAAAAATGGTTAAAAGAATAAAGGGTAAAAGTGAATGAAAGAAAATCCGTTCACATTAAAAAAAAATACTTGCTTCCCAGTCGCATTGAATAACCTACAACTTCTACAAGCAGAGATAGCAAGATACCTAGGTATGCATTTGGACAGACGACTAACTTGGGAACACACATCTGGAGAAAACGGGTGCAGTTAGAAAGTAAACGTAGAGGCATGAATTGGCTCCTCGACTGGAAGTCGACACAATCTGCTTTTATACAAAGCAATACTAAAACCCATATTGACATATGGCACAGAGCTATGGGGTAGTTCCAACATAGAAATGCTTTAACGTTTCCAAAATAAACTACTCAAACAAATCGTTATTCTTTCACGATATGTGCCAAACTGGTTATGGATATGTTATACACCAAGATAGACCTAGGTACGCATTACGTAACGGATGAAATTAAAGTCATCAGCAAGAAATATCTACGAAGATTACGAAATCAGCTGTACAAATCTATCACCACAAACCAATAAGACGACTCAATCGCAAAAATCCAATGGACTTATCAATAACAGCATAGAAGTTATTTGCTTAGTTGCATAAAGCTCGTATTAATGTAATAGGTTAAGCTAAAGAGTATGTCATCGGTGGATAGCAAGGTCACATGTCATTTTTATGTATCAACAAAATTTGGTAAATGTCTCCCTGGACAGATTGTAAATAATGAAATAAAATAATTAAAAAAACAGTTCACGTGTTTAAATACAAGTAATCTTGCTAAGGGAAGTTGACATTACTGTCGTCTACTACCATCTTTTAAAAGACACTATGCAAAATTTCAGGTTGATTTATTTATTTACTTTTGATTTGACATCCATTTATATTTACACCAAGCACGGTGTTTTTCGATACAATGGATAAAGAGCTCGATATCTAAAGATTCGATATCTCAACTTTTGGATGGAAAAACGCGCAATCAGCATAGAAGTTATTTGCTTAGTTGCATTATACTCGTATTAATTTAATAGGTTAAGGTGAAACAATACTTGGCCATTTTTGATTCGCGAAATATAGATGATACTATTCAGCATGTTAAATATTATCAAAACAACCATGTTTTTTATGTTTAAATCGTTTTATGTAAATAACTATTAACGAAACGGAACGAATTAAACTCTAAAGCTGCAATTAGTTTTATGAATAACGTATCTACATTTTAAGCTTTTAAGCAAAAATAGGTTTTGAAAATTAATATTGCTATATTTTCTAGTTAAATTCCAGTTTTTATAAGACTGGTAACATTTCTAAGGGTTTGTCATAAATTTTACAACCTTTATTAGTTTGGGAACCATAATTCACGCCCGTAACCAACACCACATAGGGCGCGTTCCACTAAGCGTTCACAAGGATAACGGTCGTCAATATTGGATGGCTGAAATAATGTTTGATCGTTGTAAACGCTAAGTACAACGCGCCCCTAAATATAACTCTTAACAGCGTTTTGTCGAAAATGCTGTGACGTCACGCATTGTTGTCTACTATTTGACAAACTAGCTTACCCTGTAGTGCAGTTGTAGTCTTATCAAAAACAAGTGATGTTCTTTGTCAATTTGTAAACGTGACAATTTAATTGTGATTTTAGGAAATTAGTGAATTGTGAATTTAGTGAAATATAGTGTAATTAAAATTATTTAAAAAAATGCCAATAGTTACAGAAGTTAAAGTGCAAGAGAAAAAAGAATTTGGAAGATATTTTAAAATGTATAAAGCATCATGGTCTTTCTGATTATTGGCAGGATTCAAAATACATCTATACTCTATAGTATAGTATATATGTCTGCACCGGTGTCAATGAGTGAAAATTTAAATATATCTTGCAAGGAAAGTTTCAAACTGATGCCTTCGAGGACAGGTTTCGAAAATACAGACAGTTTACTGGAGCTTAGTATAATATTTCAATGCGGCAACTACTTGAATGAGAAAAAAAATTACGTCTGCAAACAACTTTATAAATAGAACAAAAATACCATTCCATCATGGTTCCGTTGCAAAAATTAGAATATTCAGACAATTTAGAAACTACAGGTATACAAGAATAATCGCTGATTCACCAATTAAACACCAAATAATTAATGTTACTGATACAGAAGTAGCAAGTGGAAAAGTTATTACCTGTCATGCTGTGTTAAAAAAAACTTAAATGTGGTCCGTGTAAATAAAAAGTACCAATAGACAAGTAATTCAAACAATAAAAGTATTGGAAATAAAATAATTGCTCTGGGAAGACAAATTAGATTGCTGCCACAGTTATAATACGAGTATATGTATCATAAAAGGATAGTGGGGATATAAACCAATAAAACGTAAAATAATTTATGTAAATGAAAAACAATCAAGAGAAAATAAATTACTTTAATAAGATAAATATATTTCAATCCATTCCTTCTTTCTTAATTGTGATTTCTATACGTAACCTTTTTGTGTTTCTGTACGTAACCTTTGGTATTAGAAGCTAAAAAGTATAGCTGCAACTCCGCCAAATTGTAACCATATCTATTGTATAATATAAAAATAATAATTCCAGAATAACATACAATGAATTATTTTAATCATTGAATAGGTTTACCGTTTGGATTAAATCATGAAATAGCTGAAGGTGGGGGCAATTTGTCAATTGGTCAGAAACAGTTGTTGTGCCTTGCTAGGGCGCTACTTAGGAAAACGAAAATTCTTGTGTTGGATGAAGCTACAGCAGCTATAGATTTAGAAACAGATGATTTTATTCAGGTGCTTTGATTACAGTGTTAATGATCAAATTAAAGTTGATTTTGATTGTCCCAAAAATATATCTTCTCTGATATGTTGTATGCAAGTGTATTATTGTTTTAATGTTTCCATTGGTAAAAGCTCATTTTAACTTAATTTTTAGGCAACAATAAGGACAGAATTTAAAGAGTGCACCGTTCTTACTATCGCCCATAGATTGAACACAATTCTCGACAGTGATAAAGTTATTGTATTATCTAACGGCAACATTGCTGAATTTGCTCCGCCTCAAGAATTGTTATCGAATAAATCATCAATGTTTTACAATATGGCAAAAGACGCAGGAATTGTTTGAGTGTAACTTTATCTATGTTTAACAAATAAAGTGGAAATGTTTTAAAATGCTTATTTTAATCTACACTGTTGAATTACATATTAACTGATTTTATACTTTAGTTAAATAACAATATTAGTTAAGACACTAGGCAAAAGTAACTCGCAGTTAGGTTGTTAATAAAAATATGTGTATTTATTATTATATGTATATCTTCCACGTCTGAGTATTGAAGAGATAAGAACGAAATGGGATCAAACGCATAGTGTCGCAAGAAGCAACTCGTGAGACAGATAATGTTTATATAAGAAACTATTGTCGTTTGTCCACAGAGAGCAGTTGCAGTATATGTAAATCAACTAGGTATAAAATATAAATGAATTGAGAAAAAGAAATCTTAAATCTAATATTAATTAAAATAAAAGTAAGATATTGATATACAAATATGAATATTGCATGCATTTATTAACAGCAAATAAGTAGTTGTTTTGCAATATATCAATTTAAATTGATTAAGTGCTCACATAATCATAAACTTATTAGGCAGTGTCCCACATATAAGAGGCCAAGATATAATAACATGATCGTGGATGATAGGACTCAGCAACAAGCAGGTTACGTTAAATACAGGTCAAGTAAAAAGTTCGCTAAGTTTTTATACCATAATTTAAGCACATTTTTTTTTTAATATTTTGGATGAACTTTGTTAAACCAAATAAGAGCCGTTTTTATTGATAATTTTTTGCCATTCTTCTGGTAAAACTATTATACCATCATTGTAAAACTTTAGATTGTAGTTTTTTCTGAAAAAGTGAACCAAGTGATTTTTACAAACCTCTTTTGAACTCAGCTTTACACCACTAAGGGAGTTCAGAGAGCGAAACAAATGATATCCGACGAAACAATGTCCGTTTTACATGATGGTTGCATCAAAACTTCCCAGTCAAGCTCTTTCAATTTTTCCCAAGTTATTAAAGATGTGTGTGGCCTGGCATTGCCATGATGGAAGACAATTCTTTTCTTATTGTTTAATTTTGGCCTCTTTACCTCAATTACGCACTTGAATCGCATTCGTTGACAGTAGAGAGTAGAATCAATCGTTTGGTCATATGGGAACAGTTGACATGATACACGATTCTCTTACAATCACCCAAACACATCACACCAGAACATTATCTTGCGTATCGTAAATCCGAACTTTGATATCCTTTGTGTAGCAGCGATGTCATTCACTCTTTAACAATTGGTCGACCAGAGCGCATCTTTTAATTCAAAATTTCCAGAGCGGAATCGAGCAAACCATTTGTGTGCTGTTGATTTGGATAAAACATCTTCACCATAAACGCTACAATTTTTTTCACAAACCTGTGAAGCTTTATCGCTTGGTCGAAGTGATGTTGTAAAATACACCGAATTTTACAACATCACATTTTTCATTATGAATTTATTTATTTAACGTTTTTGTCGTTAGGCATTACATTTTTCAACATTAATTCTACAAATTACATTTTATTTCTTTTATTTTTATCTTAGTCTAATTAATCTCATATTAAGTTCCTATTTTCAAACATCTTTTTTGTTCTCATGTGTTTTCTTTCTCCTTATTTCCGTCATCCATCCACTTCCCTTACAATATCTAGGCATAATCCACTTTCCATCTACACCCAACACGGACTCCTTTTGGAATTACTTTTATTTTTTTGCTTTTATTTCGGTACAATGTACTGCATGGATAATTCGGTACGATCAAGTGACTTCAGACAGCTTCTTCTTTTCTTGACCCTTCATGTTTCTTCATGTCTTTCTTGTCTTTTTTGTCCCCTTTGGATTTTCATTATGTTGGCTCATTTTCAAAATAATATGACTTCACACTGATTTAACAAATTTCGTAATTTACTTTTTTATAATAATCTTTAAACTGTCATCTGTTAATCCCAAAAATATAAATTACAGTCTCTGATTGGAACATTCTTTAAAACCGTAGATTTTCGCAATTTCCGATTTTGTAATTTTACAGAGGTGGCAACCCTAGTCAAAGCCTGTTAGACCTACGTCATAGTTTAAGTTTTATTGTATTTTATTGTTTCTTACGGTCTTCCAACAACATTTAAATTTACATTTCCTTTACAAATTTTTGACATTTATAAGACTGTAGTTCTATTATGTCTTTAGTTTTATTAGGAATTCTGTATTTTAATTAAACTCATGTGTTGCTTCTGAAATTTGAAGATTATTTTATTAATTTACATACATATTTTAATAATTACATTGTTTAACTTAAATCATAGCTGAAATTTGAAGAAACGACATTTAAAGTTTATTTACTATAATTTATCAATTCCTTTTAATATAATGTTAAATTTTGCCGAGGGTTTAGGTTTTTCCGAACAGACTTATTGAATTTTCTTACAGTTTGGTATGTCGTTTAGAGCTTGTAAGTTGGTTTAGTTTTTCTATTGCAGAATAATAAAACATATATTATTAATATACTTTAACTTTATTGATATATAAAAGTTCTACTAGAATTAGTGATTCACATTAAGTTATAATAAGTAATTTAACCCACTTTTAATCTATCGATTATTCAGTGTTAATAGTTTGAAGGATAGACTGTAAATGAATTTAAGTACAAGATTTCCTTATAGGTAACTTTAGTGCTTTGTCACTAGAGCGTGAGACAAAACATATCCTGACTTGTTACATCTAGCTTTTGTTATCTAAAGTTCCAAGAATTGATTTATAAGAGGCAGGCCCACACAAGTGGCTGGGAATGTTTATATAAGTCAACTCTCATATATGAAATTAAATTGCTGACTCGAACACTTGACTTATCAGTAGATAAATGCCTTGGAACTTAAAGCTAGATATAATTTTTAAACATTGTACGTTTATACACTCATGTGAAAGTCATAGTCTTCTAGCTTTAGATATATCCAGGATATACATTCCTCCCTTCAAGCTTCAAGAATATACTTCACATGTCTTTAATATAACTATAGTCTCATTGATTTCACTTACCAAAGTACCATGTAACAATAACGATGATATATTTAATGTGACTAACTACATGGTTTCTCTTCTTTCTTTGGTAAAAATAAAAATTTAACTTGACTTGAGAACAACTTGTACCCTAGTGTACATGATGGATGAATAAATGGATGAAATAATCATATTGCTACATAATGTCTCTTAAGAATAAAAATAATTATAATATTTATTATGTGAGATATCTTAAAGATATATCAAAGTAACGTCACTATAATGATCTGTAAATAAACTTAAAGTAAAATAGTTATGATAATGCAAAGTAGTAAGCATAAAATTCATTGTTATAACAGAAATAATAGAATACAAAGTTTTAAGTCAATTGGAAATCAGCAAAATATTAACAGTGATTTACTAAATAAAATTGATATAGTAATCTAAAAATAGTAAGTATAAAGATGCATTATTACAATAATGAAAATATATACAAATGATTAACATATTAAGGTAAAATTCTAAATCTTAATTAATTAGGATTCTGTAAATTAATAATATTAGTTGGAAACAAAATTACTGTTTAATGTTTATTAAAATTAAAGTTATTATTCGAGTCTAGTTGAGTCTATTGTGATTGAGTCTAGGTGACTCAACAGTATCATCATCCTCAGGTGTCTCACTATTCGAATGTCTTATTGTTCTGACAATACTTGATTGTCTTTTAACACAATAGGGTGAAAATATATTTCTTATAGAAATACAATTCTTATTATTAGTTTCACCTGAGTTATCGTTTAATTGACCTTTGAAAACTTTAGCACACTTGCATTTTTTTTTTATATAACAAAACATTATAATTATTATGACACAAATTATTGAGTTTCCTTTTGATGTCATCTAGATTTCTAGTGGCGTCACTCAGGTCGTTTAGATTTGCGTGTTGTAAATCCAGTGGGTCGATGTCTTCGACTTCCTCCTTGGTTAAATCTTCACAACAATTTATATTTATTATTGGAAGATTGTTTTGTTTTGTTATGTTGCTGGTTCAAGTGAAACAAAATACGTATTTCTCTCCTCACTTATGTAAATGTATTGATAACTAGGGATAAAAAGGGATAAAACGTTGGGTTTTTTAGTGGATGTTGGTAAAGGATATACATAATATTGATTATATTCAAATACTTCGACTAAAGGTATTTCTAATAGAAATATAGCTTGATTTAAATCTTGCAAAGTATGAACTTTAATTATTTGTTGATAATTATGTAATTCCTAAACCTTGTCTAGTTGCCTTGGAATTTTATTTTAACTGTTTTTGCAAATCGTTTGAATTGATAATACTACTGTGTAATATTTCGAGTTTCGCGAATTCGTAGAACAATTGTATAAAACAAGTAATAATACTTTAGTCAGAGTATTAAACAACAAAATTTGCAATTACTCAACTATAGAATATTCTTAGTTGAATATTTGAGCAAAACAGCAATAAATGAGAAACATGTAATAATCCAGTCTATAATAATCCAATCTATCTAAAATATGCTAATACCGTGTCAGCATAATTACGATATATTTTGTATTTATTTCAACATATAATCTATAAAATGTTTATATGCAGGTGAATACTAGATTATTTTTACTATCATACACATCTATGCTACACATCTGTTTACTATTCTTATAGTAATTTAGGGTCAAATGACATGAAGATATATATGTATATACGCATCTATGTATTAAGGGTTTACTAGGTCAATGTTCAGTATGTAGGTTTTTATTAGGTATATAGAAATAACATAATGCACAAACAAAACTAATAAAACATTTTTCTTTCATTCCTTTTTACATAAAAGGATGACCAATATGAATTAGGATTAGGATACCATGTTCTTATAACAGGGATAATAAATATATTATTTATTTAGTTTTATACATTCGGAAATGACAAACAAAGTTAGTTTAATTGGTGTTAACTTGGAATTGCGATATTTACTAATATTATTGGCAAACGGAAAAATATATGTTAACAAGAGGTTAATTTAAGAATGCTCTTGTGAGTTTTAATTATATCACCTTCACTATGTTGGATACTAACATTATCTTTAGGATGTATTTTAACTAGTTTATAAGGCACTGTAAATCTACAAGAACTTTTATTGACTCTTTCCTTGCCTTTTAAGTAAACTGTTTGGCCTACAGAGAACCTATCTAGCTTAATATTTTTGTCAAAATATTCTTTAGACTTTTCTTTACTTGTCTCCTGTTTTAGTTTAATTTGATTGTAAATATAATGTATCTTATCTCTATGATCATTCATAAAGTTTGTATATAATGTTTTCTGAAAATCTAATTCATTTGCACTTTTGAGGTTAGTGTGCCCTAATAGTAAATCTATTGGGGTATAGCCAGTGGCTATACTAATAGAATTATTATAAGTAATTATTGCCTGTCTAAGATAATTAGTAAGATTAACCTGTAATTCGTTGACACCTATTCTTATTATATCGGTCAGTGAAATGAAATCTTTCCAACGTTCTGTTTCATTGTGGGTGTGTCACAGAACTATTTGTAATTGTGAAGTTATACATAGCGGCTAAATCGAAAAAATGTTCACTTTTAAACTCATTGCCTTGATCGCAATGGATAAGTTGTGGGATACCGTAATGCTGGAAAAATATCATCAATTTCTTGCAGACTTCTAAAGCGGGTTTGTTTGGTAATATATATGCCTGAGCTAATTTACTAAACTCATCAGTTATGGTTCACATTATAGTGTCTTTAATAGTTAATAAATCTATATTGATTCGGGCGAAGGGTCTGTTTAAAGTTTCCGTAATGGTCATAGGGACAGACTGATTTTGTCTACTGGTTTTGTTTCGTTGACAAATATCACATTTAGATATTGTGATTTCGATATCCCTTTTCATGCCTAACCAATAATACTGGTTGCGGAGTTTATTATAAGTTTCTGTGATACCTCTATGGTTGTTTAGTTTGCTAGTGTGATCAATATGATTTGAGATCTTCAATTAGACGTTCTATGACACAATTATTACAGATGACGAAGTTTAATTTATTGTTATACTTCTTAGAATACTAACATTCTAGGGAGAGACAAATGTCTAATTTTTGATATGTATTGAACTTCAGCGGGATTTTTAATGTCGGTATAGCCAGGTAGTAAATTATACAATTCTAACTCATTCAACTTGTAAACGTGTTAAGGAGATTTGATTATTATTATGTTTATCATAATTTTTATTCTACTGATTTAATTCCAGCTCTTTTAGAATTTCGTTAGTAATTTCGTTATTATCTTCGAAATAATCTATTATGATAAAATTTTTATGCTTATGAAAATTACCATAATCATTAGACTCCTTAAATATATCGTAATTTATTTTACCCTTTTGAAGTTTCGTTAATAATTTGTCATTTGTATTATTGTCTTCGTCAGCTGAACTATTCGAAATAATGATAGGTTACGATTCATTATCGGTCAAATATATTATATCTTCCGATTGAGGGGCTGCTACTTTATCGTAAACGGTTTTTTTATTTCCGTGTTTCTAAATACACTGATAGAAGGATTTTTTTGTATTTAACAAGATTTGTTAATATTTAATAAATAATTTATTAGAGGATAGGTCCTTAACAAATATTTATTAACAGTTAACAAATCATTTATTAGCAGCTATTTTTTTGTCCTAACCAAATATTTATTACTATTTAACAAACGATTTATTAATATATAAAAAATGATTTAGTCGTATGTCGTATATTACCATGATGCGCACGCACACACGAGTATTCTGTTATGTATATATATACATATTTATTTACAACTACGCGTTAAGTATAGCCATCTACCAACACCGACCACCAACAAAATATTTTTTAACTATTAACAAATCTTATTTGGTGGAAATAAATATTTTTTTCAATATATTAAAGCTTCTTAATAGTTACAAAAATTTTGTTCTCATAAAAAATAGATTTAGTTAATACTAACGAATATTGTTAATAGTATAAAAATATTTTTTCCACCCAAAAAAATATCTGAAAAAGATTTTAATAAATAGATTTATTAAATACAAACAAATCCTTCTATCAGTGTAGATATTGAATCATGGTATTAACTATTTCCCAATTTAATTTATCTAACCCGCAACTATTTTAGGGACTCTAAGGCTTGATATGTTATCTATCTTAATTAACTCTTTGAGCTTAATTAATGTTATGGTAATATTTGGTTTATTAAAATTCATACATTGGTTTATTAAAATACCTACTGTTAGTAACTAAATGATAAATCATTTTATTATTTTGAATGTTATTTGCCGCGATTACGTCTGTGGATTCTAAATATAACTTATTTAGGTTATTGTAGTTGTCCATCAATGGTTTAATTACAAAAGCTATTCCTTTAGTCATTTTGAGGTCAGCGTAAACACAGTGTGCAATATTGTCAGGTTGGTTGAATAAATCATCCTGTATAAGGTTTATATTTTTATTAATTATGTTTATGGAATTCTTTATTTTGTCAAACTCCGCGTAAGATATGTCGTCGTTGCTATTAATAATAGGGGTTACTTCAATTTGTTTATTAGGGTTAATTACTTCGTCTAGAGTGTTAACCGATAATCTGCTTAAACCGTCGGCGTTTGTATTGTTAATACCCTTTTGATAAACTATTTCGTTATCGTATTCAGCAAGTTTTAAACGCCATCTCATTAACCTAGAGCCAGGATCTTTTGTAGAGAATAACCACCCCAGTAAACAATTTGGTGAAGTGCCCTATTTGGTGAAGTTCGAGTCACTCGTACAATTCTATTCTAACGCTTTATAAGTTCTCTACCTGTCACAGATTTTGTGTTAGTTTTTCATAATAATATTCTTTCTTTTTCCAACATCATTCATTAAGTATTTCTGTTTCTTTCCCACATGGATATATTTTTTTAAAATTCACTTTCATTTCATTTATTCAAAAGTGAGAGAGAAACGAGATGCGTTAGACAAGTAAAATATATTTTTCACCGTTACACTTGTATACTTGTATAATATTTCGTTCGGTACAGATGTTTAAAGTATATGCTATCCTTTTTCAACAAATATTTCTTTAACGGTAATAGACAGACGCTATCTCCCTCAATCCCCGAATAGAATGTATATAAACGAAGATAGTACTTAACGATGGTAAGACAGAGGTTTTAAACCTAACGCAGACCTGCCGATCGTGGATTTTTGAATCACCAAAACAATGTAAAAAACTAATATAACGAGTATTGTTGAAGATGAATAATATTCATTAAAAAAATCACGATCCGTTCTGTTTGGGTTTGGGTGTCTGTTTTTTATACATTTAAGTTAAACACCCAAAAGTTATTATGTATAAGTTTTGCTGGATATTTCGTTATTAAAATCATTGGTAATTAATTAAACCTTTATTGAAAAAATACTATTGAAAATGAATGTGCTTTTGTAAGCTATAAAAATGAATGAATGAACTGAAAACAAATGATTCTAGTTAATGATTTACAAATTTATAAGGTGACTAAGATGATAAATAAATTTAATAATAAAAGAAAATTAATAAATATTTAATTGAGGATAAATATTTGTTTGTTTCTTTAACACGTACTAAAGATTACATCTATTTATTTCTTCATTTAAATATTTATATTTTGCAGACTTTAAAAAGTAAAATTCCATTAAGTTTTATACCCCTGTCATCCTTGCTAGTGTAAAGTTTATGACTTATACGATGCTAAGACAGAGGTTTTAAACCTATCGCAGACCTGCCGATCGTGGATTTTTGAATCACCAAAACAATGTAAAAAACTAATATAACGAGTATTGTTGAAGATGAATAATATTCATTAAAAAAATCACGATCCATACTAAAGATTACATCTATTTATTTCTTCATTTAAATATTTATATTTTGCAGACTCTAAAATGTAGAATTCAATTAAGTTTTATACCCCTGCTAGTTTCAAGTTTATAACTCCGGTCATAAATCACAAACCTACTCCGCTTTTAATTCAGCAGTGAACCGTCGTTGCAATGTCTGTCTGTAGCCCATAAAAAGGGCCTTTCCTATGAACGACTGAATAGAAAACGAACACGTTCCAGACAAAAAATTCATGATATGTAATAGAAATTAAGTAGAATTTACTCCAAAGTGTTTACTGGGACGTTAGGTGTAGGTGGTCTGTAATAATTTTAAATTTCTTGCCATATACATAATGTCTATACATTTTACTGGACCAAACTATTGCTAATAATTCTTTTTCAATAGTAGAATAATTTATTTCCGCGCCGTTTAATGTTCTAGATGCGTATGAGACTGGGAGATCATTACCATTATAATTCTGTGATAAAATACCACCGATCGCATAATTACTTGCATCTGTAGTTATAGCGAACGGTTATTGTAGTATGGGTAGCTAACATAGTTAGATGATTTTTACATTCCTCTATACTAGTTATACAATCATTATTAATCTCAAATTTAACATTTTTCTTTAATAACTTAGTTAAAGGCTTAGTGATCTTTGCGAAATTATTTATAAATTTTCTATAATAACCTACTAGTCCTAAAAAGGATTTAACAGCTATAGTGGTTTTAATTTGATGAGGTTGTATATTTTTTACTGCTTCTACTTTCTTTGGATCTGGTTTTACGCCTTCTTTAGTAATAATATGCCCTAAATAAACAACTTCTGTTTTAAGAAATTCGCATTTATCAGGTTGCAATTTGAAATTAGCTAATCTTAATTTTTCAAAAACACGTCTGAGTTTAACTTCGTGTATTTGTAGACTTGTTGAATAACTAATTATATCATCTAGATATACCATGCATTGGTCAGGGGTGTTAAACCGGATAATATGTTATTCATGACTCTTTGGAAGGTAGCTGGTGCATTTTTCAACCCAAATGGCATTCTATTAAATGAGAAGTGTCCATCTTCCGTAGAGAAAGCCGTCTTATATATCCTACTGTTCCATCTCAATTTGGTTGAACCCTGATGCTAGATCTAAAAGTGTAAAGTATTGACTTTTGCCTAATTTATCTAGAATATTATAAAATAAAGGTAAAGGGTATTCGTCTCCAACGGTAACCTCATTTAATTTCCTATAATCAATAACCATTCGCCATTTGGCTTTGCCTGATTTGTCTAACTTGAACTAACTGGAACGATCCATATAGGTGAAGACTTTCTGAATGTTGTATTATTTCTTGGGCTAGGAGTTTGTCAATTTGTGATTTTACTTCAGCACGATGGATTTGTGGATACACTGATAGAAGGATTTTTTTGTATTTAACAAGATTTGTTAATATTTAATAAATAATTTATTAGAGGATAGGTCCTTAACAAATATTTATTAACAATTAATAAATCATTTATTAGCAGCTATTTTTTTTGTCCTAACCAAATATTTATTACTATTTAACAAACGATTTATTAATATTTAAAAAATGATTTAGTCGTATGTCGTATATTACCATGATGCGCACGCACACACGAGTATTCTGTTATGTATATATATACATATTTATTTACAACTACGCGTTAAGTATAGCCATCTACCAACACCGACCACCAACAAAATATTTTTTAACTATTAACAAATCTTATTTGGTGGAAATAAATATTTTTTTCAATATATTAAAGCTTCTTAATAGTTACAAAAATTTTGTTCTCATAAAAAATAGATTTAGTTAATACTAACGAATATTGTTAATAGTACAAAAATATTTTTGTATTTAATAAATTGATTTATTAAATACAAACAAATCAGTGCTGAACACTGTCATTCAGTTTATTCATTCTTGAATTAAAATTATTTTCATAATTTTTAAAATTAAAAATTTCAAACATATTATCTACTGACGGACTACTCAAATTTTCAGTAGACGGACACGTATTTATATTGTTTAAATTATCTTGGTTTATATTGGAATCAGTTTTTCCCTTTCAATTAAAATTTTCAAACACTTCCTTATTCACTGTACTTAAATTATCAGTACCTGAACATGTGGTAGTATTGTTTGAATTAGTTATGTAAGGATTAATTTCCTGAACATTTAAAATATCAAAGGAATCACTCAGCAATACCGATAACCTCAAATTATCAGGTTCCAGGTATACAAGTGTATCGTTTGTATTTATTACTTTAGTTTTGAATTGATTATTTTCAATCTTTACTAAAGCATTAGGTATTATTATACCCTTATTATTATGGCGTTCCATATGATAATCGCTATTTATTTTATTGATGTGAAATGTAACAATTTGTTCACATCTGGGAATTAATGTAATATTTACTGATTCTTTAGTAATTAACCCTACTGGGTTATCCAAATTAAAAGACAAATTAAATTTTTTGTCTTTGGCTTCCAATATTTTCATTGGTAAGTCCACTTTAGCATGGATCTTATTTAAAAAGTCCATACCTAATAATCCATCGTATTTTGAACTAAAATCACATATATAAAAGGTTATAGGTTGTTGTAATTATAGTAAATAATTTGTATTCACCGCTAATTATAAATATATGTGTTGTCATAGTAAAGTAAGTTACCAGTGTAGATATTATTGTAGATACCATCGTAGTCACAAGGAACACACGAGCCATCTGCGATTGGTAACACTAACTAAAAGTACCGAGAGTGCTTCGTCATGACGAATGAGGTTCAGTTAGCTTGTGAATCCTAACGCGGTTCGAGAAGGACGCTTTTTGTAAAATCAGTGCTAATACTACATACAAAATACTTTTTATTAAAATATACATCTTATAATTATAATCTTTTATTTAAACTCTGCGAGAATAGTTCCCAACAGGTTATGGGCCTAGATTACGATCTTCTGCAGCATTGATTAAAAGATATATTATAAGATATCAGGGTTTTGAGAAAAAAGTGAGGCAGCCATCTTGAAGCAAACGAAGGTGATATTAATAAGTCCACATGTGCTTGTGAGACTATTTAGACATTAATAATGTGTTTGTGGTGAAGGAAAAGTGATATTAATAAGTTCATCGAAACTATTTTGAAATTAAAAACTCAAAAAAACTCAAAACTCAAGAAAAAGATGAATATTTTAATTTTAGAGAAAACAGCATCTTCATGTTTTTGAAATGAAACAAGACTATAACGTTCTTAAAACACAAGAAAATGTTGAATATTTTAATTTTAGAAAAAACAGCATCATTGTGTGTTTGTACTGCAACAAGGCTATAACCTACTTAAAGCTCAAGAAAAAGTTGAATATTTTAATTTTAGAGGAAACAGCATCTTCATGTTTTTAAAATATAACAAGGCTATAACCTTCTTAAAACTCAAGGAAAAGTTAAATATTTCAATTTGAGAAAAAACAGCATCTTTGTGTGTTTGAACTGCAACAAGGCCATAACCTACTCAAAACTCAAGAAAAAGTTGAATATTTTAACCTACTTAAAACTGAAGAAAAAGTTGAATATTTCAATTTTAGAAAAAACAGCATCTTCGTCTGTGTGTACTGCAACAAGGCTATAACCAACTTAAAACTTAAGAAAAAGTTGGGTATTTTAATTTTAGAGAAAACAGCATCTTCATGTTTTTGAAATATAACAAAGCTATGTGGTTATAACCTTCTTAAAACTCAAAAAAAGGTGAACATTTTAATTTAAGAAAAAACTGCATCTTCGTGTGTTTGAACTACAACAAGGCTATAACCTACTTAAAACTGAAGAAAAAGTTGAATATTTTAATTTTAGAAAAAACAGCATCTTTGTATATTTGATCTGTAACAAGGCTATAACGTACTTAAAACTCAAAAAAAAGTTGAATATTTTAATTTTAGAAAAAACAGCATCTTCGTGTTTTTGAACTGCAACAAGGCCATAACCTACTCAAAACTCAAGAAATACTTGAATATTTTAACCTACTTAAAACTGCAAAAAAAATTGAATATTTCAATTTTAGAAAAAACAGCATCTTCGTGTGTTTGAACTGCAACAAGGCCATAACCTACTCAAAACTCAAGAAAAAGTTGAATATTTTAACCTACTTAAAACTGCAAAAAAAATTGAATATTTCAATTTTAGAAAAAACAGCAACTTGGTGTGTTTGAACTACAACAAGTCTATAACCTACTCAAAACTGAAGAAAAAGGTGAATATTTCAATTTAAGAAAAAACAGCATCTTTGTGTATTTGATCTGTAACAAGGCTATAACCTTCTTAAAACTCAGAAGAAGTTGAATATTTCAATTTTAGAAAAAACAGCATCTTCGTTTTTTTGAACAGTAACAATGTTATAACCTACTTAAAACTGAAGAAAAAGTTGTGTTGGATTTAAATTTAGCTACTCTTACTACTCTTCTTTCTTTTTACACTCGGTAATACTGTAGGTAATACTGTACTATGTAATTCTATATTCAGTGACATCATAATGTAAGTGTACATTTAGTTAATAAAATAAACCTGATTAATATAAATTAATAGTTTATTTCTGCTAAATATAACAAGTTGAATACTTCAATTTTAGAAAAAACACTATCTTCGTGTTTTTGAAATTTTAACAAGGCTATAACCTTCTTAAAACTCAGAAGAAGTTGAATATTTCAATTTTAGAAAAAACAGCATCTTCGTGAGTGTGTAGTGCAACAAAGCTATAACCTACTTAAAACTTACGAAAAAGTTGGATATTTTAATTTTAGAGAAAACAGCATCTTCATGTTTTTGAAATGTAACAAGGCTATAACCTTCTTAAAACTCAAAGAAAAGTAAAAATTTCAATTATTGAAAAAACAGCATATTCGTATTTTTGAACTGTAACAAGGCTTTATCCTTCTTGAAACTCATAAAAATTTAAATATTTTAATTTTAGCTAAACCAGCTTCGTGTTTCTAAACTGTAACAGGGCAAATACCTTCTTAAAACTCAAGAAAAAGATGAATATTTTAATTTAAGAAAAAACAGCGTATTCATGTTTTTGAAATGTAAGAAGGCTATATAACCTACTTAAAACTGAAGAAAAAGTTGAATATTTCAATTTTAGAAAAAACAGCATCTTCGTTTTTTTGAACAGTAACAAGGTTATAACCTACTTAAAACTGAAGAAAAAGTTAAATACTTTAATTTTAGAAAAAACACCATCTTCGTGTTTTTGAAATGTAACAAGGCTATATAACCTTCTTAAAACTCAGAAGAAGTTGAATATTTCAATTTTAGAAAAAACAGCATCTTCGTGTTTTTGAAATGTAACAAGGCTATATAACCTTCTTAAAACTCAGAAGAAGTTGAATATTTCAATTTTAGAAAAAACAGCATCTTCGTGTGTGTGTACTGCAACAAGGCTATAACCTACTCAAAACTCACAAGAAAGTTGAATATTTCAATTTTAGAAAAAACAGCATCTTCGTGTTTTTAAAATTTAACAAGGTTCTTAAAAGTTGAATATTTCAATTTGAGGTAAAACAGCATTTAATAATAGAGAAACATTATATTTTTGAAAAGACAGCATCTTCATGCTTCATTTGAACTGCAACAAGGCATTAACCTACTCCAAACTCAATAAAAAGTTGGATATTTTAATTTTAGAAAAAACAGCATCTTTATGTTTTTGAAATGCAACAAGCCTATAACGATTTTAAAACCCAAGAAAAAGTTGAATATTTCAATTTTAGAAAAAACATCATATTCGTATTTTTAAACTGTAACAAGGCAATATCCTTCTTGAAACTCATAAAAATTTAAATATTTTTATTTTAGCAAAACCAGCTTCGTGTTTTTAAACTGTAACAAGGCTATATCCTTCTTAAAACTCAAGAAAAAGATGAATATTTCAATTTTAGAAAAAAACAGCATCTTCGTGTGTTTGAACTGCAACAAGGCCATAACCTACTCAAAACTCAAGAAAAAGTTGAATATTTTAATTTTAGAGAAAACAGCATCTTCATGTTTTTGAAATGTAACAAGGCCATAACCTACTCAAAACTCAAGAAAAAGTTGAATATTTTAATTTTAGAGAATTAATTCTCTTCGTGTGTTTAAACTACAACAAGTCTATAACCTACTTAAAATTGAAGAAAAAGGTGAATATTTCAATTTAAGAAAAAACAGCATCTTTGTGTATTTGATCTGTAACAAGGCTATAACCTTCATAAAACTCAAGAAAAAGTTGAATATTTCAATTTTAGAAAAAACAGCAACTTTGTGTGTTTAAACTACAACAAGTCTATAACCTACTTAAAATTGAAGAAAAAGGTGAATATTTCAATTTAAGAAAAAACAGCATCTTTGTGTATTTGATCTGTAACAAGGCTATAACCTTCTTAAAACTCAGAAGAAGTAGAATATTTCAATTTTAGAAAAAACAGCATCTTCGTGTGTGTGTAGTGCAACAAGGCTATAATCTACTTAAAACTTAAGAAAAAGTTGAATATTTTAATTTTAGAGAAAACAGCATCTTTATGTTTTTGAAATGTTACAAGGCTAAAACCTTTCTAAAACTCAAGGAAAAAAAAAATATTTTATTTTTAGAAAAAAAAACAGCACCTTCGTGGTTTGAACTGCAACAAGACTATAACCTACTCAAAACTCACAAGAAAGTTGAATATATTAAATTTAGAAAAACAGCATCTTCGTGTTTTTAAAATTTAACAAGGTTCTTAAAACTCTACAAAAAGCAGAATATTTTAATTTTAGAAAGTACAGCATTCTTGTGTTTTTGAAAGGTAACAAGGCTATAAACTACTTAAAACTAAAAAAAAAGTTGAACATTTCAATTTGAGGAAAAACAGCATCTTTGTGTGATTGAACTACAACAAGGCTATATATAACCTTCTTAAAAGTCAAAAAAAGTTGAATATTTCAATTTTAGAAAAAACAGCATCTTTGTGTGTTTGTACTGCAACAAGGCTATAACCTTCTTAAAACTCAAGAAAAAGTTGAATATTTTAATTTTAGAGAAAACAGCATCTTCATGTTATTAAAATTTAACAAGGCTATAACCTTCTTAAAACTCAAGGAAAAGTTGAATATTTAAATTTTAGAAAAAACAGCATCTTCGTGTGTTTGAACTGCATCAAGGCCATAACCTACTCAAAACTCAGGAAAGAGTTGAATATTTTAACCCACTTAAAACTGAAAAAAAGGTGAATATTTAAATTTTAGAAAAAACAGCATCTTCGTGTGTTTGAACTGCAACCAGGCCATAACCTACTCAAAACTCAAGAAAAAGTTGAATATTTTAACCTACTTAAAACTGAAGAAAAAGTTGAATATTTCAATTTTAGAAAAAACAGCAGCTTTGTGTATTTGATCTGTAACAAGGCTATAACCTTCTTAAAACTCAAAAGAAGTTGAATATTTCAATTTCAGAAAAAACAGCATCTTCGTGTGTGTGTAGTGCAACAAGGCTACAATCTACTTAAAACTTAAGAAAAAGTTGGATATTTTAATTTTAGAGAAAACAGCATCTTCATGTTTTTGAAATGTAACAAGGCTATAACCTTCTTAAAACTCAAAGAAAGGTAAATATTTCAATTTTTAAAAAGACAGCATCTCTAAGTATTTGAACTGCAACAAGGCCATAACCTACTCAAAACTCGAGAAAAAGATGAATATTTTAATTTTAGAGAAAACAGCATCTTCATGTTTTTGAAATGAAACAAGGCTATAACCTTCTTAAAACTCAGAAGAAGTTGAATATTTCAATTTTAGAAAAAACAGTATCTTCGTGAGTGTGAAGTGCAACAAGGCTATAACCTACTTAAAACTTAAGAAAAAGATGAATATTTTAATTTAAGAAAAAACAGCGTATTCATGTTTTTGAAATGTAAGAAGGCTATAAACTACTTAATACTCAAAAAAAGTTGAATATTTCAATTTGAGGAAAAACAGTATCTTCGTGTGATTGAACTACAACAAGGCTATATACAACCTTCTTAAAAGTCAAAAAAAGTTGGATATTTCAATTTAAGAGGAAAAACAGCATCTTCGTGTGTTTGAACTGCAACAAGGCTATAACCTTCTTAAAACTCAACAAAAAGCTAAATATTTTAATTTAAGAAAATACAGCATCTACGTATATTTTAAATGTAACAAGGCTATAACCTACTTAAAACTCAAAAAAAGATTGAATATTTTAATTTTTAAAAAAAATAGCATATTCGTGTTTTTAAACTGTAACAGGCTATAACCTTCTTAGAACTTAAAAAAAGGTAAATATTTCAATTTTAGAAAAAACAGCATCTTCGTGTGTTTGAACTGCAACAATGACTATTTTTAATCATATATAAAAAAAAAAACTATGAACCCTAGATCTCTAAAATTTTGAGACAGCATGTATTTTAACTATTTGTATTGACCCTCCAAATTTCACAACGTTTTCATCATTTACGTTAACGTCCTATACCGCCTTAAAATAGAAATAAAAATATTTGTAAATAGTTAGTGCAGCATACAGTAAATCTTAAATAATACATTCAAAGCATTTTAACGTCCAGATAATGAATAAAGACACCGACAGCTCCCAACTATTATAGATATATTTTCGTTAGCGCGGCGGTCAATCACGGTACTCGGCTCGAAAGAGACAAACAGGACACTCGTCAGCTATCTCTCTCTTTGCTTATATTACAGTATTCAGCCTCTTGCGCACTCTATTCTTATATCTCTATGGGTATAAGATTGTGATTCTGATATTTTCCATTTCAAATGCTCATTTTAATTTTATATTGTAGCTGTATTATATCTACAATGAATTTCTTGCTTTGATAAATGATAATTTTTACTTACAGAGAATAGAATGCATAAATAAAATATCTTAATGTTTTATGGGGAACAAATTTATAAAGCCGAGAGAGGCTCCAAAAGAATTTGTTTCACTATTTACCCAGGGCGGACCAATTTCCGGTCCTTGCCCCAGGGTCTAAATAAATGCCTAAATAAAATAATAAAATGCGAACTTAATTTTAAATGTATTTACTTCATTATTGACTATAATCATATCAGTGGTTACAAAATCCGTCTTGAAGCGACCGAAAATGGTGTAATTCGGATCGAAGCGATGAAATGTTGATTTGTAGTGGACTGTATATTGTAGGAAAATAGATTTTGTAATTTTATGTAAAATGCGTTTGTTAACTTCAATAAACTGCACTTCACAAATATAAATAAAAATATTTTAATTAATCGAAGAGCAAATAGATGTGCATTATAACTGGATAATTGATTAGGTTATAATCAGAGGAGGCCTTAAGGGGTGGTCAGCAGGGCAACCGCCCGGGGCCTCGCTCTTATAGGGGCTTCGCATTTTCGAGCAACAACCCAAGTAGAAAAATTCATTACTATATATGCATATAAATCTCGCACCTCCCTTTTTAGAAATCTCACTAGAAGCACTGCGTATATCTTTTAAGGCATTCATTTGCCTTAGTTTATCATCATTAATATTTATCGTATTTGTGTTTGTTAACTTTTATAAATCTTCCAATATTAAATTTTATTTTTCGTCAATTGTCATAAAAAATACTTACTTACGATTTACATAAATTATACAAAGAACAAGTGCCTCGCAAAGATCTGCTGCACGGGTCCTCGCAATGGCTAATGCCGCCACTGGTTATAATCACTGAATATTAATTCTAAATACTTGTTGGTTTAGGGTCTGAGAAAATTCTGTCGAATTGTATCAACTAATGCTTAGAAGAAAACAAAACAGAGAGAGAAATTAATATGTAAAGGAAAGAGATGTAAATAAGAACTGAATTTATAACTGTTATAACAGACATCTAGCATGAAATAGATTAATTAAATAGTAAATACAACTGCTATTTACATATACAATTAATAATATCTAAATTACATAGTTCATAATAAGGAATACAAAAAATATAAAAATATATCTTACTACAAAATAAAATATTATGGTTAAATTTAACCAGGATAGTAAAACGAAACTTAAAAAGGTGCGTTTTTTAATTTGAATAACCTAATGTTATGTTTCACATACAAACAAAATAATTTAAAATAAACATGTCTAATAATAAAATCTGTATTGCTGTAATGCCGGTTTTACACCAGATAGACAGTTGCATAAAACTGGAACAAAAACTTGTTTTTTTTAAATGTTGTATCAATGTTTACACCAACTAGACAGTTTTTGCAACATTTTTGTCATTTGTTGCAGTTGTTTGCAAAGTGCACAGTCACATCTGGAGTCAGTAAAGGAAACACGGTTGTTGTGTTTTTAGCCTTCTTGGTGTGAAAATGCAATTTTATTTTTTGTATTTTTTGTAAGAAAAACAACATTTTGTTGCAGTTTTATGCAACTGTCTATCTGGTGTGAAACCGGTATTACGGTCTGTTCAATGCGAATAGTCTGTGTCCGAAAAACAGAATTGTTGCAAAAAACTGCTACACGTTTTGTTGCAACACTTTGCAACGTTGCATAAAACTGAAACTGTCTATTTGGTGTGAAACCGGCATAATATATCTGCTTTAGTTTCTACATTATTTGCCGCTGCTGTTGCGCACTCGCTTGAGAACTGCTCCAACTACCACATTTCAACTTTAAAGTTTTGTTGATTGCAGTTGGTACTTTGGTAGTAATCATGAGTTACAATAATCTTAAATATTATTTAAATGTTTATTTTAATTGTGTTTATTTAAGGTCAAGGTAAGGTCACAGTCATTATATAATTACTACATGATATAATAACATTTGAAGAATACATAATGAGTATAAAAATATGAGGCATTGACAGCGAATCTCCGTAGAAGTAAAAAAAACAACATTGCGGTGCCACTCATAACTCATCACTGAATTTTCTGAAATCGAAAATCCAAATTAATTTCATAAGTTGATAAGCTTCTGCAGGTAACTTAAATTTTTACATTTTTAACAGCATTTAGAAGTCAAAATACCGATTTTTTATGACAAAATTAGAAACTTTGTTATTTTAAAATACGTTAAAATAATTTTTTTTTTTTTTAAAATGAAGATTTGAAACTCTATATCTCCGACAGATTTACTCTAATCGACAGAATATGTTTTACAATAATAAAGATTTAAAAAAAAAAAAAATGAAAACAACCCCCCACCCCTCTCCTTTAAGTAACTACGGAAATGCCATTTCCAACGTTGCCAGCACATAACCGGTATGCCAGCAGACTGCATTTTAAATTATTTTCGTAAATAAGTAGGCATAGTCCATCCATCCATGTTTTGCACTAATATAATTACTAATACCAATATATTATTGCAATTTATATCATACTAGCTGTCCCGGCCACGCGTTGCTGTGACTAACGTTTTTGTCATATTACATTACATAGCGCCATCTATTGAATATTTACTCAATATTTACTCAATCTAGTCAACAGATGTCGCCATCATCGTCGCCCGATGTCATCGTTTGGAGCTAACAGATAATTAATAGACAAATAATTTGCAATAAGATAATATTGCAATCATAAATTGAGATGTAAGCTATCCTATCTTTCAAGTTGGATCAAACTGCACACGGTGTACAAATTTGATTAAAATCGGTTAAGTAGTTTAGGAGTCCATCGCGGAGGAACAACGTGACACGTAATTTATATATATTATTATTTCTATATTAGCGCAAAACAACTCCTGTAGCACACAAGTTGACTAAGGTATATAATAAATGCTATAGTTTCTTTAATACCAGTGGTGTATCGATAAAAATTAAAGTAAATGTTTGCTCTTATGATAAATTATGTTATTGCAAAACAACTGCAATACATCCCTACAGTACACAAGTAGCTTGGAGTACGTGGATTGTATGTATTGTGACAACACAGTCAGTTTCTTTGAGAATAGTAGCCGCTCATCCAACCCGCCGATTAAATACGTTGCCATACTATTCGCATACATACGTTGCTATACTATTGTAAATACAAAAAAATTATACGTATTTAGTAATTTTGGAGGATCTCTGAGAAGTGTGAAATTGTTACGAATAAAAGACTAACTTGCCTTAATATTTTAATACCCTAAAAAGCAATGTCTTTGAGTAAAATTTTATATTAAAATTACTATTCTCGTAAAAGCTTTAGAACGATTTGTTACAAAAGATATTAAAAAATAATACAGATCTTCTTCTTCTTATATTATTACAATGTTCGTAATGTTCCAATTTAACATGAAAAATCCATAAGAACTCATAGATATACAGTAACATAATTTATGTTACTGAAAACCCATCAACAAAAAGAAAATTAATTACTTTAATAAAATAAATATATTTCAATCCATTCTTTTTTTCTTAATTATGAATTCTATATTAATTTTTATATATCATTTGGTTGATAACTTGTAAATTCTCGTAGTTAATATTTAAATACAACTATTAATATACTATAATATATATATACTCAGTAAACAATTTGGTGAAGTGCCCTATTTATTGAAGTTCGAGTCACTCGTACAATTCTATTCTAACGCTTTACAAGTTCGAAGCAACAACACAGAAACCAATTTTAGTTCAAATTCATTCTCTACCTGTCACAGATGTTGTGTTAGTTGTTAAAATTTTTTCATAATAATATTCTATCTTTTTCCAACATCATTCATTAAGTAGCAGTTGTTTCTTTCATATGTTTCTTAGTTCACTTTCATTCCAAAGTGAGAGAGAAACGAGATGCGGTTAGACAAGTAAAATATATTTTTCACCGTTACTCTTGTATACTTGTATAGTATTTTGTTCAGTACAGTATGTTTAAAGTATATGCTATCCTTTTTCAACAAATATTTCTTTAATGGTAATAGACAGACGCTATCTCCCTCAATCCCCGAATATAATGTATTCAAACAAAGATAGTATCTAGCGATGGTAAGACAGAGGTTTTAAACCTAACGCAGACCTGCCGATCGTGGATTTTTGAATCACCAAAACAATGTAAAAAACTAATATAACGAGTATTGTTGAAGATGAATAATATTCATTAAAAAAATCACGATCCGTACTAAAGATTACATCTATTTATTTCTTCATTTAAATATTTATATTTTGCAGACTCTAAAAAGTAGAATTCCATTAAGTTTTATACCCCTGCCATCCCTCCTAGTGTCAAGTTTATAACTCCGGTCATAAACCGACTCCGCTTTTAATTCAGCAGTGAACCGTCGTTGCGATCTCTGTAGGTCATAAAAAGGGCCTTTCCTATGAACGACTGAATAGAAAACGAACACGTTCCAGACAAAAAACTCATGATATGTAATAGAAATTAAGTAGAATTTACTCCAAAATGTTTACTGGGATATATATGTTAGAATACAAAGTATATAGAAGTATATAGAATACAAAAGGATTGTCATAGATTCTAACTTTATTTTATATATATAACTTTTAAGGAGGTCTGTGGTGGACCCACTTCCGGCTTGACGTCGATTTTTGGGACACCCTTAACAGCAAAATCGTATACCATATACGAGGCAGTTAAAGCCAAAACTATTAAAAAGAATATTAAAACTTGGGATGTGTATTGAGGCACTAACACCAAAATTTTAATTCAGTAGCGGCGCAAATTTTTAGGGGCAATGTCGCGAAAGAGCTAGAACGTTGAAATTTGGGTCGTGAGCCCAACAAAATAGATCCTCGTGGTAAAATTTGACAAATTTGTTCAGTGATGGAGATATGTGGAGACACTAATGCTATAATACAAATACAAAGCTGTAATTTAGTATGCAGATATAGAATGACATATTAATAATAAAAATATAAAGAAACTATATTCTCTTAAGCAAGTTACACCACACTAGTGGTGTAAAAAGTTATCAGTCCGCAGTTGGATCATTATTTGTAATCGCTATTATAGAGTTCAAAAGTAAACTAATCCGTTATTTGTATTAGTATTTCTTTGAATACATAATGAAATAATTAAAATTAAACATTTGCAATAATATATCAGCACTAAGAGAAAATAAACTGCCATACAAAAAAATCATTTATATTAGTAAATGTTTTAATGTAATTCGTCATCATATCTCGATGACAAAAATTAGCATGTGTATAAAATATGGTATGTACATTAATAAATAACCTTTAAAACAAAGAAACCCATATTAAATTCGGAGGCAGGCGTCATTGAAGTCAGTGCTTCTTTTATATAACGTGTGTAAATACAAAGCTGTAATAATACGCAGATATAGTTTGACAAATTAATAATGAAAATATAAAGAAACTACATTTTCTTAAGTGTAACATTAGGCCAGCGGATGATAAACCGAATATAAGAACAATATAGAGGTACAACAAAGCTATTTTGCAAAGAGAGTGCTAATAACTCAATAGTTGATGCACTATAAATAAATAAATATTAAAAAATAGAAGCTATTTTGCATGTTGAATACAAAATAGAAGAAAAATAGTTCTTTATATGTTTGATATTCAAATTACATCCAGTAGTAGAATTGGATTAAAATCGGACGGGAGGAAGAGTAGAGGGGAGATAGTCAATAACCCCAAATAACCAACAAAAACTATGTATGTGATTATTTGCCATCATTGCGAAAAAAAAATTAAGCTCAGTAGCAGCGCGAATTTGTTGAAGTGGGGGCTGGGACGGCTTTGCAATAAAACTCATTTTTTAAATTTAGTATGTGAAAGATCTCTATAAACGGTCATTTATAAGAGGTAGAGAGAATATTTCGTATGACCAAAATAAATTTGAGAATTTTACTTCAGTAGCGGAGCCAAATGGGTAGACTAATATTATATCGTAAATATAAATAAGAAAATTAAAATGTAAGTTTACAGTGCGGCATTAGTTATGCAAATCAAGCAATTATCGAATTAGAAGTGCTTGAGCGAGTGGATGGGCGCTGAGGGTCAGTACGTTAAATAGCGATGTCGCTCGAAGCAGTGGTGATAGAGGGTAGGTGGGGCTCTGTGAGGTAGCCGCGTTATAGGCTATCTCCCCTCTACCGTTCTACCACTCATCCGATTTCGTAGCACACTGCCTACAAACGCACCAAATATCAATCCAAATCTACTACTGGATGTATTATTATTTATGGTAATGTTTTTGTCATTAGGCACTACATTCATCCGCCTTAAATCAATAATTTGCATATCATTGTGCTTAATTGCATAGCATTCTCATTTCTTCCAAAAGAGAAAAGAAATATACAAACAAAAAGGGCAGTTGCTCCAGAAGCGGTTACTCTACTGTCACTTTCTATTTCCAAAAGTACTTTTCTGCTTCTTCTTCTCTTGACCCTCTCCTTCATTTTTCCTAGTCCTCCTTCATTCTTATCATTTCCTCATCTCTGGCGTTACTTTTCTTTTCCTCGTTCCTGTTCTCTATCTCCGCCATCCACCTCTTCCTGCCTCTCTTCAATAACTGCATAATATTCTTTTCGCTTATTACCTCTTTCTCACATGAAAACTTAATGTGCTCCAATGTTTCTATCCCCGTTCCCAACACCCTACACATCCTTTCCTCGCTATTTGCCCAGTATCTGTTTCCTTTCTCCTCGTTTCCCAATCTAAATCTGGCAATCCTTCTCATGTTCTTTGTGTCTTTTTCTCTTAAGTAATGTGGTTTCTCTCTCTCCTAAATCCTTTTATATCTTGTGTTGTAATTGCTCTTCTCGATTTTTTCCATTCTTCCTTGTTGCTGTATCTCCTTGTCCCTTCTCCTTAGCTCATCTTTCACACTTGTGGCTTCTTCTCTCTGCCTCCTCGATCGTCATTTTATTCCTTTCGTAATGCTCCTTTCTCTTTTTCGGGACTTCTCCCCTTCCCCCTTTTTACTACTCTCCTCCCTTATTTTATTTAAAATTTTGCTTTCAGCCCCCATTTTCTCCTCATATTTTACTGCTCTCCTGCCTGCTTCAATTTTGATCTTGTCCCTTTTAGTTCTTCCATTATCAAGTATCCTGGCGTGCATCTGTCCAGCCGTAGTATCCATTCAATGTATCTCTCCTGTATCCTTTCCAACTTCTCTTGCTCCTTCCACCCCCATATCTCTGTTTCGTACATAATCATACTTGTTATCAGTCTATCGATAGCCATAGCTTCTTTTGCATATCCGCCCCAAACACATTTTCTCCTAATCTCCACACCCTTCGCATTGCTAAATCCGCCTTGTTCGCTATCTCCTTTATCTGCGTCTCTTCTGCATTGTTCTTTTTGAATGTGCATCCTAGGTACCGAAATTCTTCTACTTCCTCAATGTCATCTGTTTTGTCATCTACATTTTCTGTATTCTTTTTACTCCTCCTTTTTGGAATACCATTATTTTTTTTTAATATTTATTTATTTATAGTGCATCAACTATTGAGTTATTAGCACTTACCATTATTTTTGTTTTTTCTGCATTTAGTTCTAGCCCTTTCTTGTCTATGTATCTCTTTTGTCGATTTACCATCTCCTGCAGTTCTCCCTCCCTTTTCGCCAAAAGACTATATTCTCTGTGCAGGCTAAGGTCCATATCTTGATGTTTTTCCTATAACAACCCCTTTATCATGTCCTCTTTTCATTATTTCCTCCATATCTGCTATGTATATTGAAAATAAAATAGGGCTCAGTGGGCAACCTTGCCTCACAAACTTGTTTGTCCAGAATTCTTCTGACTCTTCACCCCCAACTCTTACTCTTATAACAACAATAACAATAATAATAATACTGGATTTAATTTTAATATTTAACATAAAGATAACTATTTTGCTTCTATGTAATACTGTACATGCAAAACATCATCGTTGTTTCTTTATATTGTTCTTATATTCGGTTTATAACCCCTTGCCCAAATGTTACAGTTAGGAAAATGTAGTTTTTTATTTATTTTCGTTATTAATATATCAATCTATATCTGCATAATAAACTTCAGCTTTGTATTTAAATTACAGCTTTATTACCGCACATTCCTCCAGCACTAAACTATATTTGTCAAATTTTAGGCGCGGGGATCTATTGTGTTTGTATCCAAGAACATATATACTAAATTATAGACTTTTATCTCCATATTTTATATATGTTTCTTTTTGCGCTCGCCGTCACTGGAAACTTGTAGTTTTCTACAGTTTATCTTTAATGGCCATCTGTATAGGGGTTTATTCTCAAATTTCAACGTTCTAGCTCTTTTGCGACATTACCCCCAAAAAGTTCGCCGCTACTGAACTCAAATATTGGATTTGCGATCTCTATACACACGCAAACTTTCAGTTTTCTATCTTTTGAAGTTCGTGAGATATTTGCAAAATCTTTTTCTAGTGAAATTCAGGGATATTTCAGAGACGTAGAAAGACTTAGATATTTGTCGTCTACAAAATATCAAAAATTTAAAAGCGCTAGCGCTACGCCCCGTCGCAAAACGACTTGAATATAATATTTGTGATTAAATAAAAGTTATTTGTTAAATTGAAATTAAAGCAAAATATTATTTTCAAGTAATTTTTGCTAAATTATATGTTTTTTAAAATTTGTACTCCTTTATTTTGTCTTAGACCTATCATTTATCCTAATTAAGCACTGCATTGAACAATGTCAAGTGCCCCCCATCCCACTCCCATCATCATTTCTTGAACCTATGCTCTATATCGTTCCCGCACTTTCATTTTCATTTCTCCGTAACTTAGCCACAAGGCTCCCACTTCCAGACCACAGCACACGCTCAAAAGCCCCGTATCGCTCCTCCCTAAACATCGTCGGTCCATAGAGCACTTTCTCAGCACGCCTGCTTTAGTGCTATAATTATATAATTATAATCCTGGTCTTCCGCCCCCTGCGTACCAATATCTTAACAATTAATTTTCAAAATAAATATTTTACTGTAAACCTGCATCCTAAATTTCATCCTTATAAGTAATAGGATGAAACTAGCGCTTCGCCCCGTCGCAAAGCGACGTGTATATAATATGTCTTATTAAACATAAAGTTGACTGTTGAATAGTACTTATTGTAAAATATTAGTTTTAAGTAATTTTCGCTAAAATACATATTTTTCTAAATTTATCTTTACCCGATTCGCTCTAAACCTACCATTTGTTCTAAATTGGCACTGTATTAAACAACGTCCAGTGTCAACGTCCAACGACTATAAGCTCTATCATTCCCGCACTTTCCGCTTACTCCCTGAGCACCGTTGGTCATTTGAACACTTTTTGTACCAATCTCTAAACAATTAATTTTCCAAATTTATACTTTTGTTAACCTACATACTAAATTTCATTTTTAAATAATTACTCGATAAGTGCCTGGTTGATTGAGTTTGGACCTATGGATCTATATAAGCTTTGATGTTGGCTTATCTGCGATGTTGACGGTTTCCAAATCTCGGATTGCTCGATTGCATCCAACTCCTTTGATAGCGATAGATTGCGCCAAAACTTCTCGAAGGACCTTTTTATTATTAATTACTTAATAACAATTTTTTATTTTGCTTTTAAATCAAATAGCAGCGAAACACTAGTATTTTACATAAAACATTTATTATACAAATACACTTGACGAATTACAATAATTGAAACTTAAATGAATATCTATATGTATCAATGTTACTGTGATGCAATTCACTATTAAAATCTTTTTATTATAATTATTAGACTGTTGAACGTTGGAGTTGATAATTTAGATGTTTACTGTTCTAGATGCTAGTTAATAATTTAAAGATATTTAGTGATGTTTACTGTATGAAGTTTGAGTTAATAATGAATATTTTAATAATGATGAAACAGCACATTGGTACAAAAAGGCATTTGCCGAATACACAATGCCAGAGTAACAATGACAATAACTTTGTTGGTTGATTCAATAACAAAGAAAGATAAAATATTTGATTAAACAATAGAATTATTACAGAACTTAAGAACTAAAATATACAAAATTAGATTCTAAATAAAATATATTAAAGAACGCGAAATATCTATATAAAAATATAGGTTGTGCATGCGTTCTTTACCATACTCCCGCGCGTTGAAAATTGGAAGAGTCATCTTGGTTTTCAACTGATGTTCTGTAAGTAGCGGAACGAGATATTGCACTAGACACTTTGTTTCTCCCTTAGCTGTCTTGATAGTGGCTGCTCGAGTCGCTGAAACTTCACTAACACTTAATTTCACTTAGCTACCCAACATCCATTGTGATGGAGGAAGATTTGGCTTCTTGATTAAGACCAAAGTTCCTTGCTGCGGTACAGCATCCTTTGACATTTTCCATTTCACGAGCTGATTACAGCGTCCTAGGTATTCGCTTGACCATTGTTTCCAACAACTTAGCGCTGCGCTGCGTTCGGCTTAATTTAATTGGAGCGTCCTCTGCAGGAGCGATGCTAGTGATTTGCTGTCCTAATAAGAGGTGTCCAGGTGTGAAGGGAATAAGGTCATTGGGATTATTGGAAGCGGGATAAAGGGGTGGAAATTGAGCATTGCCTCAATTTGAGTTTGCAGTGTATAAGTGTCTTTGAAGTTGGTATGATAATTTAATTTCGTTAGTTTGGCAAGTGGATAAAAATGTAAAATACTGTATTTAAAACAGTCAGGTTTAGAGTGCCATTTAACGATTAAATTTTTGAAATATTCTATACCTCCTGGGTCGATATAGAAGAGTTTGTCATTTAAAAAATTGCGGTTGATTGGTTTAAAATAAATACAAGAACCATATGCACTTACTAACGCATCACAAAAACCATGAATTTCAAATGTTTTGGAATTCTTGATTAATGATTTTCGTGGTATGGATGCATTGTTTAAGGTCGGTAATTGCTTTATTAAAGGAGTCCATGTTTTTACTAAATATTCTGGAATTTCAACATTCCAGCGTAGATTTGTTAGCCATAATTGTTGTTTCAATAGCATAAACGGTATAACGCAGGGTGATAATAATCCAAGCGGATCAAAGATTTTGGCAATGAAAGATAGAACATTTCTATTGGGTAATTTTATAGGTGGATCAAAATGGGCGATATTGTATTTGAAACAGTATGTTTTTGAGCACCATTTGACAATTAAAATTTTGAAATGCTCTAAGTCTGCGTGATCTATATAAAAGAGTTGGTCTTGAATAGTGTTGTCTAAATCGAATAAAATAATGGGATCATTCGACATCCATTTTCGTAAATAAAATCCTGCACGGCTTAATGTTTCTATTGTTTTAATACAGCGTAGCTTGAATTCTGATAGATCATTTGATCCAGTCAGAAGCTTATCAACATATGAATCATTAAGGATGGTGTTTGTGGCATATGGATGTGAATTTAAAAATAATAATTTAGACCTTGTATGTAAGTTAATTAACCATAGTTGTTGTATCATTAATTTGCATGGTATGTCACAAGGCAATAGTAATGCGAATGGATAAAAGGTTCTAGCGATTAATGATAAAACATTTGCTTTGGTTAATTTCATAAGTACTTGAATTGAATTTTGCAATTCCTTGACCGTAAAGATACCGTTTGTCTTGTTTCTAGAATTGGGAATGAACCATAAACAGTATGTGGTGACGCTATTGATCGATTTAAAATTTGAAAATTTGTCAAATATAGAATTTGACTTGGCTATGGAGTGATTTGACAGTATGTATGATTTATGATGTTTACTAGTAACACGCTTTCTTTGTGGTAAAAGAATGGGTTTAGTAATTGCTGTTTTGGAATCTCCTATACCGTGATGCGGTAAAATATATGTAGGTTCGGATGAATTCTGAATAGTGTTAGTGGTCATGTGACCTAATCGTATATATTCATAAGTGAATGCAGAATACATAGATTTATGTTGTTTATTTCTATCAAATTTTCTTTCCAATGAAAGAAATTGTTTGGTAGCTGTGGTTTTGGAATCCCCTAGGGCTGATGTGGGCAATTTTAATGGTAATGTACTTACGAATCTACCATCTGAGTTGCGAGTAGTAGTTTTGTTACAATGATCATGGCATGCTTGTTCTTCTGAAGTTAAAGTCCTACATTTCTTAACAGACTCGCTTTCACAAACCTTGGGAATTTGAGTTTGTTCTTTTATAATTAAAGTGCCACATTCTTTAACATACTCGCTTTCACAAAGCTTGGGAATTTGAGTTTGCAAGGATGTGTGATAATGATGCGCATGATTGTTGTTGGTAACAGCTTTGTATTTAGTTACTATCCAACCCAGCGAAGTGTTTTGCAAATGCAATCGATCATTGGATAGTGTTGATTTGCCTACGCGTAATAGTTTCCAAAAAATATCAGCTCCTAACAATAAATCCACAGATTGTGGTTTGTTAAAACTAGGATCTGCTAGTTTTATGCTATGCGGTATTGATAGATTGACAATATCCAATGTGATGTGTGGAATTTTGTCGGTTATTGTGTCTGTAAGCAGACAATTTACAAAAGTTTTGTAATTGTTAGTTGGATGAATGCAAAGTGATTTTTGCTTGATTATGAGTTTTAGTTTCGGAGTTATCAATTCCGGTAGTAACTACATCCGAATTTGTAGTATGAATGTTTAATTTTTGTAATAAACTCTTGGTAATACAACTTGATGGACTACCGTTATCCAGAAGCGCGCGAGCGACAATTATTTTACCGTTTTTGTCAGGAATGTTGACTAAAGCGGTTGATAACATAACTTGACTTGTCCGTTTTACTTGCGCTGTGAGTGTACTGGAAGTGGCAGCTTTAGGAATTGAAGTGCTTGATGCTTTAATTGATTTAGACGCTGAGATAATTTTATTGATTTTGGCGCCTATCTTAACGTATTGCATCCAAAAATCGGTATTTTCTTCATCAATGACATCCAATTCACTCTCATCTTCTACTAATTCTCTCATTTGAGAGTGAGTTTTATTAATAGAAGCTATTAGTGGTTCTCATTGTTTATGAAGAAATTTTATGTTTTCCACATCGTACGTGGATGGATCTTTTATATCAACATTTTCAATGGCTTTACTGCATTGTTTTAATGATGATTTAATACAATGTATTTTTGTATTTAAGATTCTTAAAGACATTGTGAATGTGACTTTAAAATAATCTTTAAATGATATTTTAAATATAATATTTAAAACTAATTGTAAAAATATATTATTGTAAATGCAAATAATATAAATGGTACTCTATTACGTACAATACGTAAAAGACTTCTGTGCAAAATACACAGACGGTAATTTCGGTTTGAAAAAAGAATTCAAACGCTAAAAATGGAATAATAATATTCGCTATGTAAATGCGATTGGCGTATGTACTCTAAATGTCGTAGTCCATTGAGAGGACGTTAGATGACCTATGTGAGACTATACTTATGGAATCGAATGTTCGCAACCAATGCAATTAATGTATGTGTGTATGTGTGCTGAATGACACAAGTATAATATTTAAAAAATGATTGAAAAAAGATATATTATTGTAGATGCAATAATATAAACGGTGATCTATTACGTAGCACGTAAAAAGATTTCTGTGCAAAATACACAGATGAGTATTTTGGTTTGAACAAATGTATTCAAACGCTTAAGATGGAATAATAATATTCGCTAAATAATGCGATTGGCGTATGTGCTCTAAGAGTCGTATTCCAATGAGAGGACTTTAAATGACGTAATGTAAGAGGCTATACTTGTGGAATCTAATATTCGCAACCAATGCAATTAATGTATGTGTGTGTGTGTGCTGAATGACACTAATACGAGCCCTATAGATGGTCATTAGCTTGGTAAAGTGCTAAATGACTTGACTAAAGTGGCAAGGATTTATTAACTACAAACAGAAAACTAAATATCGTTGAATGATTGATTAAAAAATATAATACGATGATACGAACTTATGATGGAAATGAATCATTGATGTTTAAACACCTTGGTAAAATGAAATAACTATTGAAACAGTAGTATATGTAAAAAATTTGTAAAATATGAGATGTAAATGCAAAAACCCAAAATAGAGGTAATAAATGGGGATAGGATGGGAATTATATAAATGTTTTAGGATTACCTTGACACCACTGTCGTGTAGTAGCTCTCGTTTCAAGACTGAATCCAAATGCTGCTGCGATTGACTCGTGTGTGCTGTTCTACTTGGCGCCAAAAGTGAGATTTTTCTTGATTGTTCACCTTGCTTGATGAATCCTTTTCAAAGTTGACCAATGTGGGAATCCTTTTCAAAGATGATCAATGTGGGAATCCTTTTCAAAGATGATCAATGCGGTGTGAATCTTCTTTGAAGATGCTCAATTGCTGGATCCGTTGATGAGAATCTTGCTTGAAGATGATCAAATGGATGTGAATCTTCTTTGAAGGATCAAAATACTGAATATCCTAGCTCGTATCCGGCTCGAAGCTGACCAAATGGTTGATCCGTGTCGAAGGATCAAATGATTACACAAGCCAACGTTTGTAAGAAAAGGCAGCGAAATGCAAGAATTTTGCAAAAAACATTTATAACGAAGTGCACTACTGAGTTACAATACGTTAAAACTTAAATGAATATCTATATGTATCAATGTTACTGTGATGCAATTCACTATTAAAATCTTTTTATTATAATTATTAGACTGTTGAACGTTGGAGTTGATAATTTAGATGTTTACTGTTCTAGATGCTAGTTAATAATTTAAAGATATTTAGTGATGTTTACTGTATGAAGTTTGAGTTAATAATGAATATTTTAATAATGATGAAACAGCACATTGGTACAAAAAGGCATTTGCCAACCAAGCTGGTGGCCTTGGTACGGGCTGGTACGCTCGAATACACAATGCCAGAGTAACAATGACAATAACTTTGTTGGTTGATTCAATAACAAAGAAAGATAAAATATTTGATTAAACAATAGAATTATTACAGAACTTAAGAACTAAAATATACAAAATTAGATTCTAAATAAAATATATTAAAGAACGCGAAATATCTATATAAAAATATAGGTTGTGCATGCGTTCTTTACCAGTGCCCCTACTCATTAAGGAGAAAATAATGGAGAAAAGACATTATCGTAAACAATGTCAACTATGTAAATCACCTGCTAATAAAAGTAATCTAAATAGAGCAATAAAAGACCTAAAGGAATTGATAGTGGAGCACAATAATCAATGTATTCAAGAATATCTTGAAAATTTAACACCATCTGCAGCTACGGAGAACTCGCTGTGGAAAGCTACAAGAAAGATTACAAGACCAGAAATATACAACCCTTATATCAAAGATGATAAAAATTAATGGGCAAGGAATGACAAAGAAAAGGCTGCGATGTTTGCTAATCATCTGCAGGAAGTGTTCAAACAGTATCCTTCAAAAACGGCAGCAGAAGAAAAAAATGTTATTTTGGAATTTCTGGACCCTCTCCAAATGGATTTTCCTCGTAGAAAAATGGAAATTATGGAAACTTGGGAAACAATAGTAAAAGAAATTGATATTAGGAAATTACTCGATTAATATCAGGTAGTATAAATTTGTGTTTGGTATAAAATTTTAAATAAAATTTAGTGAAGACACATTAAGAATTAATGTTAAGAAATGACGTTTATTTTATTTTGTGGCTGCACCTACTGGTACAAATTTATATATTTAAACACTTGCAGAAATTTCAATTTTTCCTTTGTCAATATTCATGTATATTTATTGATATATGCTTTTTTAAAGTATATTTAATATATATTTATTGTTTATTGTCAGGTAGTATAAATTTGTGTTTGGTGTAAAATTTTGTATGTGGCAGCACCTACTGATACAAATTTATATATTTAAAAGCTTACAGAAATTTAATTTTTTCCTTTTCTATATTCATGTATATTTATTGATATATGTTTTTTTAAAGTATATTTAATATAAATGTCTTCTCTATTGTAAGGTAGTATAAATTTGTGTTTGGAATAACATTTTAAATAAAATATGTTTAGTGAAGACACATTAAAAATTAATGTTACGAAATGCCGTTTATTTTTATGTGGCAGCACCTACTGATACAAATTTATATATATATAAAAGCTTGCGGAAATTTCAATTTTTCTGTTTTCAATATTCAAGTATATTTATTGATATGCTCGTATGTTTTTTTAAAGTATATTTAATATACATATCTTGTCTATTATGAACAAACCTAGCGCTATCATTTACTTATTTTTACATCAGGTATTTTATTCATATATGTAAGATATTTAAAATAAATTATTAATCGAATAAAATAATTATTTTAATATGTATATAAAATATGTATTTATATTTATATAATTCGGAAATTAACTAAAGCGAATATATTGGTCATAAATAAAAAGTAAGTTCGTAAATGATAACCTTATTCTGAAAATTTTAATTCTAATTCTCAGTACCGAAATAAACGTGATTAAAAATAGTTCTGAATATTGGTCTTAAACAAAGTTGATGCCGGACCGTAAAATATATTCTAAAATTAAACAAGTATTGAAGATTATTGCCAAACAAGTCAAATCAGGCTAAGTTAGTAAAGATTCCAACCAATTAATACCAATATTCTAATATACGTAGGCACAAAACAACTTTAGATGAAGTGAAACGCATTATGAACTGATCATGTCTTAAGATTTATAAATACCGTGTAAGATTCGTAAGTTATTTTCATAAATTCTAAACCTGGATTCAGCAGATTATACGAGGGTAGTATGATTTCTTTTACATAACCAGTCGCCTATCATCTCGATACACTTATTTCGCCAGGTTTGCAACCGTATTTTAGCATGGTGGTACAGTTACGACAGATGGTAGCAGTGTACTAATATTACAATAGTTTGCATTTTTGTACTGCCACTCCATGTTTTCTAATATGAAAACGTTAATTACTTTGCACACTATTGAGCTATTTAAACCAATTAAAACTTAAAAACCCCGTCACTCACTCTCGGACCAACATTCATTACTATTTTTCCGTCATTTATATCGATACTGAGAACTTAAATAGAATTTTAAATTTCGCAATATGAAAAGGATATAGGATGAAATTTCTGTCGTTTTAAAATTTTCTTTTTCGAAGTTAATAATTTATTTTTTTCAACTAAAAGTTGTTCGAAAAACGACTAACTTTGTATATATATAATTTAAATGAATCTTTGCCATATATTGAAAAAGTTGAAAACGACCAAGATTTAATAAATACATTCTTTATCTATTATGATATAAAAAAATTATTTAAATAATGGTTAATGTTAAACAATATACATCAATGAAATGGATTTGTATCCTATGTCTTAATTTCTATAACACTATACAATATTGATAAAGTTGGTTACTATCTACAACTGAAATTAAGAGAAATTGGAATAACCAGCAAAATTACAAATTGGTTAATGTCATATTTAGAATTGAGATCCATTTATGTAAGAAATGAAGAAAAGTTAATAGGACCATTTACCTGCAATAAAGGCCTACCTCAAGGATCTATTCTTAGTCCACTGTCATACACAATATATTTTAAAGACATTTCTAAATTAAGAGACGACCACTCATTTGTTTTACAATTCGCAGATGATATTGTTTTATATAGTATAGCTGTCACGGCCACGCGTTGCTGTGCCTAACGTAGCGCCATCTATTGAATATTTACTCAATCTAGTCAACAGATTTCGATTTACTCAACAGAATATTTACTCAATCTAGTCAACAGATGTCGCCATCATCGTCGCCCGATGTCATATGTCATATACAGATAATTAATAGACAAATAATTAGCAATAAGATAAATAATTTGAGATGTAAGCTATCCTATCTTTCAAGTTGGGTCAAACTGCACACGGTGTACAAATTTCATTAAAATCGGTTAAGTAGTTTAGGAGTCCATAGCGGACAACACAGTGACACGTAATTTATATATATTAAGATAAGATAATCTACATAAAAACAAAAAAGTGTTATTATTGTGTAACTAAATACTATCCTAAAACAAATAAAGTACCTACTATATAGAAAACAACTACAAAATGAAACTGTGTTTAAAAAGTAATATTACGATGATAATTATATCGCATAAACAAATTAGCGCTGCATTCAACCGTTCAGTAGGGAGCCGACCGCGCGAGTGGGCCGCGCGGCATGGTATCTCGTTGAGCTACACCCCCCTCCCGGCTTGCCCGCAAGCACCGCCTCTCTCCCGCCGCGCCGGCCAGCGCAGAGAGCGAGTTGGTTTTGTTTCGGAGTTATTTATCATTGTAATCTTTAAAGTTTTTACCAAATTAGGTACCATAAAAACGGTTTTTGTGAGTTAATCTTAAAAGATAGACATATACTATCGCGGACTGTTTTTTAGATCATTAAAAGAGCTATTATTCTTTAATACATATTTTTTGTGTATCTTGAACCGTTTTCACGGCGCACGCAACGGAAGGCTTCAAAGATGAAATAATTTCTCCCGTTTTTTACACATTTACCACTATATCTTTGCTCCTATTGGTCGTAGCGTGATGTTATATAGCCTATAGCCTTCCTCGATAACTGGATATCCAACACAAAAAGAATTATTCAATTCGAACCAGTAGTTTCGGAGATTAGCGCGTTCAAACAAACAAACTCTGTCGCTTTATAATATTAGTATAGATTATTTTTATAATTTCGCTATTTTTTTCTTCCTCTTTCTATATTTTCAAATATAGAAAATTTATTTCAATCCGTCATGAATTTATTTCTTTCTTCATTTTTATTTTCACTAAAATTTTGTGATACTAATAATTTAGAGTTGGATTGAATTTTTGGTACTTTTATGGACCTCTTGAGAATTATTTTCTGTTTGTTCCTCGTCATTATCTTGTTCATTTTTTCTGTAATTGTTCCTTGTATTATAAGTTCTAGGTGTAGAATTTGTAATATAATTAATGAAACTTTGTTCTTTCTCATTCTGTTTAGTTTCAATTTTATTATCATTTATATTATTTTGTTTTAATATTTTCCTTTTTACAGTTTCTATCTAAATATGTTCTTTTTCTAATGGGTGCTGGCTTATATGATGGTATACTATTTTCACAACTTATTAAATTTTGAGGAAAGTCCTTTTCATAATTAGATAATATATCAAATCTATTTTTTGTAGTTACAGCATACGAATTTTTGTCTTTCCAAATTTGAGGTATTTCAATAGCGGCTTCTTGATAACTAAGATTTCTGTTTCCCATTAAAATTTTTATTTCTTGTTGCCTTTTTCTTTCTTTGCAGTCTTTATCAGTCGCATCATGTTCTTCATCACAATTTACACATTTTATAATTTCATTTTTACATAAATTTAGCGTATGTTCATTTGAACCACATTTGCTACATCTACTCTTTCCTTTACATTGATTGGCCGTATGGTTATATCTTAAACATTTATAACATTGTCTCGTATTTTTAATAAATGGTTCACAGGGTAATTTAGCATTCCAAATATAAATATATTGAGGTAAATTTTGACCTTCAAAGAAAATGATAATATTTCTAGAGTCCTCATATTTAATTTCATCTTCAACTTTCACTCTCCTTTTTAATCTCCTTATGGAGTGGATTTTATACGGGTCACTATATATGTTTTCTTTTAATTCTTCCTCCGAAAATTCAATATCTACATTTTTGATAATTCCAATTCTTGTAATCCAAAACATTGGTATAAACATATCAACTCCTGATGTTTTCTTGTTATTCAATTTCACTAACATATCAGCTGATTTAGGATTTTTACATACCGCCATTATTCTATTTTTCCCAATTTTCTTTATTTCTGTAATATCTTTTCCATATTCTGAATTATATAGCATTTTTGCTGTTTTTAATGTACTGATCCCATATTTTTCATTTAGAATATCTTCTTTCTGAATCATAATTTTATAAGAAGATAAAGTTAAATTATCTTCATTGTATAAATTTATATTCGGGTCAACTCCCACTTTCCCCTCAGAATTCAAATTCATTTTTTAAATTCAGAAAATTTGATTATTAAAATAATAATATTTTAGATAATGCAATTTTACTTTAAATTTATATTTACTTTTTAATTAATTTATATATATATATATTTAATAATATTAGTTCAATTAAATTGTTTTAAGTAATCAAACAAAACACGTCTATCACGTATCGAATGACTACTCGATTTTGCTTTATAATATTTCTCCCGTTTTTTACACATTTACCACTATATCTTTGCTCCTATTGGTCGTAGCGTGATGTTATATAGCCTATAGCCTTCCTCGATAACTGGACAATCCAACACAAAAAGAATTATTCAATTCGAACCAGTAGTTTCGGAGATTAGCGCGTTCAAACAAACAAACTCTGTCGCTTTATAATATTAGTATATAAGTATATATTGGCCCATCTATAGAATGTTTAAGGAAGAGAATTAACAAGAAATTAAGTAAATTAAGAGACATATTAGACAAAATTGAATTAGAAATCTTAGTAGAAAAATCTCAAGCTGGCATTTTTACTAGACACAAAATTATATCAAGTCCGAGGATAATAAATAATACCAAAAATATTATTATATCAAATAGAGCAAAAATTTTAGGTATTTGGTTTGACTGTAAATCCACTTGGAGCTTTAAAATTGATAAAATTATACTTAAATGCAATAGACGAATAAATGTTTTAAGCACTGGCGTAGCTAGGTATGGGCGAGTCGGTGCAGTGCACCAGGCCCCCCAAGCTCAGGGGGCCCTCGGACTTTTATAACTTATATTTAAATTTTAACGGTTTCACAGTGAAGTAATACTCTTAGTAAATAGTTATTCCCGACAATGCATACAAAACTTTTATAACAAAAACATAAACAATAACAAAAATTCTAAATAGGAATTAATTTTTTTTATTAAGAGTGTATTTCATACTCGTGTACAAATTTATCGCTGAACATGAGGGAGGGGGGAAGCATGGACCAGGCAAGGGTCTAAGTCTATTACGTAATTCTGTCAGGCAGAGGTACGCATTTTGGAGTTGTTTATGCTGAGATTAAGCTGAAACAAAAGTAGCTGCATGATTGTACTTAGAGTCTTAGAGCGTAATATCGCTAACAATATACAGAAAAGGCAGATGTATATTTCCTTTGGTCTACTATTAAAACATCATAATAATTGATCTGGATAAGATAGAAGGAGTGACATAACTGCACATAATTTGGTGCAAAATAGTATACCCGCTAGTAAATAAAGTAGAATATTCCAGTCCGCGTGTTTGCCACCCTTGCCTTCGGATAGGGGTCAGTTTTACACGCGGGTTGAAACGTCTTACTTTCTTCCCTCGGTGTGTAATATACTATTAATGTTTTATGTACAATAAATGTTTTACATACATACATGCATACATCTTTTGATTTACTTCGTTTCATTGATTAATATCAATATTATAAATCCAAGTATACATTCCTAAACTCTTCACCTAGGCGATCACTAAAACTCACACAAGACACACATACACATACATGTAGTAAGTAGTTATGCTGTGCAATGCAGTGCACGATAAAGAGCTAATAATAAACTAATAGCTTTGTACCTTTAAAGTATTTATAAATATTTATATCTGACTTGAAAAACCTAAACAGTTTAGTTAGGGGCCCAATTTTTTTTTTTGCACCGGAGCCTTTGGTTACCTAGCTACGCCACTGGTTATAAGAAGTCTAGCAGGAAGTAAATGAGGAGCTAATCGTATCTCTTTACTGCAAATTTATCAAGCTATTATAAGTTCACATTTAGACTATTCAAGTATATTAATTAGTACAGTTTCCAAATCAAGATTATTAAAATTTTACAGAATACAATACAGAAGTTTAAGAAACGCTTTAGGTTGCATGACTTCAACTCCAACTCATATACTTCAAACTGAATCTAATATAGCTCCACTACAATTTAGAAACCAACTCCTTAGTGATAATTTTTATGTTAAATGTGAATCATTATCGAAATTCCAAATTATTAATATTAATATAAAATTAAGTTATTATCTACATCTATTCAAAACTCATCTTACTGGAACAACAAGAATAAACCTATTTTTTAATAAATAGTTACATGAAATTAAAGGATCTAAATATACAAAGAAATTACAAATCTCCTATATACTCTATTCCTTTTGAATCATGAATAATAATATAAACCTATGGTTATATATATTAACACACAATTATTATCAAAAACATTTAATTTTGCGATAAATAATGAAATTTTTTTAAATCTAATGCATCAATTTAATACAAATTTTACAAAAATAATATATTAGAAAGAATAGATTTGCTATATATGAACAAATAAATTTATTATATAATAAATTAAAATTCAATAACAAAGTTTGCTCTTATACTAGTGAAAAATTAGCAATATTAAAAGCATTGGAAATTAATGAAAATATAAACAATAATAAAATTATAATAATAATAATGGATTCTTTAATAGTTAAAAATTTAAATTCTAATGATCACAAATCAAATAATGATATATTGACATGCAAAATTAAGGAGCTGTATTTCAATATAGTAAACAAGAATAATACCATAAAATTTATCTGAATATCAGGACATTGTGGAATAAGAGGAAACGAAATTGCGGATAAGCTGGCAAAGGAATCAATAAATTTGGAAATTAAGATGAAAGTGAAATTACCTTTATATTAAATTTTTAATATAATCAAAAAATTAAACTTCAATTTGAGAAACCAAGATTTCATTAACAAAAGTCAGTTAAAAGGAAGAGATTATTATATGTTATATCCAAATTTAAGTAAGAAAAGATGTTTTAGAAATGAGTCCCGCAAAATTATATCAATTATAATCAGAATCAAAAGTAAACATTGTAAAACTTCAGTTCACCTGTACAAAAATAATATTAAATCTGACGATAGATGTCAATGTGGTGAAGAAGGAACTTTGGATCATATTATATTTGAATGCATAAATTATAGTTTAGAAAGATAAAATTTCAATATTAGATATGATTAAAACTTGTCCTGTTAATACTAAATTTATGTTAAGTGATTCAAAATTAATTAGTGAATTATTTAAATATTTAGAAATTTGTAAAATAGAATTATTAATTTTTAAAATATGTATAAAAAATGTTTGATAGTGGTTATTTCCAATAAAAGTCAAGGCAAATAAATAAATAAATATAAAAAAAATAATATATACTAGAATAAAGAAATTAAATAAATTGCGACCCCATTTGAGGGGTAATATAAAAAATGGGTCAGGAGAGAAAAACCGAATATACGACAACCATTTTATTACAAGGCAAACGCCATAAACTAATTAATAAGAAAAATATGAAATCCATGACAATGGTCCAACAACAAACTAGACTAGCTTTAGCAGACTTCATGAGCGACATTGCCGGTATGGAAGTAGATAAGGAATGCGGCGACCTGCCACAAATATATTCTCTTGTCCCTCTACTCAACGACAGTTGTGAGGAGAACGCTCCAATACTAGGCCCTTTCACCTTAAAATCAACAAGTCCACCCAGACAAAAACCACCACTTACTAGTCAACTAATTATTAGGCAACCATCATCAACCTTATACTGGTAAAATTTCGCATACCGAAATAAGCCTTTATGAAAGAACCATAATAATAATGAAGCTACAGGCATAAAAAAGTTAATTACAAAAAATGACAATATAAAAAGTGTAATTAAAATATATTTGGACACTGCAGATGAACACCGACTAGCGACAAGAGCACTAGACGCAAATAATATAAAATATGCAGCACTTACGACTGACTCTGACGAATTACCAATTGGGTTGTAAACTCATTTTTTAGGGGTCGATTTTGTAATTGATTATTAAAATAGATCTTAATAAATATACAATTTGCGTTTTTATTTTTTTTAATTATCATAAATTGATGGAACTATAGCTGCTTGAAGTTTGAATTGGAGTGTTGCCGCTAAATCTATAGAGTCAGTTTTAAGTTCAATAAAGTATGTATCTATAAAATAATTATCTATAGGTTAACTTTCACCCGATGATCGCTGCTGTAACTGATACATTTTAAAATAACATATTTAAACCATAATTTGTTTTTGTCATTGTTTCAAACGTACGAATATTTTTCATACATAACATATATACTATGTCCGTATAATATTCAAAGAGAATTAAATTGATAATAGACTTGATACAAGTTTGCATACGTTGATACAAAATTACAAACGTCAGCCACTTTAAAGTCTCAATTTTCTCAATTTGCCATAACTAAAGTGAAGACTAAATGAAAGTTACAATCTTCCCTTTTTCATTTCATACTCAGTTGTACTGCTATTGTATATTTCAATAAAATATATTTTTATCCTAAATTATGTAATTCGGAAAATTACAATCACAGATCAAATTAGCGAGTTAGGCCCTCCGCACACGGGGCGACTGGTTGCAAACCTTAGCCCCGAATCTGCCCGAACCCAATGATTGCAACTGTGTTGTTAGTGAGAGAACGAACATAATTCCCTATTATGCTATTGTTAAAAATTCTATAGAGTCACGGAACACGGCTCGACTACCAGATTAGTTTCATTCGTGCTTTGTGCTTTCTGTCACTCGTATACACGTTCGTTCTCTAACTAACAACACAGTTCCATTCTCATTCAGTTCCGGTAGTTTCGGGGATAAGGTTTGCACCAGTCGCACCATGTGCGGAGGACCTTAAACAATGGTTAAATATGTTCTGCTCATCTAAATTTACATTTATGAGCTCGGCAGAAATGTCTATTACTTGTCCTGTCTTGTTATAGATAAGAACTGGATGAAAAATAAACGCCAAGGACGTACTAGGAATTTTAATCTCTAACTTGGTACGTTATACTCTCAACACTTTAGCTACCGACTTCGCTGACAATCCTTTTAGAATCGAATCTAACATGAAATGTTTCTATATTTGACAATTCACGAAGAGGTCTTTGTTTCTATCTCTTAATTCGTTTTTTCTGGACTATTGAGAGGTGCCACAACAGTGTGCCTTGCTTTACATGCAATTTACAACTTCTAAAAAAAATTATACAGTTTAAAAAATAATCAATTTCAATCAAGATATTATATCATTATTTTACGTTTTCATATCCAATCCCAATTAGTACTTTTCAATTTTATTCTGTTGCTTGCGCTGACAATGACATACCAACCAACTAGTTGTTTTTTTTTAGTGGGAATCGTTGAACATATTCTCATTCGAAAAGAAATACATGAAATATATATCAGATTATAAAAACAAACATGTATCAGCTAAAGAAAATATATAAACCTATCATTTAACTTTATCAAAGGTAAATCGTAACATTGCATTGACAAATGGATGAGAGTGATCATATATTTTAACACGTAGATATTGTAGAGATATAACAACGCAGCAGCAACTGCATATTCGAAACAGTCGGCATAGCGATTTCAGTCATTCATACATTGTCCCGCGTCGTGAGTGGTTCACTTGTGTCTTATTGTTAACATAACCAAATTAAATGAAACGCTTGGTCCTTAAAAGTTTATAATAATTAAATATACTATGATTAAACCGATAAAATTGTGTGTGTTGTTTAATTCAGTGAGGAATATCATCACTAAAGATGCCAGTAATTGAGACCGTTCAAACTGAGTGAGTCGTTATTTTCTTTCTTTTATAATGTGTTATGATAATATACTTTTATATACTCTAATTATAAGTACACTATTTGTATATTTTAAGATTGTAATATGTTGAAATACTATATTTCTGGTAAAAAAAGGAATTAGGCATATATTACCTACCCATAACTTCATATGATGTTTTACTAACTAAGCATACTTTGTTCAACCAAAGTACAATATTACTTGATTCTATTTTTGTACACAGATGAATGTGAGTGTGAGTGAAAATGGATTTAAAAAATATTCAACTTTTGTTGAACATACTTTGGGTTGTTTTGTACTTTACCGCGCTCCATACAGTCAAAGCGGTCACAACATATTCGTTTTACTGAACTCGGTTTGCATATTCTTTTTACTTCACTCCCAGAAGCGTTTTGCTGGTTGAAATTACGGTAGAGTCGCGATTAAGCAAGCTAATTTGTACAAAATATTTGTTTAATGTCAAATATGTAATTGTGTTTAGTGATCAATTAATGGTGCAACGTATTAGTTTTAATAATGCAATTATCTTTTGTTGCTTCATAAGTTTAATAAAATTGTCTTATTTTAACCCACTTCGTAATGGGTAAGTGAATATTTGTCTTTTTCTAAAGAATCTAACGTAATAAATATGTTTTAAATGTGGGTTTTCATTAGTGAGTATGAATAAGTGTAACAAAATCTTCTCTATAATAAACGTAAATCGTATATTTGGTATTTTTTTTAGAATCTTGATAGCCGATTCATTATTAATTTATTTCGTTATTATTTCTTTGTTATCATTAGGGTCCAGTTTTATATGGGAATAAATTCCTTAGCTAATTATTTAGCTTAGCAATACCTTTTGTTTTGAAAGTTGTAATAAAACTACAGCACTTTTGTGTGTTTTATGACGCTTGTTGTATGGTCAAAGCATGTACAATTCACTAAGTAATCATTATATCACTTTCTTTTTAGAAATAGACAATATTAATGGATGAAAATGAAATTTTTAATTTGAGGTTATTAATAAAATGACTTTATTCCAAATATATATAATTTGTAACATATATGTATATATGTAATTGAAAATGGCGTTATATATATTTCACATATATATGTGAAATATGACGTCATTTTCATTATGGTTAACTTTAAACATAAATACTGTTTCTTTTTTAATAAAAACTGTTTTATAAAATATGTAAAAACTGTGTATAATATATATTACGTAGTGATTTGTACATCTTTTGACTACATTAAAAGCGCTATAAAACATATAAAAGTGCAGTATTTTTTTTTCAACTTTCAAAACAAATGCCTGGCTAATCTAAATAATTACCAAAACCTTAAATATGTGCATGTAATATGCAACCATTTTAAGTAAACATTCAAATAGAAAAACGAATAAATGGAAGATATGTTGAGTCGTTAACATATAAAATAAATAATAAAATTAAACTGCTTGTACGCAACAAAAATATGTGGCAGCGAGATAAATATCTGCATTTTCCTTAATATATGTTAAAAATAAATCCAGTTCTTAGTTATCATCTATATTAATACAATAAGTATATTAGAAAACGAAGATTATTTAACCACTCTTTGTGTTGGACTAGCAAGACTATTTTCTAAAAACACCCTTATGGCAATGGAGAACATATGGGCAATCCCAACTTTAGATAAAACTCGGAAGTTTTATTGCACATAGAGTAATGGAATATAATTTTTTTTTCATGAAAATATTTTCATATTAATAATAATCAACTAATTAAAGTTGAAATAATTTTAAATTTAGCCACGTGACCCAAACCTTTTTTCAGTTTGCTCTACTAATCTGTCGTCATGCAGCTTCGTCCATGTAGGTAAAACAACATAGGGTTTACACTTGCGTGTTCGGGTTCGAATATTTTGCTTTGTGTACGAAGACTCATGTGTGGATTTAAGACGTATATAATAAGCATTTTTATTAGTTTAACAGCAGTGGTATGTATATTGATAAAGTGTGCCAATACGAAACAACTTCTTTATGCCTTACTGTAAAAGTCGCAGGGCGCAGCTTAAGGTTCTCTCACACTGCAACTGACTTCTTACACCTTTGGCATTTTCAGTACGGTGCAATAATAATATAATATATATATATATTTTTTTTTTTTTTAATTATTTAGGCTTTGGCTTATTCAGCCTTCTTGCCATTGCTTTTATTTGTAAAATTATATAAAAATTTACATATAAATTATAATTGTTCTAATAAATACAAAACAAATTGATTCTTTTAAAAAATTAAACTTAAAATTAAATACATACTAAATAAAATATTTTAACTTAAATTACACTTCTATATTATTTTCTATCACAAAGTTTGTTAATATTTCCGCCGTTGCTTCACTTGTCATTAAACAGGACATATTGACTGGGAACTGTGTTACATTACATAAATCATTTAAAAGTCTATCAATTTTTGATGTTAAAAGATGACACCCTAGAATTATATGGTCCAAAGACCCTTCTTCTCCACATCTACAATTTGGTGTGTCTTTTATATTTATTTTGTATAGATGAGCTGGACATCTAGAATGCCCAGATTTCATTCGACAATTTGTTGAAATATATCTCCGTGAATGATTTTTATTAAACCATGTGGTTGTTGGAATTTTTTGATTCGCTGCAAAAAAAATTTTTCCAGTACTTTGACTTTTCTCATTATATATATTCTGCCATTCTGCCATACAATTTTCTTTAATTATTTTTTTGGAATCATTTATTGACCAATTTATTTCGATTATTTCCCCATCTACACAAGCTTCTTTGGCCAGTTTGTCAGCCATTTCGTTTCCTTTTATGCCTACATGTCCAGGAATCCAAATAAGTTTAACATTGATATCATTTTTTTCCATTTTTAAAAGATATTCTTTAATTGAACATATTTTGTTATTATTATTGTTTTTGAATTTATTGTTATTTAAAGATACACAAACACTACGAGAATCTGTGAAGATTAATATATTTTTATTGTCAGTTTTTTGTATTATTTCTAGTAATTTCATAATTGCTGTTATTTCTGTATTATAAGAATTTGTGATGTTGTTAAGTTTGTATTTGTACTGTTGATCTGTATTATAATTGAAAATGCCAATTCCTCCAGTCCTAGAGTTTTTTTCGAATGAACCATCGGTAAACCATATACTCCAGTTTATATCATCTTTTGTTATATATTCCATATATTTTTGATAAGTTATTTCCTTACTGTCATTCTTCTTGAACAAATTTATTTCTGTATGTATTGTTGTCATGCTTATTTCTAATGGAAATTTGAAAAAAGGTATAATGTTGTGTACCTCTAAGTTCAAGTTATTATATCTATCAAAACTAGTTAAAAGTGCCGGTTTTTTATGAGTTGTCCAATATGGTTTATTATAAAGAACATATAGTTTAGATAATCTTGTATTTAAGGGGCCACATGAGTTATGTCTGTTTTTACAAAAGAAACTGTCTGATATTTGTTGTATTCTGATATTTACCGGAGGAATATTAGTTTGATAGTTGAGGATTTGGATTGGTGTTGAAACCATTGCACCTAATATTATTCTTAAACATTTGTTTTGTATAATTTCAATTTTTTTTAATCTTGAGTTATTTGCGGTGCAGATCATAGTACTAGAATAGTCAATATGCGGTCTAACAATAGCTTTATATATTTTTATTAAGGTTGTTGGGTGTGCGCCCCATTTGTATCCTGCTATACATCGCATCAAATTTAAGCCTTTTTGACATTTGTTAATAATATGTGCAATTTCTTTCGCCCAAGTGCTTTTCGTATCAAAGAATATACCCAGAAATTTGGTATTTGAAGTAACAGTTATATTTTTATTTCTGATGGTTATTTTTGGACTGCAGTTTATTCTATGCCTTGTAAATATAACTATTTTACTTTTTTCTGACGATATATTTAATTTGATTTCCTTTAATAAAATATCTAGTTTTCTTAATTTCGATTGTAATCTGTTTTGAGCTATATCTTGTGTATGGCCCATACTATAAATAACCATGTCATCTGCATACATCAGTACTGTTGTGTTGTTATCTGATAATGTTGTTAACTTTTCTGTGTATATGTTGAATAATAAGGGAGATAATATTGAGCCTTGTGGAATTCCGTGATTACATAGTATAGGACCAGTTAACTTATTATTGTATCTAACTGTTATTTCTCTATTTTGGAAGTAGTTTATAATCCAGTTGGATATTTTGGAAGATATACCTATGTTTTCTACTTTTTCTTTTAATATTTTTAGATTAACATTGTCATAAGCAGCTTCAATGTCAATGAAAGCAGCTATCATATAATGATTTTTACTGTATGTTCTTTGAATATCGATATTCAATATGTTTAAGTTATGCTGTGTACTTCTTGTTTTTCTAAACGCAAATTGTAACTCAGGTAATCTTTTATGATGTTCGAGATACCACTCCAGTCTGTTTTTGATGATGGATTCCATAGTTTTGCCCATACATGATAGTAAAGTAATTGGTCTGAATGATTCTTCTTTGTTTGGATCTTTTCCTGTTTTTAATATAGGAACAACGATATGTTTTTTCCAGTCTAATGGTATATCAGCAGTGTTTAATGACAGATTGTATATTTGTGTAAGATGATTTATTGCATTGTCAGGTAAGTTTTGTATCATTTTGTAATTTATTCTATCAAATCCTGTGCTACTGTTTTTATTATGATTTAACGCGAATTTTACTTCATTTTTATTTATGTTATTATCTAGAAAATTATCTTTTACGATGGTGGTGGTAGTAATATTTAAATTGTTGTTCTGTGGAAATTTTTTTTTAATGAATTCTTCTATTAAACTTTCATTATCACTTATCCTTTTAGTACTATAGGTTTTATTGTTAATTTTTCTTATATTGTTCCAGACAATGTTGGTTGTTGTGTTTGGGTTTAAATTCTCGCAGAAATTTTGCCATTCTATTTTTTTTCTGGCTCTAAAATATCGTCTGGTTTTAGCTTGATGTTTTTTATAATTTAAATAATTCGCCATTGTCATGTTTTTATTAAAAATAGTTAGTGCTAATTTTCTTTGAGCTATCATTTTATTGCACTCAGTGTCCCACCAAGACGGTTTTATTTTATTAGGAGTTATATTATACAATCTGGTAGATGGGATATGTATGTCTGCCGAATTATTAATAACATCTCTAAATTGGTTGTATTTGTTTTCAACATCTTGGGGATTATTTGTGATTCCATTTGTGCTAAGGTTTGAAATTCTGCTTTCTATTTCAAGGCTATATTTCTCCCAATCTGCTTTTCGGAAATTTCTCCTCGTTAAATATTCAGATGTACGGTAACGGTCTTTATTATAGTCATTCAAACAGAAAAAAATTGGGTAGTGATCACTACCTAAGCTATCTGCAAGAACTTGCCACGAAGTAATTTGTTGTGTTAAAGTCATTGATACCAATGTGAGATCCAATATACTGTCCCTTGTACTGAGATTGCTTACTCTAGTTGGTTTATCATCGTTGATAATATTTAGATTTTCGTTTTCTATGAAATCTAACAATTCGTTACCTTCATACTGACTACCTGGACAATTTATATCCCAAGCAAGATTAGTCGCGTTAAAATCTCCAGCAAGTATAACAGGAACATCTATTTGTTGTTTTATCTGTGACCAATTAGAATTAGATAGTTTATGATTCGGTTTAGCATAGATTGATAAAATACATATTACATCAGTTTCGTTATGTGTTAAAATTATTCCAACTATTTCGACCGAATTAAATGGGTTAATTAGCATTACTCTTTTATATTTTATAGATTTATGAATCAAGATAGCAACACCCCCGTGGGGATTATAGTTTGTATTCTGTATCCTATCTTCTCTTTCAATAAAATAACCTTTAATGTTGAAATTGATATTTTTTGTTAAAAACGTTTCTGATAGTATGCATATATGTATGTTATGCTTCTGTAACATATGTTGTAGTTCCTCTTTAATATATCTGACTCCTCTGCAATTCCATTGAATAAAATTTATCATTTTAACTGTTTTAATTAATTATTGATTTTTATATCTGTCCTTGGTCTTGTTGTTAGATTTATTTATATATTTTATTTTATTTTATTTTCTCTCCGTTTATATAATTATTGTTGATTTAATATTTTAGTAAATTTATTAAACGATTAGGTTTAGTGATGTGAATAGATTTTTAAAAAATAAACTTAATTTATATATCGATGTTTTCTTACGAGTTTGACCATTGTACACTAGATATTTGTTTCTTGTAGCTTCTAAGGGATTGGGATGTAATATTTGGGTCTTTGTTTGTATTTTTAATTTTGTCATCATTATTTTTATTATATATTGATGTATAGCAGGTATCATTATCATTGTTTTCCATTGTAATATCAGGTGTCTCTTGGTTGATTTGCTTTCTGTTTTTTCCTTGATTAGTTATCTTAAGGTATGTGTCGCTTTCTTCATTGTTAGGTTTCTTTTCTTCTCTTCTTCTTTTTGGAATTGGTTCTTTAGTGGATGTCGTAGGTTGTGGTTGACTGTAAGATCTTTGTAACGAGTTACCTGTATTTGATTTATTCACTCTGGTATTAGTTCTTCTGGTTAAAGGGTTTGGTTTGTATGTTGGAATTATGTTGATACTATTGTACTTATTAGTGATATTGGGAAAAGTCTCATTGTAGTTTAGAGCTTCAAAAGAGTTTTGAGTTCTTACTGAGTATAAATAGTCTGTATTTTTTTCTGTTAATTCTAATTTTGCTTCATAAAAACTGAGATTGTGTTGGGCCATGAGATCTTTTATCTTGATTTGTCTTTTTTTTTCAGGACATTCATTGTCTGTAGCCTCGTGGTTAAGTTTACAATTTATGCATGTCGGATTAGGAGATGTGCATGCAGTACGTAAATGATCTTCACTTCCGCAGAATTTACATTTTGCTACTTTTGCTCTACATTTTGTGGCTGCATGTCCAAATTTAAAACAATTATAACATTGTATCGTCTGTTGTACAAATGGTTCACATGCTCGTCTCACTCTCCACATGTAAACATAAGCAGGAATAGCAAGTCCTTCAAAGAATAATTTCACTGTTGTACTGGGTTCATATTTAATAGCTCCGTCAACTCTTAGTTTTCGATTTAACCTTTGCACTCTCGTTACTTTAAAAGGTGGACACTCTATATTATTTAAAATTGTATCTTCCGAATATTCAATATCAACACCTTTTATAATAGCAACTTTTGTGCACCAGTAAAATGGGATAAACGCTTCATACCCATTGTTTTTCAGCAATGTTGATTTGGTAATTTCGTTAGCTAGTACTGCATTAGCACATTGAACGATTACTCTATTTCTTCCCACTTTTTTAATTTCTATTATATTAGATTTATTGCTAATTTTACATATTATTTCTGCTAATTTAAGAGAACTAAAAAATGTATTTCCATCACTATTATTTTTAACTATCATTACTTTATACGAGTCATATTTTGTTTCTGTGTTGTATAAATTATTAAATATTTTTTTAACATTGTCACTATTGTTATTTAAGTTTTCTGTTATATCACTGGATGTTTTATCTGTAGGAATTGATTTGTTAGTCACAGAGTTGTTTTTATTGATCGGATTTTTATCGGGAGGTTCAACCTCCATATCCATATTGTTAATTAACCAGTGATAATTAAATAGAAGTTACTTCACTTCTAATTAATAACACTTAATAATAATATAAATTATAATTTAAAAAAAAAAATAAATCACTAAAAAAAATATTATAATTTGCAAAAAAAAAGATCACTATTTATTTTATTGTTTTGTTTATTGTAAATACGTGCGCTCACCAAGAAGACTCGATGTAAACTCCGTATATATAATATATATAATTAGCAAAGCATTAGCACAGTTTATTATGATAGGAATACATGCACATTTGTACATGACATGGCCCTTTGTGTTTACTATTTCGTTATAAGCGTATCGGTGATCAGGTTTATATGCACTTTAATTACCCACAGAACAGTTGTGAATAAATATTAAAGTAGAAGCTTTATTTCATGATAAAGTGTATTAAAGCGTGTACTAATATGATAAAATATGAATTCATTTTAACTTATAAATATCCGTAATTATTGAAGTATTATTATTATTATTATAAGCTGTTTATTATAAGGTGTTAATTATGAGGGCTAAAAAATCATAAATAATATTCACATAAATAAGTACAAATCTTTCATAATTATTTTTTTCCTTTTCGGCTCCACTCCAAATTCAATGGCATTCCAGTTTTTTTAAATTTTTGACAGCAGGCGTTGCCGTGTCTCACACATTCTTATATATTGTGTAACCATGTACTTATGCACGTAACATGGTGTCGTAGATTTATACGGCGTTTATAATCTCTTTTAAACATGAGTGCCGCCGAACTCTTGTAATTAAAACTATATAGTTCAAAATACGTGTGTAATAGAATAAAATATTTTCAGCTTGGTGCTAAATCGGATGCCAGTCTACTTAATGTTTTCATCAAAACGCTTTTTTAATAACTCCTTATATGTTAAGAGATATTAACAATTATAAAAGTCATTTTGTCTCTTTAATTATTAAAGGGGTTCAACGTTGTACACATTTCAAGTGCATGTGACATCACAATCCTTGTGTAATGTTACCAACCTTACAGATCATAAATCTCTGCTATATGTTTTTATATATCAAAATATCAAATATTATTTACAGCTATTTCAAGGAACAATAAAATTTCAATATTATGTCTGCCTTAGCAGGGTTAAATAAAATAAAAACCTATTATTCTTTGACTTAACTTGATTATTTGACTACAAACAGCAACAGAACATTATTACAGCACTGACCTACTCAACAAATAACTGACGTTAAAATGCATTTCACGTCATACAAATATGGTCGACCATTTCTAGCGCTAAAACTACAATTCAAACTTTTAATTGCTACATCTCCGTCAATATTTACATATTTAATAAAATAGACACGCCAATACACATTTATTAACATCAATTTCAATCAATAATTGAAAAATCGACCACTAAAAAATGAGGACACAAGCCCATTAAAACCGTGACGAAAAAAACGCGTGAGAATATTCCGCAGTGAAATTTACGGTTTATTAGGTCGATTGAAGAAGGACGGTTTATTTGTATAGATTTCTTAAACCAGTTCACTACCACGCAACACTAATGCAATGCGAAAGTATATATTTCGACATAAATTTATATTATCTGTTCATCAATAAAGCTTTTGAGTGGGGAGTAACTAGGTAAACTTTGGTTTGCATCTCGGTGAATGTCGCAACGTTTTTAAAAAGGTTTTCTTATATAAATACTCGTATCCTTACAAAGTACTAGTAAATAATACATCCTGACAAAATACTTTGATGTTAAAAAATAAACGATTTCGAAACGAAATGATTGCATATTGTTTAAATCTAAGTAACCTAACTTAATGTACTTAAATTGATAAAGTTTATAATACAAGAAAAATGTCTCGCGAGAATTTTTGAAACGTGCAAAGTCTATTCATTAAACATTTCAATTATTATCTTATAAATGTTTCTTCCATTCTTCAACTCTACTCCTATATAATTTGTATATAAATTTAGGTTTAATACCGTTCTTTAGAAATATATAAAAATTTAATAAAAAAATAGATAGATAGCTCATAGATTTTATTTATAGATGTTTTTGAATAATGCATAATACAGTACAGTGGTGTAGCTATTCCCTATGTTCTGTGTTATAATGAAAAATGCACAGAATAAATTTTCAAAAGTTGAGTTTTTTAAAAATAAATTTAATAAATAAACAAGAGTAAAAATATAGTACACACTACATTAATACGTATTAAAAATGAAAGAGATCATTTCAAAATGCAGAAGAATCTCGATATAACGGAGTAATTGGTTATTTATTGGTAATAGGCTATATTGAAAAATTAAAATAATTTTTTCTGATTTAATTAAGTTTAGATTGCATTTTATCAAATTTTATTTCGTTTAAATCAATTTACTAATCAATGACTAGTATGGAAAATTCCTGTAATCTACTTTCGGCAATAGTATTTCTGTTATAATCTTGTTATGATCTTTCGATACTAGTTGTAGTTAACATCAATTCTTGCCGTATTCATTTCGGCAAATTCGTTTTCCAAGCAGCCATACTGTTCTAGAAGTAGTTCCGAAAAATCTTATATACCTTTATGTGTTTAAGTATAGAAATTTCTTGTGGTCTATTGAAGTATCAACTGGTGTTTCTTCTAATGCTTTATTTAGGGTCCGTCTATCCGGTTCACTGTTCATGTCAACGATCTGGTACCAAAAATGAAAATATCGAACTTGAAAAAAGGCAGCTTTAACCATTGAGTTATCCCGGTAGATGTTAAGGATTAGATCCCATTGAGGAACAATTCCGCGCGGTAAAAAATCTTGAATTTTGTACCACATGGAATTATATAACATACACTCACTGCGGCTTAAATTCCGCGCGTGTTATTACTATATGGAACTAAGACCGTGATGAAAAAAAAACCGAGGAATTATTCCACAGAGGCGTAATTGGCGTAATCTAGGCGTAGAGAGCGTAGGAAAAGAACAATCAATCATAAATCCTATAATATGAGAAATATTGCAAAAACTTTTTACACTACGCAGTTTTTGAGGAACACATTATAAGATGTGTTGCTAAGTAATAAATAAGAAACAACAATAAAAAAGATCCCGAGAAACCCTCAGTAATAAAAATAATAAAATATATTTCTAAATATACTTAAACGTATATTTATACGTTTTATTTGAGTATTTCAAAATAATCTATACTAATATTATAAAGCGACAGAGTTTGTTTGTTTGAACGCGCTAATCTCCGAAACTACTGGTTCGAATTGAATAATTCTTTTTGTGTTGGATTGTCCAGTTATCGAGGAAGGCTATAGGCTATATAACATCACGCTACGACCAATAGGAGCAAAGATATAGTGGTAAATGTGTAAAAAACGGGAGAAATATTATAAAGCAAAATCGAGTAGTCATTCGATACGTGATAGACGTGTTTTGTTTGATTACTTAAAACAATTTAATTGAACTAATATTATTAAATATATATATATATATAAATTAATTAAAAAGTAAATATAAATTTAAAGTAAAATTGCATTATCTAAAATATTATTATTTTAATAATCAAATTTTCTGAATTTAAAAAATGAATTTGAATTCTGAGGGGAAAGTGGGAGTTGACCCGAATATAAATTTATACAATGAAGATAATTTAACTTTATCTTCTTATAAAATTATGATTCAGAAAGAAGATATTCTAAATGAAAAATATGGGATCAGTACATTAAAAACAGCAAAAATGCTATATAATTCAGAATATGGAAAAGATATTACAGAAATAAAGAAAATTGGGAAAAATAGAATAATGGCGGTATGTAAAAATCCTAAATCAGCTGATATGTTAGTGAAATTGAATAACAAGAAAACATCAGGAGTTGATATGTTTATACCAATGTTTTGGATTACAAGAATTGGAATTATCAAAAATGTAGATATTGAATTTTCGGAGGAAGAATTAAAAGAAAACATATATAGTGACCCGTATAAAATCCACTCCATAAGGAGATTAAAAAGGAGAGTGAAAGTTGAAGATGAAATTAAATATGAGGACTCTAGAAATATTATCATTTTCTTTGAAGGTCAAAATTTACCTCAATATATTTATATTTGGAATGCTAAATTACCCTGTGAACCATTTATTAAAAATACGAGACAATGTTATAAATGTTTAAGATATAACCATACGGCCAATCAATGTAAAGGAAAGAGTAGATGTAGCAAATGTGGTTCAAATGAACATACGCTAAATTTATGTAAAAATGAAATTATAAAATGTGTAAATTGTGATGAAGAACATGATGCGACTGATAAAAACTGCAAAGAAAGAAAAAGGCAACAAGAAATAAAAATTTTAATGGGAAACAGAAATCTTAGTTATCAAGAAGCCGCTATTGAAATACCTCAAATTTGGAAAGACAAAAATTCGTATGCTGTAACTACAAAAAATAGATTTGATATATTATCTAATTATGAAAAGGACTTTCCTCAAAATTTAATAAGTTGTGAAAATAGTATACCATCATATAAGCCAGCACCCATTAGAAAAAGAACATATTTAGATAGAAACTGTAAAAAGGAAAATATTAAAAAACAAAATAATATAAATGATAATAAAATTGAAACTAAACAGAATGAGAAAGAACAAAGTTTCATTAATTATATTACAAATTCTACACCTAGAACTTATAATACAAGGAACAATTACAGAAAAAATGAACAAGATAATGACGAGGAACAAACAGAAAATAATTCTCAAGAGGTCCATAAAAGTACCAAAAATTCAATCCAACTCTAAATTATTAGTATCACAAAATTTTAGTGAAAATAAAAATGAAGAAAGAAATAAATTCATGACGGATTGAAATAAATTTTCTATATTTGAAAATATAGAAAGAGGAAGAAAAAAATAGCGAAATTATAAAAATAATCTATACTAATATTATAAAGCGACAGAGTTTGTTTGTTTGAACGCGCTAATCTCCGAAACTACTGGTTCGAATTGAATAATTCTTTTTGTGTTGGATATCCAGTTATCGAGGAAGGCTATAGGCTATATAACATCACGCTACGACCAATAGGAGCAAAGATATAGTGGTAAATGTGTAAAAAACGGGAGAAATTATTTCATCTTTGAAGCCTTCCGTTGCGTGCGCCGTGAAAACGGTTCAAGATACACAAAAAATATGTATTAAAGAATAATAGCTCTTTTAATGATCTAAAAAACAGTCCGCGATAGTATATGTCTATCTTTTAAGATTAACTCACAAAAACCGTTTTTATGGTACCTAATTTGGTAAAAACTTTAAAGATTACAATGATAAATAACTCCGAAACAAAACCAACTCGCTCTCTGCGCTGGCCGGCGCGGCGGGAGAGAGGCGGTGCTTGCGGGCAAGCCGGGAGGGGGGTGTAGCTCAACGAGATACCATGCCGCGCGGCCCACTCGCGCGGTCGGCTCCCTACTGAACGGTTGAATGCAGCGCTAATTTGTTTATGCGATATAATTATCATCGTAATATTACTTTTTAAACACAGTTTCATTTTGTAGTTGTTTTCTATATAGTAGGTACTTTATTTGTTTTAGGATAGTATTTAGTTACACAATAATAACACTTTTTTGTTTTTATGTAGATTATCTTATCTTAATATATATAAATTACGTGTCACTGTGTTGTCCGCTATGGACTCCTAAACTACTTAACCGATTTTAATGAAATTTGTACACCGTGTGCAGTTTGACCCAACTTGAAAGATAGGATAGCTTACATCTCAAATTATTTATCTTATTGCTAATTATTTGTCTATTAATTATCTGTATATGACATATGACATCGGGCGACGATGATGGCGACATCTGTTGACTAGATTGAGTAAATATTCTGTTGAGTAAATCGAAATCTGTTGACTAGATTGAGTAAATATTCAATAGATGGCGCTACGTTAGGCACAGCAACGCGTGGCCGTGACAGCTAGTCTTTTATAAACCTATTACTTTAGTAAAAACACTGAAATTTAAATGCAACATCCAATATTTTATAAACTGTTAATTAAAAATATGTTTCTGCAGGTATTGTTTATGTTTATGCAAAATTATATATGGAGATTATGTTGTTGAAATTATGAATACTAATGTGCTTTTTCCTAGTTTTTTTGTTGAAAAGCGGTCGGCAACCAAACGCACACTGCGTGCTCTGGTTATTATACGGGTATTCGAGACAACTCGAATACCCCCTACTAAAAAAGACAGTCTTAGGCCTGTCGTACACTACAAACGACGGTGTATTTAGGCGGCTAGAACTCTCAAAGCAAACCGATTCCTGTGTTCTTTGCATGTGTTGTGTCACAATACATACATACCCACGTACCGATACGACAGTACGTCAAGTTAAACTTATGTACTGTAGGGAGTATTAGCAGGGGCGTAGCTACCGCCGTATCAGCCGTATCAATTATACGGGGGCCCCCAAAGTGTGTAAGGAAAAAAAATAAAAACTTTCTAATTTATTTTATTTTACAAATGACAAAATTCTATAAAGCAATTACTTTTTTTCCCGCCTTAAGCGTGCGTTCAAAAGTTGGCAACACTCTACATCGTTATTATTATTCATATTTCAATCAGGCAGGCATAAAAATTATAAGACCATGGTTATGTTATTCTAACGTTTTAAACAAACCGTCACTTCTGTTGGTTATTAGCAGATCGTCAAAACAAGTCGTACTCCTCTGCTTGGGTTAACGGTGTTTCGGTTAGAAGCAATTTTACGCAAACTATACTTGACCATGAAAAGTCACAGCAGCATATTAATGCCTCACTCTCTTATAATAATTGGTTGCAAGGAAATACCCTCGATACTCTATTGAAAAGTGAAATCAATAGTAAAATTACATTCTGGAGAGATGTACTGCATCGTATAATTAATGTTATAATGTTAAGATACTAAATATCTTGTAATCTACCTTTGAGGGGGCATGATTCTGATTCTGGCAATTTTATGGCAATTTCACGTCTGCTATCTAACTATGATGCAACTTTAAAAGAACTTCTTCTAAAACCGAAAGGTGAAATAAATTATTTAAGCCCTACGATTCAAAACGAAATTATTAGTTTGCTTGGTACCACCGTTAGGAACAATATTATCTCAGAAATTAAAAAAGCTCCATTTCTGACAATAATTCTGGATACAACACAAGACTTGTCAAAAATTGACCAACTATCTGTAGGTTTTCGATATATCTCGGTTACAGAAAATGATGATAATGTGCCTAAAGAAATAAAAATCTGTGAGTCCTTTTTAGGATTTATAGCAGTAACCGATTGCAGTGCTGCAGGTCTGAAAACTGACATTTTAAATTTGACTAAAGAATATGGAATTGATTTGACTAAATGTAGAGGACAGGGTTACGATGGAGCGAATGTTATGTCGGGTGTTTATGGAGGATTACAAACCCTAATAAAAGAGCATGCTCCAAATGCCGATTATGTTCATTGTGCTGCGCACGCTTTAAACTTAGTTTTAAACGATGCTGCGAGACAAGTTCGTGAAGTATCGACTTTTTTCGATAATTTAGAAAAAATATATACTTTTTTTTGGCAATAGTATAAATCGCTGGGCTATGCTAAGTGACGATTCATCTGAAAAATATTTGATTACCCTTAAAAAGGTATGTCCTACCAGATGATCTTCTAGGAACGACGCTTTATTAGCGGCAAAGAAAAATTTTTTACTAATCATGAAAACTTTGTACCAACTAAATTTAATTTCAAATAAAAAAGATGAACGTGAAGAATGTACAAGTATAATTAATATTTTAGAGAGTTATGATTTCTTAGTGCTCGTTACATTTTTTTCTTCACTATTTGAAATTATTAATCCTGTTTCTAAAGCTCTACAGAATGAAAATAATGACTTACAGAAATCTAGTATTTTATTAAGTAATCTTTTAAATAGACTGTGCCAATTAAGAAATCAGAATTCATTTAATAGTTTGCTAAATGAATCCAAAGATTTAGCAAAAGAGTGGGGGTGGTTGAGTTTGGACCTATGGATCTATATAAGCTTGAGGTTTGCTTATCTGCGATGTTGACGGTTTCCAATTCTCGGATTGCTTGATTGCATCTAACTCCTTTGATAGCTATAGATTGCGCCAAAACTTCTCGAAGGACCTTTTTGTTATTAAATAATTAATAACAATTTTTTATTTTGCTTTAAATCTAATAGCAGCGAAACACTAGTATTTTACATAAAACATTTATTATACAAATACACTTGACGAATTACAATAATTGAAACTTAAATGAATAACTATATGTATCAATGTTACTGTGATACAATTCACTATTAAAATCTTTTATTATAATTATTAAACTGTTGAAAGTTGGAGTTGATAATTTAGATGTTTACTGTTCTAGATGATAGTTAATAAGTTAAAGATATTTAGTGATGTTTACTGTATGAAGTTTGAGTTAATGATGAATATTTTAATAGTGTTTTAACAGTACATTGGTACAAAAATGCATTTGGCAGGCCAGCTGTGTGTCCTTGGTACGGGCTGGTATGGTCGAATACAATGCCAGAGTAACAATGACAATAACTTTGTTAGTTAATTCAATAACAAAGAAAGATAAAATATTTGATTAAACAATAGAATTATTACAGAACTTAAGAACTAAAAATATACAAAATTATATTCTAATGAAATACATTAAAGAACGTGAAATATCTATATAAATATATAGGTTGTGCATGCGTTCTTAACCATACTCCCGCGCGTTGAAAATTGGAAGAGTCATCTTGGTTTTCAACTGATGTTCTGTAAGTAGCGGAACGAGATGTTGCACTAGACGCTGGTTTTCCCTTAGCTGTCTTGATAGTGGCTGCTCGAGTCGCTGAAACTTCATTAGCACTTAATTTCACTTGGCTATCCAACATCCATTGCGATGGAGGAAGATTTGGCTTCTTGATTAAGACCAAAGTTCCTTGCTGCGGTACAGCATCCTTTGACATTTTCCACTTCACGAGCTGATTACAGCGTCCTAGGTATTCGCTTGACCATTGTTTCCAACAACTTTGAATAAAGTCTTGAAATTGTGAGAAGCGCTGCGTTCGGCTTAATTTGATTGGAGCGTCCTCTGCAGGAGCGATTCTTGTGATCTGCCGTCCTAATAAGAGGTGTCCAGGTGTGAAGGGAATAAGGTCATTGGGATTATTGGAAGTGGGATAAAAGGGGTGGAAATTGAGCATTGCCTCAATTTGAGTTTGCAGTGTATAAGTGTGTTTGAAGTTGGTATGATAATTTAATATCGTTAGTTTGGCAAGTGGATAAAAATGTAAAATGCTGTATTTAAAACAGTCAGGTTCAGAGTGCCATTTAACGATTAAATTTTTGAAATATTCTATACCTCCTGGGTCGATATAGAAGAGTTTGTCAATTATGATATTGCGGTTGATAGATTTAAAATAAATACAAGAACCATATGCACTTACTAACGCATCACAAAAACCATGAATTTCAATTGTTTTGGAATTCTTGATTAATAATTTTCGTGATATGGATGCATTGCTTAAGGTCGGTAATTGCTTTATTAAAGGAGTCCATGTTTTTACTAAATGTTCTGGAATTTCAACATTCCAGTGTAGATTTGTTAGCCATAATTGTTGTCTCAATAGCATAAACGGTATGACGCAGGGTGATAATAATCCAAGCGGATCAAAGATTTTGGCAATGAAAGATAGAACATTTCTATTGGGTAATTTTATAGATTGATCAAAATGGGCGATAATGTATTTGAAACAGTATGTTTTTGAGCACCATTTGACAATTAAAATTTTGAAATGCTCTAAGTCTGCGTGATCTATATAAAAGAGTTGGTCTTGAATAGTGTTGTCTAAATCGAATAAAATAATGGGATCATTCGACATCCATTTTCGTAAATAAAATCCTGCACTGCTTAATGTTTCTATTGTTTTAATATAGCGTAGCTTGAATTCTGATAGATCATTTGATCCAGTCAGCAGCTTATCAACATATGAATCATTAAGGGTGGTGTTTGTGGCATATGGATGTAAATTTAAAAATAATAATTTAGACCTTGTATGTAAGTTAATTAACCATAGTTGTTGTATCATTAATTTGCATGGTATGTCACAAGGCAATAGTAATGCGAGTGGATCCAAGGTTCTAGCTATTAATGATAAAACATTTGCTTTGGTTAATTTCATAAGTAATTGAATTGAATTATGCAATTCCTTGACCGTAAAGATGCCGTTTGTCTTGTTTCTAGAATTTTGAATGAAACGTAAATAGTATGTGGTGACGCTATTGATTGATTTAAAATTTGAAAATTTGTCAAATATAGAATTTGACTTGGCTATGGAGTAGTTTGACAATATGAATGATTTATGATGTTTACTAGTAACACGCTTTCTTTGTGGTAAAAGAAAGGGTTTAGTAATTGCTGATTTGGAATCTCCTATACCGTGATGCGGTAAAATATATGTAGGTTCGGATGAATTTTGAATAGTGTTAGTGGTCATATGACCTAATCGTATATATTCATTAATGAATGCAGAATACATAGATTTATGTTGTGTATTTCTATCAAATTTTCTTTCCAATGAAAGAAATTGTTTGGTAGCTGTGGTTTTGGAATTTCCTAGAGCTGATGCGGGCAATTTTAATGGTAATGTACTTACGAATCTACCATCTGAGTTGCGAGTAGTAGTTTTGTTACAATGATCCTGGCATGCTTGTTCTTCTAAAGTTAAAGTGCTACATTCCTTAACCGACTCGATTTCCCAAAACTTGGAAATTTGAGTTTGTAAGGATGTGTGATAGCAATGCGCATGATTATTATTAGTAAAAGATTTATATTTGGTTACTATCCAACCTAACGAAGTGTTTTGTAAATGTAATCGATTACTATATAATTTTGCTTTGCCGACGCGTAATAGGTTCCAAAATATATCAGCTCCTAACAATAAATCCACAGATTGTGGTTCGTTAAAACTAGGATCTGCTAGTTTTATACTATGCGGTATTGATAAATTGACAATATCCAATGTGATGTGTGGAATTTTGTCGGTTATTTTGTCTATAAGCAGACAATTTACAAACGTTTTGTAATTGTTAGTAGATGAATGCAAAGTGATTTTTGCTTGCTTGTTTATTTTAGTTTCGGAATTACCAATTCCTGTTATTAATACATCTGAATTAGTAATGGGAACGTTTAATTTTTGTAATAAACTTTTGGTAATGAAGCTTGTTTGACTACCATTATCCAAAAGCGCGCGAGCAACAATTATTTTGCCATTTTTGTCAAGAATGTTGACTAAAGCGGTTGATAGCATAGCTTGATTTTTTTGATTAGCGTGCGCCGTGAGTGTACTAGAAGTGCTAGCTTTAGGTATGGACTCATCCGATTCCTCAGTATCAATATGCAATAATGTATGATGCCTCTTTCTGCACGTAAGGCAACGATTATTTGAAAGACAACTGCTACTATTGTGACCTTTGCGGAAGCAATTTAAGCACTGCTGCCTTTTTTGGATCTCATTGATCCGAGCCCTAACGTTAAGTTTTAAAAAGTTTTGGCAATTTCTTATATTGTGATCCTTGTAACAAAATGAACATTTGTCGCGAGGTGATGCGAAAAAAGACTTGTGCGGTCTTGATTTATGAGTATTATTTGAATCACAACTATGTTCGTCCAACTCGTGTGCCCGTTCAAGGATGAAAGAAAGCATGAGGTCAATTTCTTGATAATCTGTTTTAGAGATGTCGGAAGCTAACCAATGCTTCTTAGTTTCAGAATCTAGTTTTTTCGATATTAAAATAGCAACAATGTGGTTCCACCTATTTTCCTCTGGAATAATGTTTTCTAACGCTTTCACGTGTTTTCTAATTGAGGCTGCAGTAGCTCTTAACTTATTGCTATTCTCAGAGGTGATAGCCGGAATTTTTAAAAACGCATTTAAATGATAAGAAATCATTTTTCTTTTATTGTCATATGCTGTGACTAATAAATTCCAACATAGCTGATAATTTGTGGGGTCTAATGGCACCGATGCGATGGTGTCAAAAGCTTCACCTTTTAATGATCGACGTAAAAGATGCAATTTTTTGAAACTAGAATATTTTACTTGATTATGGACTAGACTTTCAAACGTGGCCTTAAACTCATCCCATTGTTCTATATTGCCGGAAAAAATTGGAATGTTGATGGATGATAAGTGCATATCTTCATCTGAAAATACAGATGATTTTGTTTCAGGGGTAGGTAATGTTTGATTAGCAATCGATTCAGAAGTTGAGATGATTTTATTAATAATCGTTCCAATCCTAATGTATTGGGCAGAAAACTCATTGTTTTCGCTATCAATGCGGTCTATTTCAGCTTGATCCTCAGTTTGTTCATGCATTTGTTCATGAACTTTATTAATCGAAGCCATTAATGGTTGCCATTGTTTATAACATATTTTCATTCCATCCACATCGTAAGTGGATGGATCTGTTATATCAACATTTTCAATGGCTTTACTGCATTGCTTTAATGATGATTTAATACGATGTATTTTTGCATTTAAGATTTTTAAAGACATTGTGAATGGACCTTTAAATAATCTATTGATATTTTAAATATAATATTTAAAACTAATTGTAAAAGTATATTATTGCTGATGCAAATAATATGAATCCTATTACGTACAATACGTAAAAGACTTCTGTGCAAAATACACAGACGGTAATTTCGGTTTGAAAAAAGAATTCAAACGCTAAAAATGGAATAATAATATTCGCTATGTAAATGCGATTGGCGTATGTACTCTAAATGTCGTAGTCCATTGAGAGGACGTTAGATGACCTATGTGAGACTATACTTATGGAATCGAATGTTCGCAACCAATGCAATTAATGTATGTGTGTATGTGTGCTGAATGACACAAATATAATATTTAAAAAATGATTGAAAAAAGATATATTATTGTGGATGCAATAATATAAACGGTGATCTATTACGTAGCACGTAAAAAGATTTCTGTGCAAAATACACAGATGAGTATTTTGATTTGAACAAATGTATTCAAACGCTTAAGATGGAATAATAATATTCGCTAAATAATGCGATTGGCGTATGTGCTCTAAGTGTCGTATTCCTATGAGAGGACTTTAAATGACGTAATGTAAGAGGCTATATTTGTGGAATCTAATATTCGCAACCAATGCAATTAATGTATATGTGTGTGTGTGTGCTTAATGACACTAATACGAGCCCTATAGATGGTCATTAGCTTGGTAACGCTAAATGACTTGACTAAGGTGGCAAGGATTTATTAACTACAAACAGAAAACTAAATATCGTTGAATGATTGATTAAAAAATATAATACAACAATGATACGAACTTATGATGGAAGTGAATCATTGATGTCTAAACACCTTGGTAAAATGAAATAACTATTGAAACAGTAGTATATGTAAAAAATTTGTAAAATATGAGATGTAAATGCAAAAACCCAAAATAGAGGTAATAAAGGATAGGATGGGAATTATATAAATGTTTTAGGATTACCTTGACACCACTGTCGTGTAGTAGCTCTCGTTTCAAGACTGAATCCAAATGCTGCTGCGATTGACTCGTGTGTGCTGTTGTACTTGGCGCCAAAAGTGAGATTTTTCTTGATTGTTCACCTTGCTTGATGAATCCTGCGATGAGAATCCTTTTCAGAGATGACCAATGTGGGAATCCTTTTCAAAGATGATCAGTGTGGTGTGAATCTTCTTTGAAGATGCTCAATTGCTGGATCCGTTGATGAGAATCTTACTTGAAGATGATCAAATGGATGTGAATCTTCTTTAAAGGATCAAAATACTGAATATCCGTTCTTCAAGATGATCAATTCTTGTGAATCCGCTCTTGAAGATGGTTTAATGGTGTATATCCGCTCTTGAAGATGGTTTAATGGTGTAAATCCGGCTCGAAGCTGACCAAATGGTTGAGTTTGGACCTATGGATCTATATAAGCTTGAGGTTTGCTTATCTGCGATGTTGACGGTTTCCAATTCTCGGATTGCTTGATTGCATCTAACTCCTTTGATAGCTATAGATTGCGCCAAAACTTCTCGAAGGACCTTTTTGTTATTAAATAACTAATAACAATTTTTTATTTTGCTTTAAATCTAATAGCAGCGAAACACTAGTATTTTACATAAAACATTTATTATACAAATACACTTGACGAATTACAATAATTGAAACTTAAATGAATAACTATATGTATCAATGTTACTGTGATACAATTCACTATTAAAATCTTTTATTATAATTATTAAACTGTTGAAAGTTGGAGTTGATAATTTAGATGTTTACTGTTCTAGATGATAGTTAATAAGTTAAAGATATTTAGTGATGTTTACTGTATGAAGTTTGAGTTAATAATGAATATTTTAATAGTGTTTTAACAGTACATTGGTACAAAAATGCATTTGGCAGGCCAGCTGTGTGTCCTTGGTACGGGCTGGTACGGTCGAATACAATGCCAGAGTAACAATGACAATAACTTTGTTAGTTAATTCAATAACAAAGAAAGATAAAATATTTGATTAAACAATAGAATTATTACAGAACTTAAGAACTAAAAATATACAAAATTATATTCTAATGAAATACATTAAAGAACGTGAAATATCTATATAAATATATAGGTTGTGCATGCGTTCTTAACCAGGGGGGTAACAACTGTTTTTAAAAATAGTAGGCGAAAGACAACGAAGCGTTTTTTTGATGAGTTATCACAAGATGAGAGAATTTGCGACCCGGAATCCTATTTCAAAGTCAATGTATACTATTGCTGTCTAGATATATTAATTTCTCAAACTAAAGAAAGATTTCAGAGCCTTTGCGACCTGAGTAGTATGTTCGAAAAATTACAACCGGAGAAACTCCTATCTTCTTCAAGCGAAGAGATATTAAACGCTTCCGGAAAACTGTCTGCTAAATACAGTAAAGACATCTCACTTAATGTTTGTGACCAATTAATGGCTCTAAAAACATGCTTAAGATCTGAAATTAAAAAAATTTATTCCATTAAAGAACTCATTGAATTATTGCTTGTAAAATTCAATAGTCTTGCATCCAGTTTTCCCGAGGTAATCACAGCATGCTTTTTATTTTTGACCCTTCCAGTTACAACCGCAACAGATGAAAGAAGTTTTTCAAAATTAAAACTGATAAAAAATTACTTAAGAACTTCGATGGGACAAGAACGGCTGTCAGACCTCTCACTATTGTCCTTAGAGGCAGAAACTTTAGAAAAACTAAAATCATCATCAGCCATAAATGATTTAATAAAGCAGTTTGCCGAAAAAAAGGCAAGGAGAGTGAATATTTAAAATTTGATTTTTATTTGTAAAATGGTTAAATTATGTTATTATAAATAAATATTTCTTTTTACAATATTTTTTTTCTTTTGTGAAAAATCTTTACCCCCATATAAGGGCCTCCAAGCAAATTTTGTATACGGGGCCCCGACAAGACACGCTACGCCACTGAGTATTAGAGTTTTTCATATGAAATTTCACGGCAATTCGTTGCGCTATCAGTACTTTGATTGCATACACGAGAGGAGCTACACAGCTGTCGGTCGTACGACTTTGACGCACACATAGTTCGTCTGTAGTAAAATCAGTCTTGCTATTTTATTTCCACAACTCGTATATTGTAAAATTTAATATATTGCCATAAATTTGATCTATTGGAGGTACTACATACCTGCTGTTACATATGCATTAGTAAATTTTTTGTGAGTTTGGCATAATTCTTTATACAGAACATTTCAAAAAATTATACAGTGAAATGAAAAGTGAAATATTACCTTGCTTTTTTAGTTTCTTGTTACGTATCAATTAAATGCAGTGGTGTAATTTTTATTTTTCATAATACTTTTACAAAATATCCGTAATTATTGAACTATTAACCTTTTAATTTTCTGAAATATGGTAGTACAGGAAGGGTAAACTATTTTATAAGTGCGTGTAAAAGTCACAAATAATATTTTATATTATTTACCAATCGTGTTTGACACGTGTCTATGAATACTATATTAGAGCTACAGTTTTTTGTCTACGACCTGCAATTAGGGACTTTAACGCGAGGCATATTTACGATCCCGGCGTTACTGGCTTTTTAAGTTAATAAGAATATCTCATCGTTCAGTAATATTAAATAGCAGAAATTAACCTTCTAATTGCATTGTTCTGTATAACAACTATATCTATGTAATCAATTTTCTCCATACTATAATAACACATTATAAAGTATGGAGAAAACCTAACATGGAATTAAATAAAGAAAATTTAGTTCCGACGGTAAAATACGGTGGTGGTTTTGTTTTGGTTTGGGGTAGTATGAGTGGTACAGGAATGAGAAAACTTGCATTTATTGATGAAATCATGGATCAAAAATTGTATATTCAAAAATTGTATATTGATATCTTAAAGGAGAATCTTCATGCCAGTGTAACGGAAATGGGTTTTAATAATGGTTGGATATTTTTACAAAATAACAATCCGTAACACTCATGGTGGAATACTAAAATGTGGATCCTTTTCAGCCCTCTATAACACCTTGAAATGCCTTCTCAATCACCCGATATTAATGTTATAGAGTATGTGTGTGTGGGATTATCTCGACAAAAAAATTCGAACATGATAAATTTCGAATAAAGAAACATTAAAAATCGCGCTTTGCGAGGGATGGGCGAGGGATTCTACTTACAATATATCTGAACACCAAAAATTTTATTCAGTAGCGGTGCGAATTTTTAGGGGCAATGTAGCAAAAGAGATATAACGTTGAAATTTGGAACGTGGGCCCTCTATAGACGGTCATTAAAGACAAACTTTAAAAATTTACAAGTTTCCTGGGGCGGCGGGCGCAGAGGGCCAAAAACGAGAAATATTAAAAATAAAGAGATGAAAGACTATAATTTAGTACATATGTTCTTGGATACAAACAAGATAGATCCTCGTGTCTAATATAAATACAAGGCGGAATTTAGTATGATCTAGATTGATATATTAATAACGAAAATATTTAAAAAACTACATTTTCTTGAGTGTAATATTGGGGTAGGGGTGATGAACAGAATCTAAGAACAACATAGAGGTACAATGATGATATTTTGCATGTAGAGTAATAAATAGAAGCAAAATAGTTCTCTATATTAGATATTAAAATTACATCCACTAGTAGAATTGAATTGATATTTGGTGCGTTTGTAGGCAGAGTGCTAGGAAATCGGACGAGTGGGAGAAAGGAAGAGGGGAGTTAGTCAGTAACCCCAAATATTAAATAAAATAAATAATAACTGTGAATGTGCATATTTGCCTTAATTACGAAAAAAAAATTACCCTCAGCAGTGGCGCCAATTTGATGAAGTGAGAGCAGAGACAGCTTTGCAATAGAGCTCAATTTTGCAATTTAGTATATGGAGGGTTTCTATAAACGGTCATATATAACAGATAGGGAGAATATTTGGTACGAGCAAAATAAATTGCAATGACTAAAATTTCACAATTTTACTGCAGCAGCGGGGGTAAATGGAGAGACTAATATTATATCGAAAATATAAATATGAAAATTAGAATGTAAGTTTACAGTGCAGCAATAATTATGTAAGAGCAAAAGGGAGTGGGGCGCTGGGGGTCTGTACACTAAGCAGCGGTGGCACTAAGCAGTGGTGATTCAGGATAGAAGCTCTGGGATGAAGCCGCGCTGCAGATATGTACCGTAGTGCTGGAAATGTGGGCGCTGGTGCAGGGGGATTAAATCGAAAGTACAAGAATGGGACCGATAAGTGCTAGAATGGTAAGGAGCGGACACACTGAGTGTAGGGATGATTAGTAATGTTAGAAAAAAGTTCCAACGTTGAAATTTAGTATGTAGGCTCGCTGTAGACAGTAATTAATGAATAAATATTAAAATTTCCGAATTTCCACTAAATCTCAACTCCCGCTGAGACGGTAAAAGCCAGAAATATTAAATAAAGAAAATTGAAACTTCGAGTATGTATTGCAACATTTTGGGGACAATGTCACAACATATTTAGAACGTTGAAATTTGAGTCGTTGGTAGATGGTCATTAAAAACAATCTACAGAAAACAGCAAATTTCCAGTGAGAGTGAGCGTCGGAAACCAAATACCACAAATATCAAATATATAAAAATAAATGAAAATACAATTTAGTATATATATCTTTTATACAAACAAAATTGGTTCCTGTGCCTACTTTCACAAATTTAGTTCAGTGCCGGAAATTACGTGGGGGGCACTAATACTAATAATAAATACAACACTGAAATTTAGTAAGCAGATATAGATTGATATATTAATAACGAAAAAAAAAAAATTACATTACCTAAGTGTAACATTAAGGTAGCAGGTGATAAACCGAATATAAGAACAACGTAGAGGTACAACAATGATATTTTGCATGTAGCATATTAAATAGTAGCAAAATAGTTCTCTATGTGTTAGACATTCAAAATACATTCAGTAGTAGAATTTCATTGATATTTGGTGCGTTTGTAGGCAGAGCTCAATCTCTTTATTTTAAGTTTGTTTATTATTTGTAAATTATGTAAGTAATGAATTGTAAGTTATGAATTATGTATTGAAAATGTTTATAAATGTACATATTTTTTTTAAGTGTTAATAACTTTGAAAGTTGATGTACTAAAAATATAAATAAAAAAAAAAAAAAAAATTACATCCATTACAGAATTGAATTGATAGCGGTTGCGTCTAGAGCAGATCATATTTCTTGAAATGAATAAGGGCAGTTTTACACCTAAATTTTTTTCTTGTCACAGCTTTGTCAAACTTATTCCTTTTCCAAATATTTCATTGGACTTAGATTTAATATGAATTTGGCATTAATTACAGGTAATTCTTAATTATTAAACTATTATATGCATCACATAATAATTGCATTAAAATCATTTAATTAGGAAATAAGATATTTCGGGTTTCGCATTAATGCAAAAGGTATAAACCTTTTGCATTAGCGGTACGTCATGCACCTCCTTAAACAATCGAAAGTTGACTTTTCAACAGTTAGACCATCCCTATTAAATCGTCACTGCCTTATCAAATCTGCCGTCTCTGGACTCGACGTGGTCAGAGTACTTACCAGGTTTATACTATAATTACAATACTTTACTTTTATGCATTTGATAGCTATAAGTATCATAAATATCAATGAAGGAATAAAATAATAAATACCCTTCCAGTAAATTATAATCAGAATCGCAATGTATATTTATTTACTATTGGTAATCCACCTTTAATTTTTCCTCTTATTTTTTGCTTACATACGAAATATTTATATACATTTGCAAAATATTACAAAATAAATATTTTACGAAAGTAAATACAAGTAAAATATATATTTAAATAATATTTAAGATTTTTTAAAGCATATAAATCCAGACCCCACTCATCGGTATGTTATATACAATACTTTTTATGAAGGACGGTTTCTGTTTTATCGAAACTTTAAGACAAAATATTAAGCGAAAAGCATAAAAATGTATTACAACTTGTTAACAAAAATCCATATTTCTGAATTATCAATAAATGTGAAACGTATTTCATTGTTTTTCATTGTTATTTGACAAAGTTTCCAGTACTTTATTTCACAACATTTCATATTGAATTTGTGCGGTACAATGTAGTTGGACAAAGCAATGAAATTAGATTTAAATAAATACGTACAAACAAACGCATGCAAAGATATATTTCATACATAGAATGCACAAGGAGAATATTTTATGCGCAAGTCCGTACTATGAAAGATATTCAACGCATGCGCAGTATTTTAATGCTCTTAATTTCAGACTCGTATCGTGAGACGATGCACCAACGATTGCAAGATGTAACTACAAACAATGAATACATGAAGTTATTGAGTCAATATTAATAACTTAACAAAAAGATAAAAATTTTGCGTACAAAGATTATTTGTGTACGTTATAAAATAGGCGTTAAAAACAATTAGTGTAGAAACAAAATATTTTTAGTTTATATAATATACTAAAAATATATTAGTTAATTTTTATTTGGTAAAGTGTCTTTCATTTGTACTAACAGAAGTAGTATCTAAAAAACGAAATTATTCTGTAGTTTTTACTTCCATTAGGAAGAGTTATCTTAAATTAATGTGGTCAGAATTGCAAGAAATTTGTGTGACGTTATTTATGGATGGATGGATACCAATAAATAATTAATTTGAACAATAAAGCTTTAAGAATTTATTTGTAATATGTACTCACCTGATAACTTCTTTTTCTCCAGTTCCCACTGCTGTCTGACGCGTACGATCACAAACCTCAGAATTATAAAATTACATGGGTTGTAATGTCCTCAGTTGTGTTTGGAACTCACATCGTTCGATAGGCAAATGTGGTGCAATACAAAATAGATGAATTAATTATTTATATTGTAGAGTTTAGTGTTAAAATATTTTATTAAAGTGTGTGAAATTTTTTCTCGAAAATTAATTAGTGCCTCGTATATATAACGTTTGCATCAAATCTTGTGTAAAATTAAATTCTATATACTTAATCTTAACTTCTCTGAAATTTTAAAATCTCTCAAAGCATTTTATGGCTAATGACGCATATTGAATAAAAATTACGCGGGAATAAAATCGCAGCGGTAATTTGTATCATACTGTAGATGAAGTCGTGTGAATTTAAAATCACGAGTACGCGTACATTCTTATGCTTCCATGCGTTAGTGAATTGTGCAATTATATTCGCGCGCTTTTTTTCGTAGCGCGGAGTTTGAGTGCAAAATGAGTGCATACGTTATCAAGTAAGTAATTATTTTTTGTAAATTTTCTATAAGATTTATTGTACATATTTTGTGATTCTGTGATGTATGTATATCCGACTCAATTCTTTAAGTACTGAACCGAAACACCGAAACCGGTGTTCCTCTATAGTAATACCGCACTACAAATAAAAATCGTTCCGGAATAAGTTCGCACCGCTTATTTTTTTCGCGCCAATTTAAAATCGTCTGTGGGCGTACATTCTTATGTTTCCATGTGGTAGAGAATTACGCATTTTATTTCGTGCGTTTTTATTTACAGTGCGGGTTTATTTTTGCACACTTTTTTTTTATAGGTTTACACTATAGCAGGGACGAACGTTTCGATACTGTGGACCTTGAATTTGGCGGGCTTTGGTAGTTATTAGATAACAGGTGTTAAATGTAAAAGAACAAATGTATAACATCATCAAACTAGATTTTTTTTACCTTTATGAACTCCTTTATAAATAGTACCTTTTATAAACTCTTTTTGACAATTGACCTTTGTTACCACCTGTTATCTATCGAAGACCGAGACTCGAGGTTCCAAAAATTCCAAATAGTATCCAAAAGTTCTTAATTGCTATCAATCGAAGTGTACACCTAAGGAAGAAATTTTAGTAATTATTCGTTATAGCCACCTTTTGTTGCTCATAAAAAACGCCTGCATTCTCATATATTTTATGCCGCTTTTAATTTTAACCGTCTTTATACGGTCTATTCATTAATAAAAAGTGGTATAATGAATATTACATAGTAATTTGTACATGTTTTAAGTCTAGAACAATTCAGCATGTATCATAATAATAACCGAGGTCATAGGGTAACGTTTTGCAGTCTGGACTATACGAATAGTTTTCAAATAAAATCATTGCCAGAATTAACAAATTAACACAGTTATCCTTTAATAACTTTGGTGTTGTTATAACTAGTTGTTACTTTTATTTAAGTAAATCTATGTGTAACTAGTTCATTTTTTTTGGTGTAACTGAATAACTAAATTACGTTACAAGTAATTTTTAAATAATTAATTGATTTATTTAAATAACCCAGCCCGAACGTGCCATTGTTTAGTATTGTATTTAACCATCTTTAGTTTTACAAGGATGTAAGCAATAAAACCTTTTCACAATGAAGGTATAAATATTTTTTATTATATTTTTAAATATTTCTACTGATAATCCGGTGAATTTAAACATAAAAGTAGTGGTCAAATAACAAATATTCCCGGAGAGCCAAATATAGGTGGAGAGCTGAGGTTTACCATTACAAACAAATGGGGACTTAAAAATCCCCATCGATTCTATGTGCTATGTGTGCTTCAAAAGTTATTCGGGGTTAAAAGTCAAAATTTGAGGTTTTTTTGATTTTTCTCAAAAACGGTAAGCTTTATCAAAAAAAAACATCAAACCAAAGTTGTAGATCTTAAAATTCTCAATGTGTAAACAATTTACAATAATAGAGCTTTAGGGCCTTAATTCTGTAACTTTTCAAAAAATCGACCTTATTTTTTCAGCGGTGAAAATATTTAATTTTTTCACCGCTCGAATAAAGTCGCTGTATTTAAAATATCTAAAGTGGTTTTCTGTATGCAAAATTTTCCATCGCCTTTATAATATACAGCGGTGAAAAAGTATAGTGACGTATTTTAGGACGTCATCAATTTTAAAAATATTCGTCCAATCACGGCATTTAGAATATTCAAATATTTAAAAATTCAAACACTTGACAAGTACGAATACATGTCAATTGTTCAAGTCAATTGACAAGCAACATAACCTCACTTTCTGAAATATTTATATTTGTACATTCATATGACTATACATACTATACATACTGTGTATTAAAAAGTTTCTACTGAAATTCAAATTATAATTCGAATTGTTTGACAGTTCTAAAAAATACAGCGATGGAAAATTTTAAAGTCATCGGTGACCTTATAATTTGGTCTATTTTTTTGGCGACAAAAATAAAATCGATGGAAATTTCTTACAGAATACCAAATAAAAAATCATCGCTTTTGTGACGTCATTTTACAGCGATGAAATTTTTTCACCGGTGGAAATACTTTACAGAATAAGGCCCTAAGGGATTAAGAGATCCTAACTGAAGCGAATCATTTGTGTTATTTTATTAGCTTTTTAAATTAGCAACACGGCAAATAAAGATACTTACATTAATAAATTGCTTTTGGTTGGAAATATTTTTATCTTAGTGCCCCGTGTGGCCCATATAGATTTGAGAACATTAAATTAAGAGCTATGTCGGTTTAATCTTTGTTATAACATCATGGTTATGTATATTATGGCGAGTTGTTAGTAATAGTAAATGCATCAAATATTTTTATTTTATTACTAAAAGAATAGGTTTTTGTACAAACTATTGTTCGTTTACTTGTAAAATAAGTAATGCAGTTATTATTAATATTATTATTTCATTAACGTAAAGTGATTTTATTTGAATTATTAATTTTATAGGAAATTAATTTTCTTAAAGCTTTCACATTTTGTGTCACTGAATTAATATAAATTGTAGACTTCAGAATACTGTTGTAATATTTAATATATTTTCAGCATGCTACGGTAGCGGATACCCAGAGAAGTCTGCTCCATGTTATACTCCAAATAGCAGCAGGAGCAAGTGACTTTTGGTGTTAAGTCGAGGTAGGATAAACTTTCTCTATTTAATTATATTTGCATGCATATTGACATACGAGGTGTGTTTATATAAGTAACGAGAATTTGTAAATTAAAAAGGTCCACGTTAATTATTCTAAAAAAATCATTTTTTTTCGTAAATTGATATAGCAGTGTATTCAATTATTAACCCAAATTTGATTTGTTGTTTGTTTATAAAAACTGTTTAAGTCAGTCCACAGTATTGCATAGCTGTTGCATACAAAAAGTTGACCTATCTTGCTCATATTTGGCATAATAATTGAAGACAGTGTTACCAACTCATGTCATTACTTTAAAATATTTAGTGCAGGCCTTTTAACTCCCCTCAAGTTCCTGTTTCTTTTTAAACGCACCTCGTATAAACAGATTGAGATTTGCATTGGTAGTCGAAATAATTAAATCAAGTCAAAGAATAATAACTTTTTATTTTATTTAACCTTGTTACGTCTGACATAATATTGAAATTTTATTGTTTCTCGAAATAGCTGTAAATAATATTTGATATTTTGATATATAAATACATATAGCAGAGATTTATGAGCTGTAAAGTGGGTAACTTGTAAACTTGTCAGAGTTCTATCAAGAATATATATCTTTTACGCTCTGTTGTAAAAAGAGATAGAGATAGCGGTTGTGAGGTCACATGCGTATGGAATGTTGTACAACGTTGAATCCCTTTAATAATTAAAGAGACAAAATGACTTTTTTAATTGTTAATATCTCCTAATATATAAAAAGTTATTAAAAAATAATTGAACATTTGAGGTTCTAGTAACCCACTTTATCAATATATAGTACACTTTTATAGAAATTAAGACATAGGACACAAGCCCATTTTTCTTCTTGTCGAAGTGTGACTTTTATGCTCTACAACTTTACTTAATAACTTTAAACGTCTTTTATTGAGCGTATAACACTAAAAACATGATCCTTGGAAATCAAGACTTGCCTTACACTACATTTCTGAGCTAACCTACTAAATTCAAAAGTCAAAACAAAGATTTATATCAGTTTTTAGCCTATTATATTTCATTCCAAGGGAGGTAACCTCTTTCACCTTAAGTGATGATCAGGGTTAGAAAGTAAATGTATGAACTATTTTTGTTATATAAAATTTTAAATTATTGGGCGGAGCTTGATGTTTGTGGCAGGGTGGTTGAATCGTCTGTAGTGTATTGTTGTGAGTTTATTAGAAGGGCGGATGTTACACCTGACATCAATGTTGTAAAAAGAGGTCGGATTGTCGTTCTAGAAGGAGATTACTCAGCTTGCTAATACATTCCGCAGGGATGCTAGTTTCTGGAAGTAGATTCTTCAGTTTACGATCATCCACCTTCTTGAATCACTCACGTTGATAAGAATTAACTCTCTTTAAGATGTTTAACAGGATTCTTGTTAAAACGGAGTATTGTTGCAATTTGAGAATACTTGAGCGGTCTAAAGTATAACCTCGTTGCGACGTACGACGTTGGAACAATTAGTATCTTTTAAATACTATTAATACAAACACTTTTATTAAAATATATCATTTATTCGTTGTAATATTATATCTGCATACTTAATTACAATAGTATTTTATTAGATTAATAAAGATGCCAGATATAAAACAAAATGTAAATTCCTCGTGTTATAAAATGATTAATAGCAAAACGTGCTTACGGTAGAATACTTGATGTTACAATTAGAGTTTTTGTACGAACGAAGTAAAACTGATAATCATGCTCTGAGGCTCAGTTTGAGACTAGGATGAGACCTTTGATGAGACTGGTGCTCTGCAAGCAGTACCGATCGGTATATTAACAATTTATTTGTTAACTTTACATCATACAACACTGATACGGTATTACCAGTATTAAAATAGTATAAATTATCCACAGACCAGAGTCAATATTTACAAGCGCTAACTTTAAACAATTATTTGTTACAATATTAATACTAAAATTAAAGATAACATAATATAATTCTTATAAAATAAATAACATTTATATTAAAAATAGGAAGGATAAGTACGACTTATGCGTACTTACAACAGTATTGATAACAAGATCACCAACATCATTTGCGAATTTAAATTTGTGCTGTTTAGATTTAGGAGTTTATCAATCCTTATACTCCTTTTATATTATGCTTGGTACAGATAGGTGCGACATAAACATGCGACATAAAACATTTATGTATTTTCATACACAAATAGACATTATTTAGACTTGAGTGTACTAAATATGTTTTAGTTTTAAGTTGTATTTACGTACAGGCAAGTGCGATTTAAACATGCGACACTAATAAAACAATTAGTTTTATTAGCATAACCCAATATTTTTGCTATTTTTAAAAATTCTGGGTGATATTTTTATGAAACAAAAATGTTTCTAAGCCTATTCGGTCTTTATCAAAGAGAACTTGAATATGGCCCCGAACAATAGGGTCGTAAAAATATTTTGAAATGAAGTTTAAATGGACAAATGAAATTTGAATAAATTTGATTGAAAATTATAGACAATATTCATGTCTTTGGAATGCCAAAGATAGGAAATATAAAAACCGCGAAAGTAAACACGACGCTTGGAGAAATATTTGTAAAGCAATAACATATAAAAATAAAAATGAAGTTATTAAAAAAATTCGTAACCTACAAGCGCAGTTTTTTAGAGAGCGTAGGAAATACAAGACTATGAAGAAGTCTGGAGCTGGTGCCAGCTTCATTTCCAAATGGTTTGGATACGAAGCGTTATTGTTTCTATACTCCTATGTAAAAATAAATAGTACCAAGGGTAACAATAAAATGCAGGGTGTACAGTAATAAAACAATTAAATATTTAAAATGCGTCGCATTTCTTTGTATGTTATTCTCTTTTAAAATAAAATGTTTAAATGTATGATGATATAATGATATAAATATGAATAACTAAAATTAAATCTACTTTATTCATTTTTAATATAATTAATACATTACTTTTATAATTCTCTTTAATTATTGTTGTGTTATTTATATAATTTTACGGTGTCTTATGACAACTTTAATTAGATCAGAATTTAATAATAAATATTTATTTTAGTAAAACAATGAAGATACGCCTACTAGGTCTAAGAAAGTGTACATGTTCAATTTCAATGTTAAACTAACCTTTTGATTTTTGTTATAATATAACTTAAAAAATACTCATTTAAACGTACTACCATTACTAATTTTTTGTGAAATGCATAATTCATTCTAATCGATAGTAATACAAATGCGTTCATTTATTCGCAACGGATCGGTGTATGCTCCGTATCGTTAGTGATGGAGTTAGATTTGCTTCTATTTTTAAGTTTAAAGAATAAAAATCGATTATTTGAATTGATTATGAGATTATTTAATTTAACTTCATATAATATTACAAGAGTATCAACAATGGTTAATACTCTGACTTCAAAAATATTACTATTATTAAAATTAACTAGAAAAAATGTTATTAGATAGTTTATATAAACTAGGTATAACAATATAATAGGTATAATAAAAAATATATGTAATATTACGTCAATTAAAAACTTATTTGACATTTGAGTAGTATAGTTTTATGAAAATAAAGACATGGTAAAAGCCCCCTTGATTGCTATGCGGCAAAGAACATTTATCTACTACTAATCGTCAAAATGAGTGAATTCATAATTTGAATTGTTTAAAGGTGTAAATGTCGGAATATTGAATACAATAATATAATAAAATAAAATAATATATACATATAGCAATATACAAATAAATAATTGATGCAAACCGTTAAAAATTTATATATATATATATAACTCTACTCAAAGGGGAAGCATGTCCAATGGCTGGTACAAGGTTGCCTCCATTTTGAAGTGAGTGACCGTAACAACTTCAATACAATACGCTGAGGAACATAAACAACGCTAGAGTTTTAGTCGGCGTCAGTTTTGTTTGTATTTTCTTCTTGTGCAGTCCTGTTAACAAAAGCATAGTCAAATTTAAATTCAAAATGGCTAGAAAAAGTTATTTAATATGTTGTGCTTTTGTATGTTGCAGTATATTTTTGTTTTATTAATATAAAATATTTAAATGAAATGTGTGAATTTGCTAAATATTGAAGATTTAATTATTGCCACGTATTTGCACGAAATGTTGTGTTAGTTAAATGAAGTTCTATAAACATACGTTTATTCTTAAACTACGGCGTATGCGTAAGTTATTATTTTCTTTGTTTAATTCATCATGATTTTTGAAATACAGTCTAAAACATAATTGGGTATTAAAATTTCATCTGACATTTATTTATCTGGTTATCTGTTACGTAAACAATCTTACGTAATAAACGTTTTGCAACCGCTGTTTTCACCGCTTTTGAAAGTAAATCAACCTAATTGCCAGTGGTGGAACTAGAATTGTTAGATCCCCCGAAAAGGCCGTCCACTCAATAAAATGTAACTTTCCTTAACAACTAATGTTATTTTTATAGTTTTCACCTCTACTGCTAAAGCTGTCCACCTGATGTTTTTTCTCCTCTACCACGAAACCCAGATCAAGAAGAATAATAATTATCCCAGTAAACATTTTGGAGTAAATTCTACTTAATTTCTATTACATATCATGAGTTTTTTGTCTGGAACGTGTTCGTTTTCTATTCAGTCGTTCAAAGGAAAGGTTTTTATGAGCTACAGACATTGCAACGACGGTTCACTGCTGAATTAAAAGCGGAGTAGGTTTATGATTTATGACCGGAGTTATAAACTTGATACTAGCAGGGGTATAAAACTTAATGGAATTTTACTTTTTAGACTCTGCAAAATATAAATATTTAAATGAAGAAATAAATAGATGTAATCTTTAGTACGGATCGTGATTTTTTTAATGAATATTATTCATCTTCAACAATACTCGTTATATTAGTTTTTTACATTGTTTTGGTGATTCAAAAATCCACGATCGGCAGGTCTGCGTTAGGTTTAAAACCTCTGTCTTACCATCGCTAAGTACTATCTTCGTTTATATACATTCTATTCGGGGATTGAGGGAGATAGCGTCTCTCACCGTTAAAGAAATATTTGTTGAAAAAGGATAGCATATACTTTAAACATCTGTACAGAACGAAATATTATACAAGTATACAAGTGTAACGGTGAAAAATATATTTTACTTGTCTAACGCATCTCGTTTCTCTCTCACTTTTAATAAATAAACTTTCATTTACAGAATAAATGAAATGAATGAAAATTAAAAAAAAATATATCCATGTGGGAAAGAAACAGAAATACTTAATGAATGATGTTGGAAAAAGAAAGAATATTATTATGAAAAACTAACACAAAATCTGTGACAGGTAGAGAACTTGTAAAGCGTTAGAATAGAATTGTACGAGTGACTCGAACTTCACTAAATAGGACACTTCACCAAATTGTTTACTGGGATCATTCAACATTCAATATTATATAAAAATACCCTTATATATTATCCTCTTTGTTGAATTTATTAAAGCACAACAATTACATATTTACCTCTTTAATTGAATATTTTAAAACTATTTTTAAAGTTTCGTTCCTCACCTTTTTAACTTTTAAAGTGAAATTTATTCAGCCAGCCATGCCAAAATCCTAACACAATTGAATTAAGTTGAGTTTACTATGGAAATAACACTTTCTTTAAGAAATACAACTGCTTCATAATTGTTTTACAACATCGACTGCAGTATAGTAAGAACCTTCTACTAAAACATTTTTCTGCAGACACTTTATCATTATTTTTCATTCCTCACATATTACTCTTGATCCATTACTACATTATTCGCATTAATTCTTGATTGCGTATTAAATTCTTTCATGCGTTCAAACAAATTGAAAAACTATTTTATAAAAATTAAATAATTAATAAGATATGTATTATAAGATTAATAATAAGTATTGACTTAAATGCTGTTTGGAAGTGGATAGTTATTGATTTGTACCTGGTTTCTTTTATATTTGTTCGATTCACTAATTCATTAAATTCCTTTCAGTGAGGTAAATTGCTTGATCATTAAACACAAACTTTAAGTAGACAGTAACTGTAAATAGAAATTGATATCCAGTATGTCACGGCTTAAATTATGATTTTATTTTATGAGGCTGCATTGTTGGCTTTTTGTGCATGTGCACTAGAGTGGCCCTTATTTACTCTTAGTGAAAATTATTATTATTATTATAGAAAAAATAATATGTGTAAAATTTTAGATCAATCGGATAATGTGAAAGGGTACCCCAAGAGACCGGAAAATTAAAAAATCCCAGAAATTTTTTTAAAAATTTAATTATTTTGCGAAATAATAATTTTATGCAAATATGTATCAAACGAAAGTTATAGACCTATTAAAAATACATATATTATCATCTATGACTTTTTCTCGTACGACTAACGATTTTCGAGTAATACGTGAAAAAAGGACTGAGGTTCGAAATTCAGCTTGTACCACAAGATGCCGTGAAACAAATATTAGCGCCATCTATGATTCAAAAATGATTTGTACATTGTATAGATAGTTCAAAATTTGACTTATATGAGCTTTTGCTTCCCATTTCCCCATTATTCCCCCACCCAACGATACAGTTTTCTTTACCCAAATTTTTCTAGTAAAAATATTCGTTCATTCTTCATTTACCCTTACCTACAAACGCATTCTTAATATTTAATCCTTACTCAGACATAAATAATTACACTACTTAACATCCTTAATAAACTAATTACAAGCTGCTGTGGTGCATTGGGATGGTAAGTTGCTTCCAGCGTTAACAGGAAAAGATAGCGTCGATAGACTTCCTGTGATTTTTTCAAATGGTGATACTGAACAACTCCTTGGAGTGCCGGTATTACAAATCGGAACTGGAAGAGAGCAGGCATCTGCTGTTTGTGACACTCTCGCTGAGTGGGGAGTCCAAAATTATATTAAAGAACTCGTTTTCAACAAAACAGCTACAAATACTGAAAGTTATGCATGCGGCTTAATAGAAATTTTTTTAGAAAAAAATCTCTTGTATTTTGCATGTAGACATCACATATACGAAATTATCCTTAGAAGTGTTTTCGATAAAAAGATGGGTAAAACAACAGGTTCAACTGTGGTAATATTTAAGAAATTTCAAAGTGCTTGGTTAGACCAATCAATCTTAAATATTTTCGATCAGGTATTAAAAACGAAAAGGTCATGAGGCATTTAAATCGGGGCGATATATCTCACATTCTTGACTTTGTTAAAACACTTTGAACGAACAGCAGCCTAGAGAGTATTATAAGGAACTTTTAGAATTAACAGCTGTTTTTCTTGGTGAAACACCATCTCGTAATATGTTTCCGTGTTCCCGGGGTTTTCCATCATACAAAGTGGATGCCAAAGCTATTTACTGCTTGAAAATCATTCTATTTCGTGATGAATTTCAATTATTAGAACTAGAACAAAGTGCAATTTGTGATATTTGTATTTTTCTTGTGAGTGTATATGTCGAAGCATGGTTTGTGATATCAGGATTTTTGGGTTCTTTCGAAATTTTCCTATCTCAAGCTATCAATGGTGATATCTTTCATGTGGCTTTACAAAAACTAAACAATCATTTATAGTATTTAAGCCCTGAAGTTGTTGCTGTAGCAATTTTTAATCCAAATTTGTCATTTGATTCAAAAATGAAAATGGTCAATGCTTTGAATCGCGAAACTAATTTATCAGTAACAAATGAATTCAGACGATGGAATTGAACAATTCGTTTCTTCTGAAACTAGTGAATTTTTCAAAAGATTTGACTTGATGATGAATTTCTTATGACAGAACTATCACCGTGGCATAAAAATGAAAGTTGTATAAAGGGTCTGGAATTAGTGAATAAATGAAAATTTGTAAATGATTTGGTCGAGAGAGGGATTAAGCTGATCGAAGATTATAGCAAACGAATAACAGAAACAGTATGTACTTGATGTACTGATTCTGAAAGTTTCCAGAATATAAAAAATCGACTTTATCTCAGCGTCAAAGTATTTAGAAAAAAAGAATTGATTTTCACCGTTTTCGCGGAAACTGTTACTTGTACAAAAAGAAATGATAAAGGATAATTTATGCATTTTTAATAGATCTACAATTTTTGTAAAACACTTTTCTGTGTATAGTAAATATTTTGTAAAATAAATAAATAAAATCGATTTTTATTTCGTGATTTTGTGATTTTCCGATTTTCGTGGATTTATAGTAAAGGAACTGATTTTCACGTATTTCTCGAAAATTGTTAGTCGTACGAGAAAAAGTAATAGATGATTATATATGTATTTTTATTAGATCTACAACTTTTGAGAGATATAAATATAGAATGAGAGGTATAAGATATAAGAATTTTAAAAGAAAAATCTTGGATTTTTCAATTTTCAAAGCTCTTGGGGCACGTTTTCCCGTTATCCGATTGACCTAAAATTATACACAGATTATTTTTTTTAGGTATTGGCACCAAATGGGAGGGTGCCGCAAAAAATATTTTAACTTTAAAAATAAGGGCCACTCTAATGTACACTTTATAACAAATTTTATAGCAGAATTTGTGTTTGTGCTTCTTTATATAGTTTATTGACAATTGAACTTGATCCTTGGTTTATTATTTGTTTGTAAGAACCTAACCTTTCCACTTTTTATAACAAAAGTATTGTAAAATAAAGTAAAGTAAATCTGTGAAGTTGGAGATGTTCGATTGGTGTTCAACACTTGTTTTGCCGTACTGCATCAAATGGATTAGCCTATAAATTAGATTTTAGAATTATACTGAATAATATTTCCAGATAAATTTGCTAACACCACCGAGATCTGTACATATGGCGGCACTAGGCAATTTCAAGACCCTTCTTTCAGGCCCTTCTGCACACCACCGCGACCCTTATAACGCACGTTATAATTAGTAAATGGATTCATTGTTTGAAGTTTGATATTTTAAGTAAACAAGCTATGCCATCAATGTTTAATAGAATCTTAAAAATAAATTCAAAATACGAAATTTTTTCTACAACAAACCACGTTCACTTTTCAAATTGTATTTAGTGATTTAGTTATGTTTATGTAAAAGAGTGTACATATTTATGCTCTATTCTAGATCCCCGCATTCAGGATACTGCAATGTTATCTCCGAGGATTCGCAGATGACGTATAGTAGGCTTAAGGAGGCCTCCACATCATTCACCTGTACCTACGACTGATATATCTTATGGTTTACCAGATACATGTTTCCGAGAGGATGTGGTATTTTTACAGCAGGATCCAACTACATCGAGTAAATTAGTTGAAATTGTATTTAGAACGCAGCCTCCACCGGGAAGTCAGAGAAGTAAGTAGAACAAATGAAATATCGGAATAATAATTATTAATAATCAAATTTACTCAATAATCTAATCTACCTCTGCTTCAGTCTAAGGGCGTCCGCACATGGGTCGACTGGTTGCAAACTCGAGCGCCGAATCTGCCCGAACCGAATGAGAATGCAACTGTGTTGTAAAACCTATTTAAATACACCTAAAATCACCTATTATGCTATTGTTAAAAATTCTATAGTCACGAAACACGGCTCGACATAGAATGTTTTTCGTTTTTGTTGGAAACTTCGTTGCTTGCCTAGTTTGCAATCAGTCGACTCGTGTGCGGAATACCTAAGAAAGAAAAAGCTATTTAAATAGCTTGTTAAGTAAAATTATACCTATTAGCACTATTTATTCTTAATAGGATTAAATGTAAAAAAAATACCTTTTATACCTTTTTTTTAATATTTTTAAACTTTTAATAAATCTGAATTTTTGGGCCCCTGAATTTATAAGGCTTGAAGTGCGTGCCTTATGCGCCTTTATGAAAATTCGCTACTGCAGTAGATCCATATCAGATCTGTTGGATAAAATGGCATCTCTGTCCATGAATAAAAGCTTGATGATAGTCAATATCTAGTTTAGGTAAGATACTATATTATGGAATTAATTAGGTTAATTGCTTGTTATTTGGTAAACTTATTCAGTCATGAGAAAATTCTTTTTATTGAAATATATGTTCCAGCTCCGGAGTAACTTGGGCACAAGTAGGACATACGGAAAAACTGTCAATAAAGATATTGAAAGACAATGGCGCACACCCGACAGGAAATATACAGTAAATTATAATGAGATTTCAGTCGTAAATTCATCTTTAAGAGATAATTTGGACAAATTCAGGAGAAGAGTTTCCGGGGTGGTATCAAGTCTGAAATTGCAAAAGAAATGGTAATATAAATCGTAAGTGTATTTTGTCTCCTATGACTATTTATTATTCGTTTTAATCCAGTAATATCTTTTAATCCAGCTGATTATATTTGTAGATAAAAATCTTTTTTGTCCATAATTTGGAGTTTCGAATAAACTACGTATTTGATATAAAATTCATCACTCAGAATTCGATTTCTAAATTCTATTGATAGTACAAGTTCTTATTAGCTTATAGAATATATGACTGGGTGTTGAAATCATACAGGCTAAAGCTATGCTCAATTTTTTTTATTATTGAAGTCAGTCTAATTTTAATCATCTGGATTTGGACGCCGTAGTTATAATCATACTAGAGTAGAGAACATTTTTACCAGGTATAAACTGAAGTTCCTATAGTTAGGTATATTTTAAATAAAAATGTTGGCACCCTACTTGCAGTCAGCTACGCTTTTTAGTACATTTAGAATAGTTTTTCGTCATTACTAGTGGGCGAAAGTCAGAAATAGATCTCCACGTGCGCTTAGCATACCGCTTACTGACCAGAACGCACCCAAAATTGTTTCATTAAAAAAAAAATTGAGGAGCTTTTTGCTAATTCGAAGATTGGTTTTGCAATCTATTCAGAACTTGTTTTGTCCTACTTCATCAAACAGATTACCAAATTATTTTTTCAGGGAGCCGAAAATATTAACAGTTTTATATTTTGGTAGATTAATTTACTTTATTAATTTCTTCAGTTATAATTTTAAACGTTAGGCTAGTTAATATAGCATGGTCCTAGTTAATAGGTAATTACTATTAGTATTTGTTGACATTAGTATTAGAATAAAACATATATTTAAAAACTGCATTTTATTTATCAAATTCAAATTCTAAGTTACACTTGTTTCTTGTTAGTTTTGATTAATTATATATTTATGTAAGACGTTAATATTAATTGTTAGTTGGTTGATTATTTTAATACACTAATTTCTAATTATTTTGTTAACTATTATTTTACTTGTTTCGTTTTTGAATCTTTCATTCTTTTGTGAATTAACACTTTTGTTTGTTTATTTTGCACTTTGTGCTTTTGTATGTTTTTCGATTTTTGTGTCTTCTAAAATCTAGTTTGTGGCAATGTCAATAATCTGCGATAGAATTTGACTATAACTGAATCAAAATAACACGTACACAGCTGCGGCGTGTGGCGTTATTCTAGAGATTAACTGAATGTTCTACAACAAATGTATATTATTTACTGGTTCTTTTGTTTAGGTAATTATTTTTAAAATAGGTCGCCAGGAAATGTTTATATTTCTCATGACCACTTTAGGTTTTAATTTTATAGGTATTTTTATATTTCAATTTAAATGCGCTTGCGACGGGGGTAAAATCTAGTATACATATAACAGTATAAAAGAAGTTTTGTAAAATAAAATTTTATTTATGTCTGGTAAATTATCTAATATTTAGCCATACAATATTTGTTACGTAAAAACCAAATTTCAGTGTTTTGCTGCTAAAGCGAAGCGCCCCTCATACAAGTTTCAACGCATATAAGGTGAAGAATCTACACAACCTTCAAATGTCGCTTAAAGAAATAAGGATGATATAGAAGTACAATTTGTAGATTGTACAACACGTAATGGCTGGAGAAAGTCAGATCTTGAAGTAAATCACAAATTTGGGTTTTAAGGTAAACTTACATGTTTTTACATAAGATGTATGCATGCATTTCCTTTTTAAGTGGTTTGTTTATATACTTAAATTATCACTTAAAAATGAATTTATTTTGTTGAATATAATAACGTTATTGTTTTTATACTTATTAACAAACATATTTATGTATTTCAGAACTCACGCAAACCTTTTTTGTTACTTCAATAAATTATTCTCTAAGATGTTGATTGCTAATTCAGGACCAGATTCCAAATAAGATCTTTTAAGTTGTTATTTTTGAAAAGTGTTACTCATCTTGCTGCGGCTGGGTTATTATTATCTCGCGTTTGTACAATCACCGCGATGTACTAAAGGTAAATGGTATGGCTGTTTTATTCTTTCTCTCACCCTTTTCTTATTTCTCAAATATCTCTTCCCTTTGTTAAGTTATTTATATTTTTGTTTTCTTTTTAGTTTGGCCGTTTGGAGTTCTTTGGATATTGCTAAATATTTGACAAGAGCAAAACTATAAGTAAGCAACTTAATAATATATACACTTTCTATTACATGACAATAGTACTAATATTTATTTAATGTAGTAGTGTATTGAAACAAAGAAATTACTTAGCGCAACAAATTTGGATTTTTTTTTACACTGAAAGCTTAATTATATTAGGTAATACTCTAAACCCTCACAGTTTAATTTTTGACTCTTTGACATGGATAGTTAGCGCTCGTTTGACTATTTGTAATGCTATTTTTTTTTCTTCATAGTTTCAGCTTACTATTAGCCCAAAGGAGTTACACATATGTTCTACTGAGAATAAATGGGAGTTAAGGGTTCTGATTCTAGTACGGGATGAATGGTGAGAGGAATGTAGGATCTTCTGTTCCGGGATTAAGTCAGGTAAGAAAGTTATTTTACTTTTTTTTAAATGATATTTATATTTTTATTTGGAAAATATATTCCGGATTACGAAAGCTGAAATTCTCCAATAATTAACACATATACTTCTGGGCTGTTGTAAATTTTATAACAATTAATAACAACTGTTATAATATATAAATGATAATAAAAATAAGAGAACCAACCCACATATTTATTAATAATAATAAAATATCAAAATTGAAAACAGTTATTAGTCAATACGTCAGAGAAGTTAGCAGTCTCGATGTTGGCAGTCCCGATGTTGGCCGTCCGATGTTGGCGGTCTAAGGCAATAATAATAATCGGAATTATAGCTGTCAAATGAAAACTAAACAAGTTTATATTAAAATTATTACAAATACAGAATGAAGTAAGAGTAAATAACCATTAGTTGCCATATATTAGTATATATATATAACTATTTTGAAGATAGGAGTCATTAAAGTTAGTGTAATATTTATATATATATAGGTAATTGCGACTATCAAACACCTCGAAAAAAACATATATTACACTACAGCCCAATGACACAATTTGGCATGTGCATTAAGTATAGATTGTAGATTAATAATTTACTGTCAAATGTTGTAGTCCACCCATTGGATTCGGAGCTACGGATGGTGTAAAAAAAAATATACATTACTATGGAAAATTTTTTCAGAAAATGCAAAAAAACGAAAAATACTAAAATTCGAAATTTTTTTTTTAATCTTTATGTACAATTTTGAGGTATTCATTAAAATTTTTACTTTAATTACTCGAAAAACGTTAGGTTCCATGTTAGATTAATAAACAAAAGAATTACAAACCAATTAAACATAAATATCGCAAAAAACATAGTTGTTGTAAATATTAAAAATACGATTTAAAGGGGATTTTATTAAAAAAATGTGACTACTGCTATTTTTTTCAGTAATAAAAGTTGATTTATTAAATTTTCATTACATTTATGTATTAGAAAATCTCATTAGATAGAAATATACACGTAAATCGTACTATTAGAGAATAGAGTAGAGATTTTTTTTAATGATTACACTATACATTATATTATTTCTAAAAGCATTAATCTTTGTATTTGTTTGGGGAGTTTGGACCTTTGTAGATCTATAAGCAGGCTGTGGGCTTATCTGCGATCTGGTAGCGGTTTCCAAGTTCTCGAACGGCAAATGTCGCTCAGTTCCTTTCAATAGCTTAGGGTGCGCACAATTTGTTATGAAGGACCTTTTTGTTATTAATTAATTAATAACAATTTTTTATTTATATCAAAAGACACAGCAAAACATCAGAACTTTTTTAGATTACATTTATTTTAAAACTACACTATTGAATTACATATAAATTGATTAAATATTTTAATTGATAAAAATACTAGTTACGACACTAAGTAAATGTAACTCGCGGTTTTAGTTATGTATAATAATATGTGTAATTATTATTTTTTGTATATGCACTAATAGGTTAAAGCGTGCGTTACGTTCCAGGTTTGAGTTAATAAGAAAGAATCGGAAACATTTACGTAGTGTCGAACCCTAGAGAAGTGACTCATATAAACAAAGGATGTTTACATAAGAAATAGTATCGTTTGCCCAAAGCGAGAAGTATATATGTGTGTATAAAAACAAATAGGCATAAAATATAAATGAATTAAAACATAGAAATCTTAAAACTAACATTAATTAAAAATAAAGGCAAGATATTGATATATAAATATGAATATTGCATGCATTTATGAACATTCTCCCGGGCGTTGAAATTGGGATATGTTATTCAAAGTTTCAATTAATGTTCGATTGGTAGTGGAGCAAGATGTCGCACTAGACGTTTTAATTCGCCTTTGATTGTTTTTATAGTGGCTAGACGAGCCGTTAAATCATCACTGACACTCACTTTCACAATACGGCCCAACATCCAGTGTGATGGAGGTAGATTAGGTTCTTTGATTAAAACCAAACTTCCGGGCTGCGGTACAACACCTGTAGAAGTTTTCCATTTGGAAAGTTGATTGCAGTGTCCAAGATAATCATTCGACCAGCGTTTCCAGAAGTTTTGAATGCAGTCCTGAAGTTGTGCGAAGCGCTGCATTCTGCTAAGATTGATTGGAGCGTCCTCTGCAGGAGCGATGCTAGTAAGCTGACGTCCTATTAGCAGGTGTCCAGGTGTGATGGGAACTAGGTCGTTAGGATCATTGGAGGCGGGATAAAGAGGGCGAGAATTGAGTATTGCCTCTATTTGGGTTAGCAATGTGTAAGTGTCTTCGAAAGTAAAGTGATTATTTTGTATGACGCGTTTAAGATGTGCTTTTGTGGACTTGATGTTACTCTCCCACAAACCTCCCCAACTAGGCGAGTATGGTGGAATGAACTTCCATGTAATGGTTAAATCAGAAGCCACAGTTTCAATTGTTTTTGCATTATTTCCATCCGATAAAAATTTACCTAAGGCCCGGCTGGCGCCAACAAAGTTGGTGCCGTTATCAGAATAAATGATATTAGGTTTGCCTCTGCGCGATATGAATCGATTCAGAGCAGCTAAGAAGCACTGAGTCGTAAGTTCAGTAACCAATTCTAAAAGTATAGCCTTTGTTGCGAAGCAGATAAATAAGCAAATGTAAGATTTTAATAGCTTACTACCTCGGCCATATTTGTTTCTGACCATGATAGGGCCAGCATAATCGACGCCGGTGTCTTTGAACGGAAAATCCAAAGAAACTCTTGCAAATGGAAGAGAACCCATTTTTGGTGATGGAAAACGCGGTTTTTGTCTGAAACATGTCACACAGCGATGTACGATGTTTTTTGCTAACGAAATGCCTTTAATGGGCCAATATTGTCCCTTATGCTGAATAATAATTTTTGAGGGCCTGGATGAAATAATCTCAGGTGTTCCTTCTCCATTATCAGCGTTGTTAATTTGTGTTTGTTGTGTAGAACAATAGGATGCCGTCTGTGAAATTCGAAATTTGAATATTTTAGTCTGCCACCTACTCTAATGATGTCGTTATCGTCGAGAAAGGGATTGAGACAGAGCAATGTGCTTTTGTTTGCTAAAGGTGCGTTACACTTTAGAGCTTTTAATTCAGACGCAAAATGTTCTTTTTGTGCTAACTTCACAAGAAGTTGCATTGAATCTTGTAATTCTGTAACCGTTAAAATGCCGTTTGCCTTATTTTGTTTGTTTCTACAGTTGTGTATAAAACGTAGGCAATACGCGGTGACTCTATTGAGAGTTCTTAAGCTTGAAAATGTATCAAATATAGGATTTGATTTGGTTATGGAATGATTCGCCAATATAATTGATTTATATTGCTCGTTATTAGCACACTTTCTTTCAAGTGACAGAAAGCGTTTAGTACACTGCAAACTCAAGTGTTTTACTTTTAAACACATAAAGTGTTTAAAAGCTTGTAGTCACTTTTTAAACATTTTATGGTGTTTTTTTATTCAATGGAAACGTTTTAAGCGTTTAATTGCACTTTAAGTGTTTTTATTAAATCACTTAAAATGTGTATGAAATGTGTATGAAAAATTGCAAAAGATCGTCATAGATTTATATTATTTTCGCTGGGGTATATATTTTTGCACGGTTTGTTTGGGCGTAGTGCCGCCAGTGGCATGGTTGTGTGTACGGAGTGTGGTGGGGGGTCAGTGTGTACGCTGGGGTTCGATGCGGTCGGTACGGGTAATGGTGGGGGTCGCAGCAGTTTTTTTTAGTTTATATGGATCCGGCCGAGATACGATCTCAGGCCGCACGATTACGAGGCAACGACGCTTAACGCTGAGCCACGGGGCTTATATTTGAATATAGTTTCCTTTACATAAGTATTTATATATATATTATAGAAATATATATATAATATTGTCAGACGAGGTATGTATATATATAGTAAAAATTTATTATATCTTTTACTATATAAATGTCGTAAATCAATACTGTTATACGAGATAAATATTGTTCCATTCATTGATAATTTGAAGAACCTTATGATGAACGACGACGTCAGAGAAAATATCAATAATCTGTTCTGTTGATTCTTTATCTCGGATGATTGAAACTTTTAAAATATGTTTCAATTTATTATATCCTGATAGATGTATTCCTAAACTTCACTATTTAGAGCATATTGCGTATTATATAAGATTATTTGGACCTGCTCGACAGCAGTGGTGCTTTCGATTTGAAGCAGCACATGCTTATTTTAAAGGACTTGTGGCAATTAAACGTAATTTTAAAAATATGCCGGCTACTATGAGCTATCGTTATCAAGCTCGCATTTGTACTCGACTTTTCTCCGGACCCGGACAATCATCAAAAACATTTTTATATGACGGTGATTATATTAGTCCTGGTCCAACTGTACCTGTAGTAAACTTACCATATGCTCATTTGTTTGATAGATTAATTAATAATACAGAAAGGGACACATGTAATATCATGAGATCTACAAAAATAATTATTCACGGCACAAGTTATTGCTTTAAAAGCATAATTTTATTTGAGTGTGATGAAGAATCAATGCCTGTATTTGCAGAAATTGATGACATTTGCATATTAAATGGCAAAATTTTGCTTGTAGTAACTCTCCTTGAAACAATTTTTTATGACTGTCGAGTTAATGGTTATTCATACCAAAAAACTCGACAACAAAAAATAGTTAATATTGAAGATTTAATTTTTCCGCATCCTGTCACATCTTTCAAACTCAATAATCAACAATACATTCCATTAATTAATCATGAACGGTGTGAATTTATCGGTTAAAATAGGGTAAAAATATCCATGTAATATAGAACTTATAATCTTTTTTTTTAATCATCTTCCAAAACAATTACACATCTACAAACTTATGTATTTATATTGAACTTGTGTAAAGTATACCTGTGTATATACACCATTTGAATTTTTAATGATATATTTTACATTTATGTTAAGTATTCTGTTTAATAAGTGTTTTACAATAAAAATGTTTTACAGATAACCGTTTTTTTTTCTAGAAATGTTTTATTTCCTAATACCTGATTAGTTTCAAAACGTTTGACTGTATACTAAACGTTTCACAAATTAAAAATGTTTTATTATAAAGCAGTTAATAAAGTGTATTTATTGGTAAAACAGATGAAATGTTTTAAAACTAAAGCGTTTGAAGTGTATTTATTGGTAAAACAGATGAAATGTTTTAAAACTAAATACCAAAGTGTTTAAGATAATTTTATTAATCACTTAAAACGTTTTGATACAAAACATTTAGACTTAAAAAACACCTCAGTGTTTTACTTTAAAACATGAAATAAAACACTTGAGTTTGAGTTGAGTTTGCAGTGTAGTGGCCGTCTTGGAATCTCCTAGCATTGATGCAGGCAATTTTAGTGGTAAAGTTACTACAAATCTACCATCGGAATCGCGAGTGGTAGTTTTATTGAAATGTTCTTGACACGCCTGTTCCTCTATCGTTAAAGAGCTACATTCCTTAACAGACTCAATTTCCCGAAACTTGGGCATTTGAGTTTGTAAAGATGCGTGGTAACAATGAGCATTGTTGTTGTTAGTATTAACTTTATAGTTGGTAACTATTTAACCCAAGGAGGTACGTTGCAAATTTAATCGATTATTAAAAATCTTTGTATTGCCAACACGTAGGAGCTTCCAAAATATATCGGCACCCAATAATAAATCCACCGATTGTGGTTTATTAAAACTAGGATCCGCTAGTTTTATATTAGAGGGTATTGCTAAATTGTTAATATCCAATGTAGTGTGTGGAATATTATCAGTTCTTTTGTCTATTATGAGACAGTTTACAAATGTTTTGTAATTTGTATTTGCAGAATGTAAAGCGATTTTCACCTGCTTATTTATTTTAGTTTCCGAATTACCGATTCCCGAAATTACCACGTGCGATTGTTTGGTAGGAATATTTAATTTGCTAATTAAACGATTGGTAATGAAACTAGTTTGACTACGATTGTCAAGAAGTGCGCGAGCGATAATCGAGCTTACCGTCTTTATCAAGAATGCTTACCAAAGCGGTCGAAAACATTACTTGATTTGTCCAATTGACATGCGCAGTAAAGGTGTTAGAAGTGCTAGCTTTAGGAACAGAAGTATCCGAATCTTCTGTTTCAATATGAACCAATGAATGGTGTTTTTTGTTGCTATGCAGTGTTGCAACTGTATTTTGAATTACAGCTGTTAGTAGTGTGACCTTTGCGTAAGCAATTTAGGCACAGCTGTCTTTTTCGGATCTCGTCGATTCGAGTCCTTACGTTAAGTTTTAAAAAATTATTACAATGTCCAATAATGTGATCTTTATTACAAAACAGGCATTTGTCGCGTTGTGAAACTAAAAGGGATTTATGAACTCTCAAGTTGTGGGTAAAGTTAGAATCACAATTGTGTTCATCTAATTTATTTTCATCTTCTGTCAATTCTATCATTTGAGCGTGAATTTTATCAATAGAAGAAATTTGTGGTTGCCATTGTTTATAACAAATTTTTATTTCTTCCACATCGTACGTGGATGAATCTGCTATATCAATATTTTTATTTGCCTGGCTGCATTGTATTAATGTTAATTTAATACGATGTCTTTTTGTATTTGAAATTTTTAACGACATTGTGAATGGAGCTTTAAATAATTTTTACGAACTCTTTTTAAATGTATATTTAAAACGGATTTAATGTATATATTATTGTTCGAAATAATATTAGTTGTGGGCTATTACGTAACAGACGTAATACGAACCCTGTGTTCGATAACACACAAATAGGTTAGTTTGAATGTACATTCAAACGTTTACAATGGTATATATGCCCTACCCAGTCATAGTCCAGTAGTAGAACGTTAAATGACTGAAGTATAAAAGGCAAAAGCTGTGTCCAAATAACACGAAATACGAGCTCTAAAAAATAGTCATAGCCTAGTAAGGCGTTAAATGACTAGATTAAACGAGGCAAGAGGATGTGTCCAAATAACACGAAATACGTTGCTCTTAAACAGAACAGTCATAGTCTAGTAGTGACGTTAAATGACTGGAATATACGAGCGAACGGCTTATCAAATTCAACGGAACTCACATAAACAATAATAAATTATGTGAGTGAGACGTATGAATGACGTAATGAATGTTAGAAATATTCATTGATGGCCAAACACCTTGAAATAATGCATTAACAACTAAAACGTAATATATGTAAAAGTGTATAAAAATAAAATGTAAATGAAAAACCCAAAATAGAGATAATATTAAGGATAGGTGGAATTTATAAGAATGTTGAGGAATACCTTGACCACCACTGGCGTGTGAAGTTCTTTGTTCGAAGCTGAACCCAAAATGGCTGCAACTTGCTGCGTAGTTTTTGATGAAAATTGGGCGCAAAAATGAGGTTTTTTGCTGGTATGTTCACCTTGCTGATGAATATCCGGCTCGAAGGACCAAAATGTTTGGGGAGTTTGGACCTTTGTAGATCTATAAGCAGGCTGTGGGCTTATCTGCGATCTGGTAGCGGTTTCCAAGTTCTCGAACGGCAAATGTCGCTCAGTTCCTTTCAATAGCTTAGGGTGCGCACAATTTGTTATGAAGGACCTTTTTGTTATTAATTAATTAATAACAATTTTTTATTTATATCAAAAGACACAGCAAAACATCAGAACTTTTTTAGATTACATTTATTTTAAAACTACACTATTGAATTACATATAAATTGATTAAATATTTTAATTGATAAAAATACTAGTTACGACACTAAGTAAATGTAACTCGCGGTTTTAGTTATGTATAATAATATGTGTAATTATTATTTTTTGTATATGCACTAATAGGTTAAAGCGTGCGTTACGTTCCAGGTTTGAGTTAATAAGAAAGAATCGGAAACATTTACGTAGTGTCGAACCCTAGAGAAGTGACTCATATAAACAAAGGATGTTTACATAAGAAATAGTATCGTTTGCCCAAAGCGAGAAGTATATATGTGTGTATAAAAACAAATAGGCATAAAATATAAATGAATTAAAACATAGAAATCTTAAAACTAACATTAATTAAAAATAAAGGCAAGATATTGATATATAAATATGAATATTGCATGCATTTATGAACATATTTATCAAAACATAGTATTCAATTCGAATCACTTATTCATCAGTTTCTGTCTTTTTGATGGTATTTCTTGATCGTTAGATTCGACAGGCCTTTCTGATTCTAGTAGATCTTCGACATCTTCAAGACCATCACCGTCTTCGTCTCTAACATTATTTTCGGTCTGCATTGGTTCTTCATCCGCAATTTCATCTGAATCATTAACTTCCTCGTAGATTTTTTTCTCCACATTGGCGCATTGTTCAGAACCATCACAATTTGAGCATAAATTTGTGCTAAAATGCACAAATGATATTGCACAAAACCATGTTTTCGGCAGCCACATTTTAAACTATTACATCCAGTTTCACAGCTGCAGCAAATAGTTTTCAGCAATTTTTCCGGAATTAATTCCATTTCTGTAAATTTGGGCATAATTCCATGTTGATGTTGCTTCCAGCCCCAATCTGTTGCTGTCAATTCATTACCCAGCCACGTTTGAAGCTGATAATATGCCCTGTAACAATGTTGTTCTGCTGCACCTTCTGTGGGTGGGAGATTTGCCAATATGAAAGATGATTTAATTTTTGCCAATTGATATTTTTGAAATCTTAATTGATTCAGTGATATATTATCCTTTTTACATTTATAAATAGATTTAATTAATTTCAATCCATTTTTTTTTATATCTTCTTTGTTTACATCTTTTTTAAAAAAAATATTAGCCAAATTTGACAAATTTTGATTGTCTAATAATGAATTTACGTTAGTTTTCTTTCCTTTTCCGGCAAATCCAGATGTTGTGCCGCAACCAGAAAAACAATGCAGAAATGCAACGATGTTTTTGACGGATTCACATTTGAAACTATTAGACGTGAAAAAAAGATCTTTTATATTTCCAGAACCGGGCTTGAGAAAATAAATTTTATGATTATTAGAATTTAATTGATTCAAAAGGACCAAAAGATCAATATCTTGTCCTACAACAATGACAGTTTTATTAGTATCTTTGGCAATTTCTATCGAGGTCTTAATAATGTCAGCATCAGCATCTTCTTTAGCTTGTTTACAGGAAAATCCTTTTGACTGTAATACTTGCATTAACGATTTTATTATTTTGTCTTTGTTTTTCTCATTAGATAAAAATTTTTCTTGCAAAAATGAAATTTTTGTATGGTTTTGATAATTTAACTCTGGAATATTGTCTGACGTCTTTCTACGACTACGTTCTCCTTTTTTAGTTGAATGAACTGCTGGTACTGTTGACACAGTAATTGATTTTTCAATTTCATGGTACCCATCAAAAACTATACAGCTGTCTGCTGCGTAATGTTTTTCTACATAGCGTAAATATATATTCATGATCTCTTCCACCGTTTCATTTTTCTGCCAAATTACTTTGTGTAGTAAAAATCCACCGTCGACGACATGCACAATGCCGTCAAAATGCGTTGGTCTATTCGTACTCACAAATAATTCGTAGAGCTGAGATTTAACGTTTTTTCTGAGGCCATTTTCGGTAAAAAGAGATAATGGAAAAGGTGCAAGCTCGTATTGTAAATAAGTTTCCATATCTTTTTTACTGTCGATCGTTAGAGATATTCTTTGAAATAGCAATAAGGGATCAATTGCTGTAATATCTCCGTTTACTTTAACAGAAGATTGGACCGTTTTTAGAGACTTCACTCAGGTCACTCAGGTATATAGGTATAATTTTAAAATAGCAATAAATAGGCATCTACGCATATAATTTAAAGAAAATTCGACAATTTTCTCAAAATTTTGTAGATGTCATATTAAATATTAACTTTATTAACTTACTAGCTGTCACGGCCACGCGTTGCTGTGCCTAACGTAGCGCCATCTATTGAATATTTACTCAATCTAGTCAACAGATTTCGATTTACTCAACAGAATATTTACTCAATCTAGTCAACAGATGTCGCCATCATCGTCGCCCGATGTCATATGTCATATACAGATAATTAATAGACAAATAATTAGCAATAAGATAAATAATTTGAGATGTAAGCTATCCTATCTTTCAAGTTGGGTCAAACTGCACACGGTGTACAAATTTCATTAAAATCGGTTAAGTAGTTTAGGAGTCCATAGCGGACAACACAGTGACACGTAATTTATATATATTAAGATAAGATAATCTACATAAAAACAAAAAAGTGTTATTATTGTGTAACTAAATACTATCCTAAAACAAATAAAGTACCTACTATATAGAAAACAACTACAAAATGAAACTGTGTTTAAAAAGTAATATTACGATGATAATTATATCGCATAAACAAATTAGCGCTGCATTCAACCGTTCAGTAGGGAGCCGACCGCGCGAGTGGGCCGCGCGGCATGGTATCTCGTTGAGCTACACCCCCCTCCCGGCTTGCCCGCAAGCACCGCCTCTCTCCCGCCGCGCCGGCCAGCGCAGAGAGCGAGTTGGTTTTGTTTCGGAGTTATTTATCATTGTAATCTTTAAAGTTTTTACCAAATTAGGTACCATAAAAACGGTTTTTGTGAGTTAATCTTAAAAGATAGACATATACTATCGCGGACTGTTTTTTAGATCATTAAAAGAGCTATTATTCTTTAATACATATTTTTTGTGTATCTTGAACCGTTTTCACGGCGCACGCAACGGAAGGCTTCAAAGATGAAATAATTTCTCCCGTTTTTTACACATTTACCACTATATCTTTGCTCCTATTGGTCGTAGCGTGATGTTATATAGCCTATAGCCTTCCTCGATAACTGGATATCCAACACAAAAAGAATTATTCAATTCGAACCAGTAGTTTCGGAGATTAGCGCGTTCAAACAAACAAACTCTGTCGCTTTATAATATTAGTATAGATTATTTTTATAATTTCGCTATTTTTTTCTTCCTCTTTCTATATTTTCAAATATAGAAAATTTATTTCAATCCGTCATGAATTTATTTCTTTCTTCATTTTTATTTTCACTAAAATTTTGTGATACTAATAATTTAGAGTTGGATTGAATTTTTGGTACTTTTATGGACCTCTTGAGAATTATTTTCTGTTTGTTCCTCGTCATTATCTTGTTCATTTTTTCTGTAATTGTTCCTTGTATTATAAGTTCTAGGTGTAGAATTTGTAATATAATTAATGAAACTTTGTTCTTTCTCATTCTGTTTAGTTTCAATTTTATTATCATTTATATTATTTTGTTTTTTAATATTTTCCTTTTTACAGTTTCTATCTAAATATGTTCTTTTTCTAATGGGTGCTGGCTTATATGATGGTATACTATTTTCACAACTTATTAAATTTTGAGGAAAGTCCTTTTCATAATTAGATAATATATCAAATCTATTTTTTGTAGTTACAGCATACGAATTTTTGTCTTTCCAAATTTGAGGTATTTCAATAGCGGCTTCTTGATAACTAAGATTTCTGTTTCCCATTAAAATTTTTATTTCTTGTTGCCTTTTTCTTTCTTTGCAGTTTTTATCAGTCGCATCATGTTCTTCATCACAATTTACACATTTTATAATTTCATTTTTACATAAATTTAGCGTATGTTCATTTGAACCACATTTGCTACATCTACTCTTTCCTTTACATTGATTGGCCGTATGGTTATATCTTAAACATTTATAACATTGTCTCGTATTTTTAATAAATGGTTCACAGGGTAATTTAGCATTCCAAATATAAATATATTGAGGTAAATTTTGACCTTCAAAGAAAATGATAATATTTCTAGAGTCCTCATATTTAATTTCATCTTCAACTTTCACTCTCCTTTTTAATCTCCTTATGGAGTGGATTTTATACGGGTCACTATATATGTTTTCTTTTAATTCTTCCTCCGAAAATTCAATATCTACATTTTTGATAATTCCAATTCTTGTAATCCAAAACATTGGTATAAACATATCAACTCCTGATGTTTTCTTGTTATTCAATTTCACTAACATATTAGCTGATTTAGGATTTTTACATACCGCCATTATTCTATTTTTCCCAATTTTCTTTATTTCTGTAATATCTTTTCCATATTCTGAATTATATAGCATTTTTGCTGTTTTTAATGTACTGATCCCATATTTTTCATTTAGAATATCTTCTTTCTGAATCATAATTTTATAAGAAGATAAAGTTAAATTATCTTCATTGTATAAATTTATATTCGGGTCAACTCCCACTTTCCCCTCAGAATTCAAATTCATTTTTTAAATTCAGAAAATTTGATTATTAAAATAATAATATTTTAGATAATGCAATTTTACTTTAAATTTATATTTACTTTTTAATTAATTTATATATATATATATATTTAATAATATTAGTTCAATTAAATTGTTTTAAGTAATCAAACAAAACACGTCTATCACGTATCGAATGACTACTCGATTTTGCTTTATAATATTTCTCCCGTTTTTTACACATTTACCACTATATCTTTGCTCCTATTGGTCGTAGCGTGATGTTATATAGCCTATAGCCTTCCTCGATAACTGGACAATCCAACACAAAAAGAATTATTCAATTCGAACCAGTAGTTTCGGAGATTAGCGCGTTCAAACAAACAAACTCTGTCGCTTTATAATATTAGTATAGATTTAGTTGTTAATTATAGTAGTACATTTCGACTTGCAATTTTTTCTTTATTAATCTAACATGGTCCCTAACGTTTTTCGAGTAATTAAAGTAAAATTTTTAATGAATACCTCAAAATTGTACATAAAGATAAAAAAAAAATTTCGAATTTTAGTATTTTTCGTTTTTTTGCATTTTCTGAAAAATTTTTCCATAGTAATGTATATTTTTTTTTACACCATCAGAAAATAGAGATTTCAACGAACAAAAAGCCCACCGACTTTTTTGAAAAATCAGATATTTTGACGTGAGAATTTTCGATTGAAAATTAGGGTTTTTTTTTCGATGTCGAGTCAAAATAGGGTGAAAAAATTAATATTTTAAATCTTCAAAATTCCAGTGTGTTTGGGACATAAAGAGGTAAGTTTTCACCAAATATCATGAAAAAAAAAATTTTTTTGTAAAAGATAAAAATAAAAAATCAAAAATGTGGTTTTTTGGGTTTTTTACATGAATTTTAAGGTAATGGAGAAAAAGTGTAGATACAAAAGTTGTAGATCTTTTTATTATCTACAACTTTGCCATTTAACTTTTTTCGATAGGACTTGTAGTTTTGCCGGAAATCGAGATTTACCGATTTTTACCTTTAAAACCTCACCCCCTACCCCTTCCCAACCACAGATCGACCGTAATTTATTTTTCCTTTCATTTTAGTAGTATTCCCTTCCATTTTCAATAGGTTTCATTCTACTTTAATTTTTTTATGTTTCTAAAATTATCTACCCTGGTCTATAAACGAAAGGCGGCTACTTTTTTGTTCGAAACATATAAATACAGAATTTAAAAAATCAATATATTTTAAACCAATTTTATGAACTTAATCGCATTTACTCTCTAAGTGTTCATATATCGTCATTCATTGTAACTGAATATCCATCCATTGGGCGAGTATCTCTTATCATGTGTTTTTTTTATATTTAGTCATAAATAAAATATTATCAGAATTTAAAGCTAATGAATGAACTTTTTTGTTGCAGGTAACTTAATTCACCGGAAGAAGGTTAGTATGGTAATGGTAGTGTAAATGATAACTAGTTTTTAATCAGACTGCTTCGAATATCATAATAAATTCGGATATACATTTAAAATAGTTCTATCTAAACATATGATCCATAAAGTTATTTTTAGTAAAACATATGACTTGCTAAACTGCAAGTTCATTTTTAAGTGACGCTGAAGAATAACGCGGAATTTGAGTAGCAGTTATTCTCTAGTCAAATTTAAGTTTGTACTATGTGCAATATGTTAAGTTGCATATTTATATTTCAATGATTTTGTCAAACTGAAGAATGACGAAATAAAAGTAGTCTTTCGTTTGTTCGGGGAATTAAAGTTATTAAGATAATTAATAATCTTCATTATCCTCTGGAATATGTTAAGTTACATATTTATCAATGTTTCTGAAGAATTAAAAAGAGAATCCTCCAGATTCTGCTACTAATATTGGTATTGCTATTACAATATCATAATATGCACTGAAACAGTGAAAGCACTACATTTGCGCAAAGTTATAAATGGAATCTCCTACCTCTGAATTATCCTGGAAGACATGCATGTATTTTCTTCTCCAAGATGTGCTGCTTCTATTTGCTATCTACTGCAACGGTAAACTCAACGTCTGTGTCCATAATTCTAAAAGGGGAATGGATTCCTTAATTAAAGTTTCGTTGCTCAGAGCAGCGAAGGGATATCAGGATCTCATCTTCACGGACTAGTAAAAACTTCATCTGGACGAGGTTATAAATCAAATATATCTTTGCTGTTACTCTGGAAAACAAACACAAGTCATCCTGTTTTTGAAGTCCTGCTACTCCTATCTGCTGTGAGGATTTCATCTCTACTGGAACACTGTGTTCTGCACTTTTGCACCAGGTTATGGATGGAATCTTCTAACTGTGGATTACCTCGACAGTGAAGTCTTTTCTCCCAAATCTTTTCTATATTTTGCCGTAACGCATCTGCTGTTGGAATATCATCTTTACGGACAAGCAAAATTTTCTTCTGGACGAAGTTATAAATCGAGTAATCGATGCTGTTACACTGGAAAAGAAACACAAGTCATCCTTTTTTTTGAAGTCCTGCTACTCCTATCTGCTGTTATGATTTCATATCTACTGGAACACTGTGTTCTGCAGTTTTGCACTAGGTTATGGATGGAATCTTCCAGCTGTGGATTACTTCGACAGTGAAATCATTTGTTTTAGATCTTTTCCATATTTTGCCGTAATGCAGCTGCTGTTGGAATATCATCTTTACGGACTAGTAAAATCTTCTTCTGGGCGAAGTTATAAATCGAGTATATCGTTGCTGTTACTCTGGAAAACAAACACTAGTCATCCCGTTTTTGAAGTCCTGTTACTTCTATCTGCTGTCAGGATTTCATCTCTACTGGAACACTGTGTTCTGCAGTTTTGCACTAGGTTATGGATGGAATCTTCTAGCTCTGGACTACTCTGGCAGTGAAATCATTTCGCCCAAATCTTTTCTATATTTTTGCGTAACGCAGCTGCAGTTTGGATGTCATATGCACGGGAATAATAAAAAATGCGTCTGCAGGAGATTTTAAATGGAATTTTCTTGCAGTTACTTTGCTAAAATGCATAATATTGTTTATATCTGTATGATTTTGTAAAATTGAAGAATAACTTTTAGCTGGTCGAGAGATTTTTAAAATACTTTACTAGCAGTGGAAGTAGTAGACCCCATTTTAGCGTTGGCAGACGTCATAGAAACTGCGAACATTCTTAGAAAGTCGTGGGGTAGGATCATAAAATATTTAACTAATTAAAAAGTTACTTACTTGATTGTGTCATAACAGACACTTGTTTAATTTATAACAGAAACCTATGTATTTTTATCTTCATACTTCATTTAAATTAAAAATATACATGCCGACTTTAATGTTGTGCTAATTTCATTGTATAATAATTAATCATGATCAGTTTGGATAGAGCAATTATAATTTTTTTAATTATTTTTTTTACATCCAATTGAGTCTTATCCCGGTAAAAACAGCGGTTGGTTGTTATAGATTTGCGACGGTTAGCTTATCCTTGGATATGTAAGTAGTGTGAGTGTCTGTTAGACAGGCGTTAAATACATCAGTATTACGTATGCGGTCATTCGTCAAGCGCTACATAACAGCAATTGACATAGCTACTTAACTGGTTCGGTAAGTCTTATGGACTGGCTGTACTACCATTTACTTATATTGGTTATTCTCATTAGTGGATTACTCCAGTATAATACGCGCATGTAGATATTAAGTTGAGTTAATAATGCGAATGAAGAGTAACATTCTTATCTCATCCTCTACTTTAGCGCGTTCTAGTCTTGGTGCGTTTGTACAAACCCAGCGTTTGTACAATCACAGCGATGTACTAAAGGTAAATGTATGGCTGTTTTACTCCTTCTTTCCCACTTTTCTTATTCCTCTCATCTCTCTTCCCTTTTTTAAGTTATTTATGTGTTTTTCTTTCTTTCTTTATACATGCATTAAAACGTTTTCTTTTTTAATTATTTTAGCTTGGCTACATGGAGTTCTTTGGATATTGCTAAAAGTTTGACAAGAACAGAACTTTAAGTAAGTTATTTATTTTCATATTAGTTTTATTTTTGACTCCTTGACATAGATCTTAGCGCTAGTTTGTAATACTTTTTGTAACTCTTTGTAATACTATTTCATAATTTCAGATTACTATGTGACCGAAAGAGTTACACACATGTTCTACTGAGAATAATTGGAAGTTAAGGTTGCTGACATTTTTACGTGTTGGGAGGCGGTGGATGCAGTAATTTCTGTAGCAGATTTTCTTCCGAGATTAAGCTAGGTAAGAAAATTATTTTGCTTTTTAAAAATGATATTTATATTTTGAGTTCGAAAATATATTCTGGTTTACAGAACCTGCAATTTCCAATAATTAACACATATACCATACTTCCGGGCTGTTGTAAATATTGTAACCATTAATAACAACTTTTATAATATACAAATGAAACTAATATAATATCTAAATAATTGTTAACTACATTTAGTCCAGTTAAAAAAAGTTAAGAATACCAACATTTTTAATAATAGTAATGGAATAGCAAAAATGTAAACAGTATACTGTAGTGGCAGTGACAAGTTTTCATTATAATCTTAAGTACTTCATTTCAATTGTAGTGTGAAAATGTTTTACTTTTTTTTAACTTTCCAATGGTGCGCAGTATTTATTTTTAGAAAATCTTTTGCATCAGAATTTATGTATAATAATATTTTAAACTGTTTCAGACATTGATTTACGAATTGGTTATTATTAAGCCAGAGTTGGGGGGATTTACTGATAAAGACACAAGATAAGTCAAATTTATATAAATTATAAAAAAAATTCAATTCTCATTAAAAATATTAAATTTAAAATTATTCCATATTTGTTTTTTAGTATGTACGGACATGAATATTATTTTGGATAAATTATTTGAACAAAGTAGCGAATGTGGTCTTCTCTGCTTATTCTGTATTCGATACCAGAAGTGATTTGATCATCTCCCAAGAAAATAATTGAATTTTTTTGTTGTTAAACTTCAAGTAAGTAAAATAGCGAATATCTATATTTTGTGTTGATTATTTTAACATGTATAGATATGTTTTTAGTTAATAATTTTGCAAATATTCTTAATACTTTGTGCAATTACATTCTTCTTTTTAACATTTGCTAATTGTATCTAACATTACCTATATAGCCTAGCATATATATTTGTGCAAGTTGATTAGGAATACTACACTTATAACGAAATTTATTTTTCATTTAAAATCATTTTAATATATTTTCAGTTTGCTACTGTCTGTAGATTGTACAAAACATAAAGGCCGGAGAAGATCAAATCTTGAAGTAAATCACAAATTTGGGTTTTAAGGTAAACTTACATGTTTTTACATAAGATGTATGCATGCATTTCCTTTTTAAGTGGTTTGCTTATATACTTAAATTATCACTTAAAAATGAATTTATTTTGTTGAATATAATAACGTTATTGTTTTTATAATTATTAACAAACATATTTATGTATTTCAGAACTCACGCGCAAACCTTTTTTGTTACTTCAATAAATTATTCTCTAAGATGTTGATTGCTAATTCAGGACCAGATTCCAAATAAGATCTTTTAAGTTGTTATTTTTGAAAAGTGTTACTCATCTTGCTGCGGCTGGGTTATTATTATTTCGCGTTTGTACAATCACCGCGATGTACTAAAGGTAAATGGTATGGCTGTTTTATTCTTTCTCTCACCCTTTTCTCATTTCTCAAATATCTCTTCCCTTTGATAAGTTATTTATATTTTTGTTTTCTTTTTAGCTTGGCCGTTTGGAGTTCTTTGGATATTGCTAAATATTTGACAAGAGCAAAACTATAAGTAAGCAACTTAATAATATATACACTTTCTATTACATGACAATAGTACTAATATTTATTTAATGTAGTAGTGTATTGAAACAAAGAAATTACTTAGCGCAACAAATTTGGATTTTTTTTTACACTGAAAGCTTAATTATATTAGGTAATACTCTAAACCCTCACAGTTTAATTTTTGACTCTTTGACATAGATAGTTAGCGCTCGTTTGACTATTTGTAATGCTATTTTTTTTTCTTCATAATTTCAGCTTACTATTTGCCCAAAGGAGTTACACATATGTTCTACTGAGAATAAATGGGAGTTAAGGGTTCTGATTCTAGTACGGGATGAATGGTGAGAGGAATGTAGGATCTTCTGTACCGGGATTAAGTCAGGTAAGAAAGTTATTTTACTTTTTTTTAAATGATATTTATATTTTTATTTGGAAAATATATTCCGGATTACGAAAGCTGAAATTCTCCAATAATTAACACATATACTTCTGGGCTGTTGTAAATTTTATAACAATTAATAACAACTGTTATAATATATAAATGATAATAAAAATAAGAGAACCAACCCACATATTTATTAATAATAATAGAATATCAAAATTGAAAACAGTTATTAGTCAATAACAGTGAAAAGTTTTCATTATATTGTTTAAATTACGAGAGTTTTTTTTTTTTTACAATTGTTCAAATTTTAATTCATTCCAGATATAATTCATACATTTTCAACAACATAACAATGTATTTATACATATTTCAATATTTTAAAACGGCGCCACGATAACTAATTTACAAGTCAACTACATTTTTTTTTTGTATCCCTTTTTTTCTTTTTAATACATAAAGCTATAACTGGATTGGTACAGTTTAATAGCGGTGAGCTTAAGTAGTGCTTCTTCAAAGATAATATCGATGTATTAAGTATCGATAAATTAGGGTAGGAGTCTTCATTCATAGGAGGTAGGCTGCATTCAGGTAGTACTATCTGTAGCTTCTATTCCAGGCCTCAACAAAATTACAGTTCCTCTATTATTTATGCCAATGTTCGAGATACAGAAATAAGGTTTGAAGAAACTTAAATTTTCTATATTAACTTCTTGTAACAAAATTATGTCCAAATCGTGGTCATATTAAAAGATATTGAATAGATAAAGGTTATTCAATTGTTTTATCTTTTACATCTAGTGCTTTTCCTGTCACTTTTTTTTGTTTCTTTGGTCGTTTGCTATTTTTCTTATCTTTTTTTTCCAATCCTCTTTCCATTTTGGATGCAGCGGAATTATCTGAGCAATCTTCAATTTCAGAATTTGTCAAAGGATCTTCATTTGACGATGATTCTACAATTTTTCTCTTAATATCCTTGTGTGCTGTAGGAATTTTGGACAAATTGTCATTATTATTTACAATCGCAATAGTATCATCATTAGTAGCTGTTGAAATGATTTTTGTTTCATTTTGCGTATTCTTTGGCATTAAGGGTGGAAAAATTAAATTATTGACAAAACTTAATTCTTCATTTTTTGATTCAGTTGGAACAACACAATCAGTTACCGCTTTGTCATTCATTGTATTCCCCGCAATGGCTGCATAGCTGCGTGCAAAACCATTTGAATTTATTCTGTTGCTTATTTTAGCAGGGCAATCTTGTCCTAAATGGTCTTCTCTATCACAAAACCTACAAGTTTTCTTTTGGGTAGCATAGCTAACCCAAACCTTTCTGCCAATCATTGGTATATACGATGGGATTTCTTTCTTCAAAATCATCTTTATTGATCTTGTTCCGTTATAAACTGGGAAAGGCATATCTTTACCCCAAGTTTCTTTTTTGATGCTAATAACTGTACCATATCCTTGTATTGCGTGTTGAATCGTTATATCTTGAATTTCATATTCTATATTGTGCATTCTTAAAATTGTGAATTTATCTGCTCTTTCTATATAAACATTATAATTATTGTCATCCGTACCTTTGTAAATTATTTTCCCATTTGTCATTTCAATAAAGTTATCAATTAATAAATGTTCTGCAATTTTCACGATCATTCTGTTTCCATTCACTTGAATAGCCATCACATCTTCCACTGATAATTTCAATTCGTTTTTTAAAAATAAGTGTAATTCAGTAAACTTCATTCTATAAGTTACTTCGACGAAGTCTACACTTAACGTATTTTTTCTGTTATTATTTTCCATTTTTTTTTTATTCAAATCAAATTCTTACACCTTTTTATTAATTTATGATATTTATATTATTATTTATATAATATAAACTATTTAATTAATTTTTAAATACGAGTTCGGCGGTGACTTATTCTTATAACAAGTTTTGTCGTATAAATATTTCTACGAATCAATAAAAAAGCATGAATCACCGGCGATCCCTCTTAATTTGAACTATAATAGTTTTGTTCCATAATAAAATACAAGATATGAAATGACATCCGTACAAAACTTCGAACAAGTATAGTGTTATTTTTTTTTTTTTTAATTTGTATAAAATAATAAAAATTGGTTTTATTGTAACATGTTAGTGAAAAATAAGGTTCCAAAAATGAAATGAACAAAGTAAAAGTGAAGGTGATTAGCTAGTTTATCCTAAGTCACAAAACTTTAAGCAAAGTCGCAATAAATAGTAACTTTTTTTTGTATATTGGTTTATATGTTCTTCTATTATAAACCGCCATACACCTAAACGAAAGGCGGCTACTTTTTTGTTCGAAACATATAAATACAGAATTTAAAAAATCAATATATTTTAAACCAATTTTATGAACTTAATCGCATTTACTCTCTAAGTGTTCATATATCGTCATTCATTGTAACTGAATATCCATCCATTGGGCGAGTATCTCTTATCATGTGTTTTTTTTATATTTAGTCATAAATAAAATATTATCAGAATAGCTAATGAATGAACTTTTTTGTTGCAGGTAACTTAATTCACCGGAAGAAGGTTAGTATGGTAATGGTAGTGTAAATGATAACTAGTTTTTAATCAGACTGCTTCGAATATCATAATAAATTCGGATATACATTTAAAATAGTTCTATCTAAACATATGATCCATAAAGTTATTTTTAGTAAAACATATGACTTGCTAAACTGCAAGATCATTTTTAAGTGACGCATTTTTAGTAACTCTAAAGCATCCATGTCCTCCTAGAAATTATCTTATAATATAATCAATTTCCCCGTATTTTCTATTTTCCCAAGTACTGATCTTCCGTATTAGCCTTTTTTGTTCACACCGCCTTACCGGTCTCTTTCTCCCATTCATCCTGCCATTTCTTTAAAACTTCCTGGTGTTTTTCTTTCCAGATAGACCCTTTTCCACTCTTCCACCAGTAGTGCTTGGGGTACTATTCCGCTTATCACCTGGACAGCTTTTGCCGAGATTGAACGATAAGCACTGCTCACTCGTATTGCCATTCTACGTTGTACACTCATTAGCATATTCCTATACTTTTTGAGTTTTACTGCTTCTTTTCATATCGGTACTGTATACAGCATTATTGAGTGACCACCAACGCTAAAACTCTCGTCTTACTTGCCTTTGGTCTCTTCAGATTTTGCATTAGTATACTTATGGTAATTTTATAAATGTTTCTTCGGATTTGTTAGCCGCTTGTGCGTTCCTTCCAATATATAGCTCTTCAACTCTATACTTTAAGTGTTCTTTGGATTTAATTTCCATTGGGCCTCAAAAGGTTGCTCCAAACGATTGCTTGAAATGGGTGAAAATAAATTTTAGCAAACATTACATATATAGATAAAATTTATTATGTAGGATTACAGAAAAATATTAATTTTGAAAATAATATATTTTTATGCAGGAGGACGAAAGCGCAACTTTATTTTATTCGACGTGCAGGAGCAGGGCGCTTGGGACAGTGCACTCATGGGCAGTGGCGATTTGTGGCGGAGATGCAGAGGAATTAAATTAAAAGTGCGGGAACGATAGAGCCCAGTAAACAATTTGGTCAAGTGCCCTATCTGGTGAAGTTCGAGTCACTCGGACAATTCTATTCTAACGCTTTACAAGTTCTCTACCTGTCACAGATTTTGTGTTAGTTATTCTTTCTTTTTCCAACATCATTCATTAAGTATTTTTGTTTCTTTCCCACATGGATATATTTTTTTTAAGATCAAAGTGAGAGAGAAACGAGATGCGTTAGACAAGTAAAATATATTTTTCACCGTTACACTTGTATACTTGTATAATATTTCGTTCAGTACAGATATTTAAAGTATATGCTATCCTTTTTCAACAAATATTTCTTTAATGGTAATAGACAGACGCTATCTCCCTCAATCCCCGAATAGAATGTATATAAACGAAGATAGTACCTAGCGATGGTAAGACAGAGGTTTAAAACCTAACGCAGACCTGCCGATCGTGGATTTTTGAATCACCAAAACAATGTAAAAAACTAATATAACGAGTATTGTTGAAGATGAATAATATTCATTAAAAAAATCACGATCCGTACTAAAGATTACATCTATTTATTTCTTCATTTAAATATTTATATTTTGCAGAGTTTAAAAAGTAGAATCCATTAAGTTTTATACCCCTGCCATCCTTGCTAGTGTAAAGTTTATGACTTATACGATGCTAAGACAGAGGTTTTAAACCTAACGCAGATCTGCCGATCGTGGATTTTTAAATCACCAAAACAATGTAAAAAACTAATATAACGAGTATTGTTGAAGATGAATAATATTCATTAAAAAAATCACGATCCGTACTAAAGATTACATCTATTTATTTCTTCATTTAAATATTTATATTTTGCAGAGTCTAAAAAGTAAAATTCCATTAAGTTTTATACCCCTGCTAGTATCAAGTTTATAACTTCGGTCATAAATCATAAACCGACTCCGCTTTTAATTCAGCAGTGAACCGTCGTTGCAATGTCTGTAGCTCATAAAAAGGGCCTTTCCTATGAACGACTGAATAGAAAACGAACACGTTCCAGACAAAAAATTCATGATATGTAATAGAAATTAAGTAGAATTTACTCCAAAATGTTTACTGGGAGAGCTGTGAAGCAAAGAGGCGATGATTGAGCTTAGGGGCAGAGCTCTGGATATTGTTTAATACAGAGCTTAATTAGGGTAAATATTAAGTTTAAAGTATAATAAAGGAACATAAATATATTTAAAAATTTATATTTTAGCGAAAATTACTTAAAAATAATATTTTGCAATTAGTTCAATTTGACAAATATCTTCAAATTTAATCACAAATATTATATACAAGTCGGTTTGCGACAGAGCGAAGCGCTGGTATATTATAATGTCTTAAGTTGCGTACACATACATGCGACTTAAACATGCGACATCCAACATTTGTTGTAAAAAGTTGTACAACACGTCCACAGTAGTGCGACATGTAACTTAGTATGTCGGAAACTTTCATATTTTCAAGCTTTTTACAACGGTTGACAAGGGTCTATTGTTCAGCCGACCGAAAGTTCGATTTCGTTTTAAAACATTGTTTCATAAAAATAGTACGTAGAATTTAAAAAGAAAGCAAAAATAAAGGTTTTATTAGTGTTGCATGTTTATGTCGCACTAGTCTGTACGTTAAAAGTATAACACAGTACACTCATGTCTAAATAATGTCAACTTATTAATGAAAATATTTAAATGTAGGATGTCGCATGTTTATGTTGCACCAATCTTAGTTTATATTCTATTATATGTAATCTAAGTTTATATTCTTATTTTTTATATGTTACTGAAATTCGTAAATTTTCTATTCCGTAGAGAAAAAAATTCTAAGACTTTTGGCGTGCTCGGATCTTCCACGGAATTTTCTGGGAACGCTTACTTTTGAAAAAGGGACTTAGGAAAAAAGGAAAAGACTCGTTGCCAATTCTATTGTTGAAAATGTTACAGTTATATGTATTGTATTTACTTTATATAAAATATGAATTACTTTCTTCGGCCTTAATTCTAATTTAAATTACATTTAATTTTTAATTAATATAGTTTGGGCTCATACATTTCAAACTTCATTTTCTTTGTTAGCTTATTCCTAACTTCCATCATCTTACTCCACCTTCTTCTTTTCTTGCAAAACCTCTTCCAGCAAACGCCACTTTCCAAATTATCCAGACACCTATTGATGTGCTCTAATTTTTCCTATTCCTTCTCACACATCCACAACATCACGTATAGTTACTATTTATATTATACCATATACCATACCTTATGCAATATAATTACATAATAAATCCTTTTTACAGGAATTCCTACATGTGCACAGAACTAGATCCTAGATTGATTTTTATTAAAAATAACATAAAATATGGAAAATGAAAAAGAAACGTATTTAAAATTGTCATTTTTCACAAAATATACAGCTATAAAAAAATAAAAATATAAAGTATAAAAATGTTACATTTTTTAACCATATGGTAAGAATCCTAATAATGTATTATGTTATGTAATGTATTGGTCGTCCCTAACCATTTAGAGGCGTAAGACAAAACGACATGACCTGATATCACTGATTCTGATTGGTCGTCTTGATCAACAAGACAAAGAACGACTAAAAGCCGCTATTCCGCCATTATTACACATCAAGCTTAACATGCGTGTCGTACAGTACAATTTTCCAAGTCGAAAAACATTTTAATATAGATTATATTCTTTATATTATCAGTTTGTGTATATATTGTTAATAATCAGTTTAAAATAATAAATAATATCTTATTATCAAATTAAAGAATATTTTGTGAAAGTATTTGTACCTTGTTATAAATAAAATAAAATTAACACATAATTGCAATTATTACAGTATATAACAAACGCCATAAAATATACGAAAATGCTCTAATTTTTTTTTTATAAATTATTAAAGAAAAGGTATATTTTTTTGAAATTTTTTTTTTAAGTTTATAACATATATGAAAAATTATTTTAATATTGAAGAGTTGAATATTTCAATTTTTTTTATTAATACTTCACGGGCTTCTTAGGACCACGGTCCTTTTTGCCCTTCTTATTTTATTTTATTTACATTTTATCTATTTACATTTCATTATTATTATGATTACTACCTAAACTAATTTTTCAATTTGAAATCGGAATTTAAATTTAAAATGAAATTACGAATTATTTTATTGAATTCAAAATATACATATTAAGAAGACGTCGCTTTGCGACGGGAGTCTACGCCATTGATATTATATATGCTTAGAAATGAGTGAAAAAAGGGACATTGAGAAGGAAGTAGGATTGACTGAGAGAAAAAAAGAAAAGAAAGATTTAAGGAATTAACAGTGATATGCAAGTTATATATTTTCAGGGAGCCGAAAATATTAACAAATTTATATTTTAGTAGATTAATTTACTTTATAAATTTATTCAGTCGTAATATTAAGAACGTTGTGCTAGTTCATATATCGTGGTCGTCGTTGTTTATAGGTTGTTAGTATTTGTAGACATTATAGCCAGGTCAATATAGACATTTAAAATAACAAAAATTGCCGGAGAGCCAAATATTGGTGGAGAGCTAGGGTTTACCATAACAAATAAAGTTTCAAAAATCCCCATCGATTCTATGTGTGCTTCAAAAGTTATTCGGGGTTAAAGGTAAAAAATTGAGGTTTTTTGGATTTTTCTCGAAAACGTTAAGTTTTATCAAAAAAAAAACCTCAAACCAAAGTTGTAGATATTAAAATTCTCTACAAAAATGGTTTTTATGATTTTTTTTCTAAGAGTTACCATTCCTGAGATATCGCATTATACATGATATGCATACATTTCCACGCCACCTGTGTGATAGTGTACTCATTTTTTTCTTTATTTAACATGTTATAATGCTTATATTTATAATTAAACATAGTACAATAATAGTTTTATATATCTATGTTTTTTTAAATATCGTTGAATTCGTCTAGTTTGATGGTAAAATCTAGGTTTTCGATTTGTTTATATAATTCGTTGCTCTGTAAATAATTCTCATTAGACAATAATAAATATTTCTTAGAAAGGATTATTGTTTGATGAAGGGAAAGGTGTTTTACAAGTTTGATATAGGATATCATTTATTTAAATAGGATTTGTTGTTAAATCGTAGATTCATTATTTTCTGTAATAGTAAGATTTGTTTTAGTTTTTTCTAAGTCTCTAATATGTCTAATTAGCGTTTTGTTTGTAGCGGTATTTTTTATATAAGCTCTTTGCTTATCATCTAATTTGGTTATTATATGTGGTCCTTGTTTAAGTGGTTGACTTTTCGATCTGTTGTTTAATTTTATATATACTAAGTCAGCTATTTTAATCTTAGTTAAGTTTTTAGTGTTTATTCTGTTTATAGTATCATTCTTTTTTTTTGATAATATTCTTTTGTATTTTATCATGCAATATTTTCATATTACTATGGTAATCTTTTATTTTGTCTTGAACAATTTCAGTGTTGATATTTAATTCGAATATATTTCTTCGATGTTGACTGCCATACAATGCTTCCATAGGAGTTAGTTCCGTCACAGAATGAATTATATTGTTATAGGCTATAATACAAATCAACTTTATTTTAGTAGGATCTTCTTTACTTTGTGTTTTTAATATTCGCTGGTTTTCAATAAGTGTGCTAAGTAGTCTTTCGACGGAACTGTTTCCTGTGTGTCCAATTGGTGTCGCAAAATGCACATTTATTTTGTGTGTTCCTAGTAGTTGTTGTACTAGGTGGTTCTTAAATTCTAATCCATAATTATTGTTTGCGACTACCGCGCTATACCGTGGTGTTTAAATAGTTTCAGTTAGATTTATAATAGTATCTAATGGATTTTTGTTGTATTTATTCGTTTCACAAAGAGTACAAGTGTCTGCATAAGCTTCAATTTTTTTTTCCATATATTTCTTTTTATACCAATAATATTTTTCATTTAAACTATTTATTAAATCTGTATAATAGTATTTTAATTTGAATTTGTTGGTTATGAGTTTCAAAAGGTCTTTCGCTTATGGGTATCCCTGTGGAGAAGAAGATGCCTTCTTGTATGTTACGTAGAGTTGTTTACATTCATTTCTTCGTTCGATAGAGATTCATTGTGTAATCAGGGTTGTTATACAACGAGACACTCTCTATTTCATAGTCGGTCTTATTATTTTAGATTTTTTTTCGATTAATTTGAATTTAGGTTAAATATTTTAAATTTCGATTGAATGTTTTAAATTTAAGTTGATTATAAGAGCAAAAGGTTTTTTACTTCTGCATTTTAAGTACAGCATATTTCTTTTGTACGCTAAGAGTTATGCGTATGAAACGTATAGATATAATTTTGCATATATTTAATTTTTGTTTAATAATGATTTGTATTGATTATTTAGTTCAGAATTTTTTTGTTTTTTTATATAGTTATATTTAGGAGTCAGTGTCATAGCTTATTTGTTGACATAATTTTAATTTAATTCTATAGATAAAGTAAACTTTATTTATTTTATTAAATTTTATATATTCGAGTGAGTATATAATATTGTGAGTGAATATATACTATTATCTAGATATTATTTGAGTAAGGTTTTGGATGTTGGTTTTTACTCTAATTATTTTTATCTGATGGAAGTTAAAAATCATAGTCTTTGCATTGTTGAGTTTCACCAGGTTGTTCGTAATATTTATAATGTACGGCAGGTATTTTCTCAATTTTTCTCGATGTTATAATACCAGGTTGTTTGTGATGCGGATAAACATACTCTTGTTGAATTTTAGTATTTTTTATTTATAAATATAAATATAAAATATAAATATTTTATTTTTGGTTGTTGTTCTATGTATTCAAAATATTCTTCTGATGCATCTTTATTTTCCTCTTCTTTTTGTTGTTGAAAATATTCATAATGCTCTTTAGATATATTTTCTTTGTCAATATCGGGTTTTTGTTTTTCTTTTCTCAGGTAATTCAGACGTGTCACTTGTGAAGTCTCCATGGGCTCAAAGTTTCGGATATCTTGGTTAATAGGTTGATATTGTGGTTTTGGAATAAATTGTGGTGGAAATGGTATAAATGATTGTCTTTGAATATCTTCTGAAAATGGCGTAAATGATTGTTTTTGTTGGAAATTTTGTTGGTTTGGAATAAACAATTGTTTTGATTGGAAGGGTATATTTTGTGGTTTATTTTGGGATGTTTTTAAACTTTGTATTGGTCTATCGGGTGTATGAGATGAGTAGTTTTCCACTGCATGTGTTGCACGTTTTCTTCGTCTAACACATAAACCCATGCCTGTTGCATTGAATGTGACGTTCTCGCTCTTATACTTTCTCCCATTTTTCCTCTCAAACCTCTGGTAAAAGCTTTTAGTATTATCGTTGTATACAGGTTTGACTTACCATTAAAGAGAGTTACACAATCTTTTTGACTGCTGTTGGCTAATAAAGCTGCTAGATGATCTGAGCATCTGTTAAAAAAGTCTTGCGTACTTTCTTGCGATTTCTGCATCAGTTCACTAATTTCTACGATAAGCGTAACTTCATCCTTTTGATCAGAGGAGTTAGAAATTAATATTTTTTTAAGTTCGTCCCATGTATCCGTCTACCTAACGTTACTCTTTCGGCGGATTCCTCTAACTTAGACAAAATTACTTCAACTATCCATGTTTTGATTTCATTAACTGCATTTCTAAACATGTAAACTATATAGTCTACTTGTCTTATAAAAGCACTTAAAATTACAGCACACAAATTTAATTTTGTTGGTTCTCCGTAAAATGTTTTAACAGTTTCAAAATAAGAATTGCTTGCTATAAGTGATATTGTCTACATTTTCTCGTTGATGTGATTCAGCTATATCTTGCCTGAGTTATATGAGAGTTATCTTCGCTGCGATTCTAATTGCTCTTGTAATTGTAATATTACGTTTTCAATTTTTAAATTTGTGTTATGTTCGATTTCGCTTAGTTCATTGTTTCATTATTATTATTTGTGTTATTTGTTTTAGTTCGTTATGATCCATAATGTTTTTTAATATTATTTCTCTATTTATTTTTTTTTGAAAATGTAATAATTGGATATTAAGAATTTGTGAAAAGGAATTTCACTTTACTACTTACAGTTTGGGGAAAAATATCATTAATGTAGATTTTATGATCTTTGTTTTTAAGCTGTGATGGTTTTCTAGACTTGTGTCTTTGTTCAGACTTCAGTTAAGATTCTCTGGGGGTTGTGCGATGGACACGACGAAGTGCTTTTGCACTTTTAACAAAAGAGTAAGTGTACTCTTTTTTTTTTAAAATACTTTTTGTATTTTTTTTAATTGCCCTTTTTGTACACTTCTTTTAATTATTTAAAAACTTTTAGTACATTTTTTTTTTTTCTTAACTTTTTCTACACTTTTTTTTAAATGCCCTTTTGTTCTGTTCACTTTCTTTGTAAAACGCTTTTTAAACAATTATATTTTTAATCACTTTTGTAGTTTTTTTTTCACTTTTGCAGGTTCTCTTTTTAATTCTTTCAAGAACTGGGTTCTACTTTTTTTTCAAAAAGCAAATTATCCTACAGCACTGCGCCAGTTACATATTTTCAGGGAGCCGAAAATATTAACAAATGTATATTTTAGTAGATTAATTTACTTTATAAACTTATTCAGTCGTAATTTTAAGAACGTTGTGCTAGTTCATATATCGTGGTCGTCGTTGTTTACAGGTTGTTAGTATTTGTAGACATTAGTATTAGAATGAAAGCATATATTTAAAAACTGTATTTTATTTAATAAATTCAAATGCTAAGTTACACTTGTTTCTTGTTAGTTTTGATTATTATTACTATCAAATAACAGTAAAATATTTAAAAAATATCAAAACAATATAAAATAAATATTTAAAAATCAACAGAACTAAATTAATTGAAGAGAAAGTTGTCACAATTTAAAATGTCGGCATTAACAGTATTTTTGAACAATCGTTATAGTTATAACAAAGTTTAAACAGACTAGGCAAGCAAGTTACCAGCTCGATTTTGGACCATATTGTTGGGCTCCTTGTTGGCCACTGTGGGCTGACATATTTCCATTTTATAGTCATATGCTTCGCTGCATCATCTAGTTCTATAAAATATTACCTGTTCCTAACATTTCGGTCATCTGGTAATTTCCAGTTTCGAGATTTCTAACCATTCTAGTCATCGCATATATTAAAAACTGAGAATCTGTGTTAATGCATAGTTTCGAAATTCCGGCGTTTCGCGCTAAATTTATGGAGTAAGTTGCTACTTGTATCTCAGCGCAGATATTTGTAGCATTTCTTGAAACTGGTTAGGAAATATTTAGTGGATGATTCTCGTCAAAGTAAACGCCGAAACCGGCTTTTGCGTTATGAAATCCATTATTTTCATAAGCGCCATCGGTATATACTTGAACAAAACCATCTCTATCTGTAATAACGTTATATTTTTATGCCGCTGAAGGCACTGCTTCAATTAAATCCGTTGTTCCGGCAGAGCTAATTTCAGTGCGCTTTCTATATTTAGAATTTGGGGCTGTTTCTCCTTCCTCACCATTTGTACTACAAGGTCTTTTTAGCGAAGCATTTGCATTAAGCGTTAATATTAAAAAAATTAATAATGCTGTATTTTCTAGTTAAATTTCAATTTTTATATGACATGTAACGTTTCTAAAGATTTGTCATAAATTTTATAACTTTTATTATGGTTCTCAAACTTACGCTTAAGACTTAAAAATATATAGAGTATAAAAATTGGAATTTAACTAGAAAATATAGCAATATTAATTTTCAAAAGTAATTTTTGCGGTTCCAACTCAAGTCAGTGGAAGAAAGCTTAAAATGTAGATACGTTATTCATTTAACTAATTGCAGCTTTAGATTTTTATTCGCATTTATAGTTACTTACATAAAACGATTTAAACATAAAAAAACATGGTTTTCTTGATAATATTTAACCTGCCGTATAGTATCGCCATCTATATTTCGCGAGTCAAAAATGGCCAAGTATCGTTTCACCTTAGTAGAATATTAATATTTATTATATCTAAGGTGCGTTCCACTAAATAACAATCAATTTCACGACCGTAGTTTTTCCCACTTACTTCCTAGCGTTGTAAGCATATACTCAACTGGAATGGATTATGGAGCGTTTTGAATGGTTTTGAGCGTTGAAAAAATAAGGATTGCGATACTTGATTGAATAGCTCTGTACCAAGAGCTATATTTACAAACAAAATTAAATTTTCATTAAAGAAATATATTCTAAATGATAATGAACATTGTTTATTTATTAAGTTAGGTTATGGTATGAGAAAAAGTGTATAAATGGCAGTCAAATATGAATTAAAATTAATTTTATTAAGCTTATTTAACATAAATAAATAATAAAATAAAATCGTTATCGTCATTGGTACAAAATCCGTCTTGAAGCGACCGAAAATTGTGTGACCAAAGATGTTGATGGTCTGTCTTAAGGCGATGAAATGTTGAATTAGTGGATTGTATTTTTGTAGACAAATTGATTTTGTAATTTTATATAAAAATGCGTTTAGTTACTTTAGACCAGGGTAGATAATTTTAGAAACATAAAAAAATTAAAGTAGAATGAAACCTATTGGAAATGGAAGGAAATACTACTAAAATGAAAGGAAAAATAAATTACAGTCGATCTGAGGTTGGGAAGGGGTAGGGGGTGAGGTTTTAAGGGTAAAAATCGGTAAATCTCGATTTCCGGCAAAACTACAAGTCCTATCGAAAAAAGTTAAATGGCAAAGTTGTAGATAATAAAAAGATCTACAACTTTTGTATCTACACTTTTACTCCATAACCTCAAAATTCATGTAAAAAATCCAAGAAACCACATTTTTGATTTTTTATTTATATCTTTTACAAAAAAATTTTTTTTTTCATGATATTTGGTGAAAACTTATCTCTTTATGTTCCAAACACACTGGAATTTTGAAGATTTAAAATATTAATTTTTTCACCCTATTTTGACTCGATATCGAAAAAAAAACCCTAATTTTCAATCGAAAATTCTCACGTCAAAATATCTGATTTTTCAAAAAAGTCGGTGGGCTTTTTATTCGTTGAAATCTCTATTTTCTGATGGTGTAAAAAAAAATATACATTACTATGGAAAAATTTTTTAGAAAATGCAAAAAAACGAAAAATACTAAAATTCGAAATTTTTTTTTTAATCTTTATGTACAATTTTGAGGTATTCATTAAAATTTTTACTTTAATTACTCGAAAAACGTTAGGTTCCATGTTAGATTAATAAACAAAAAAATTACAAACCAATTAAACATAAATATCGCAAAAAACATAGTTGTTGTAAATATTAAAAATACGATTTAAAAGGGGATTTTATTAAAAAAATGTGACTACTGCTATTTTTTTCAGTAATAAAAGTTGATTTATTAAATTTTCATTACATTTATGTATTAGAAAATCTCATTAGATAGAAATATACACGTAAATCGTACTATTGAGTAGATTTTTTTTAATGATTACACTATACATTCTATTATTTCTAAAAGCATTAATCTTTGTATTTATCAAAACATAGTATTCAATTTGAATCACTTATTCATCAGTTTCTGTCTTTTTGATGGTATTTCTTGATCGTTAGATTCGACAGGCCTTTCTGATTCTAGTAGATCTTCGACATCTTCAAGACCATCACCGTCTTCGTCTCTAACATTATTTTCGGTCTGCATTGGTTCTTCATCCGCAATTTCATCTGAATCATTAACTTCCTCGTAGATTTTTTTCTCCACATTGGCGCATTGTTCAGAACCATCACAATTTGAGCATAAATTTGTGCATTTTAAACCATGTTTTCGGCAGCCACATTTTAAACTATTACATCCAGTTTCACAGCTGCAGCAAATAGTTTTCAGCAATTTTTCCGGAATTAATTCCATTTCTGTAAATTTGGGCATAATTCCATGTTGATGTTGCTTCCAGCCCCAATCTGTTGCTGTCAATTCATTACCCAGCCACGTTTGAAGCTGATAATATGCCCTGTAACAATGTTGTTCTGCTGCACCTTCTGTGGGTGGGAGATTTGCCAATATGAAAGATGATTTAATTTTTGCCAATTGAAATTTTTGAAATCTTAATTGATTCAGTGATATATTATCCTTTTTACATTTATAAATAGATTTAATTAATTTAATCCATTTTTTTTTATATCTTCTTTGTTTACATCTTTTTTAAAAAAAATATTAGCCAAATTTGACAAATTTTGATTGTCTAATAATGAATTTACGATAGTTTTCTTTCCTTTTCCGGCAAATCCAGATGTTGTGTCGCAACCAGAAAAACAATGCAGAAATGCAACGATGTTTTTGACGGATTCACACTTGAAACTATTAAACGTGAAAAAAAGATCTTTTATATTTCCAGAACCGGGCTTGAGGAAATACATTTTATGATTATTAGAATTTAATTGATTCAAAAGGACCAAAAGATCAATATCTTGTCCTACAACAATGACAGTTTTATTAGTATCTTTGGCAATTTCTATCGAGGTCTTAATAATGTCAGCATCAGCATCTTCTTTAGCTTGTTTACAGGAAAATCCTTTTGACTGTAATACTTGCATTAACGATTTTATTATTTTGTCTTTGTTTTTCTCATTAGATAAAAAATTTTCTTGCAAAAATGATATTTTTGTATGGTTTTGATAATTCAACTCTGGAATATTGTCTGACGTCTTTCTACGACTACGTTCTCCTTTTTTAGTTGAATGAACTGCTGGTACTGTTGACACAGTAATTGATTTTTCAATTTCAGGGTACCCATCAAAAACTATACAGCTGTCTGCTGCGTAATGTTTTTCTACATAGCGTAAATATATATTCATGATCTCTTCCAACGTTTCATTTTTTTGCCAAATTACTTTGTGTAGTAAAAATCCACCGTCGACGACATGCACAATGCCGTCAAAATGCGTTGGTCTATTCGTACTCACAAATAATTCGTAGAGCTGAGATTTAACGTTTTTTCTGTAGCCATTCTCGGTAAAAAGAGATAATGGAAAAGGTGCAAGCTCGTATTGTAAATAAGTTTCCATATCTTTTTTACTGTCGATCGTTAGAGATATTCTTTGAAATATCAATAACGGATCAATTGCTATAATATCTCTATTACTTTAACAGAAGATTGGACCGTTTTTAGAGACAAGACTTCACTCAGGTCACTCAGGTATATAGGTATAATTTTAAAATAGCAATAAATAGGCATCTACGCATATAATTTAAAGAAAATTCGACAATTTTCTCAAAATTTTGTAGATGTCATATTAAATATTAACTTTATTAACTTATTTAGTTATTAATTATAGTAGTACATTTCGACTTGCAATTTTTTGTTTATTAATCTAACATGGTCCCTAACGTTTTTCGAGTAATTAAAGTAAAAATTTTAATGAATACCTCAAAATTGTACATAAAGATTAAAAAAAAAATTTCGAATTTTAGTATTTTTCGTTTTTTTGCATTTTCTGAAAAATTTTTCCATAGTAATGTATATTTTTTTTTACACCATCAGAAAATAGAGATTTCAACGAACAAAAAGCCCACCGACTTTTTTGAAAAATCAGATATTTTGACGTGAGAATTTTCGATTGAAAATTAGGGTTTTTTTTTCGATATCGAGTCAAAATAGGGTGAAAAAATTAATATTTTAAATCTTCAAAATTCCAGTGTGTTTGGGACATAAAGAGGTAAGTTTTCACCAAATATCATGAAAAAAAAAATTTTTTTGTGAAAGATATAAATAAAAAATCAAAAATGTGGTTTTTTGGATTTTTTACATGAATTTTGAGGTTATGGAGTAAAAGTGTAGATACAAAAGTTGTAGATCTTTTTATTATCTACAACTTTGCCGTTTAACTTTTTTCGATAGGACTTGTAGTTTTGCCGGAAATCGAGATTTACCGATTTTTACCCTTAAAACCTCACCCACTACCCCTTCCCAACCTCAGATCGACTGTAATTTATTTTTCCTTTCATTTTAGTAGTATTCCCTTCCATTTCCAATAGCTTTCATTCTACTTTAATTTTTTTATGTTTTTAATTATTTTTGACGGCTTCTACCCTGGTCTACTTCTATAAACTTCACTTCACAGGTACAAATAAAAAATATTTTAATTAATAGGTTATAAGAACTGGATAATGATTTAATACTTATTACGTTAGGGTCTGAGAGAATTCTGCCTGAATTGTATCATCTACTGCCCTGCTACTGCCTAGAAGAAAACACAACAGAAAGAGACATAAATATGTAGAGGAAAGAGACTAGACAGACATCTGGCATAAAATAGATAAATGAAATAGTAAATACTACTGTTATGTACATAGAATAAAATAATATAACTAAATTACTATTCATAATAATGAATTCCAAAAAAAATATAAAATATATCTTATGGTTAAATTTAACCATTCTCCCCGGGTTGATTTGTCGTAGTCAACTCAAAGTTCTCCTGAGGTGGTACTGCAAGGCGTCGAACAGCTCTCGATATTTCCCCAGACTTGGTTTTTAAAACAGCAACACGAGAAGCGCCGTCATGCCCAGTAATTAGCTTGATGACTCTGGCTATTACCCATTGTGTTGGGGGTAAAACATTTTCTTGGAGACGGATAACGCTGCATCGGATTCACGTTCACTGGTGGTTCAAAGCTGGCATTATGCTGATTATCTGACGGCCAATGATTAAATGTCTTGGAGTTATTGGATTTAGGCCATTCGGGTCAGAGGACATGGGATGTAGAGGACGGGAATTTAATATTGCTTCTGCTGGTATTAAAAATGCATAAGTATCTTCATAGGAAAAATGGATATTTAAAAGTACCCCTTTTAAATGACTGTTAACCGATTTAATATTAGATTCAGCGGCAGAAATTGCCAGCTTAGAGGTATTTGATTTCTCAGATAAAAATTTTGCTAATAGATTATTGGCTTCTACGAAATTAGTACTATTGTTTTTCATATTTGGAAATAAATTAGGAAAATTAGATATGCATTTACTTAAATTATTAGTTAAATTAAAACCGACCCTGGAAAGAATTGGGGTTATGTTGCTAGTGGTGCTGCTCGGTTTCAATATGTCGGGGTGGGGTAAAAAATATGAATCTGTTTTATTGTCGGCAAGTGGATTGTATTTTGCGATAGATTGTACTTCACATGGTTTAGCTAGTTGATTTTGTATATTAATATGATAGAAATGTGATAACCTACCGATTGTAGCTGCTCTGGCACTAGTCACCCTACAAACAATTAGGATCGGAATCCAATTAGATACGAATTGTATCACTTTTTTTTTTTTTTATTGATATTCATTTATTTCTTAATATTACAACTACAAAACAAGGATCTTAGTAAAACATTTTATAGTAGGAGTATTCTACAGTGAGGGCTATCTTCAGAAACATAAACTCTATTAATTCTTGATGCTATGTTCATTCCCCTAAAGTAAGTGAAGCCCTGTTGAGTTTTATTCTTGAGGATCCAAATATCAGATAGAATTCGTTCAGTTATTAACCTATTTAATCCAGAACAGAAGTTTAGATTTCCAAGTTGGTCTCTCTGGTTCAGCACACAGTTAAAATCGCCAGCAATGATTAGAGGTAGTCTAAAGTTAATATGTTTGACAATAGTTTCATTAGCAAGCTTTATGCGTTGTTGTCTATATTTGGATCCTGAAAAATTATATATATTTACTAATCTATGACCTTCAACAGTTATCGATAGGATACGTCTATCTTCTTCACATATGCAATCTGTAGCTTCTATTCCAGGCCTTAACAAAATTGCAGTTCCTCTATTATTTATGCCAATGTTCGAGATATAGGAATAATGTTTGAAGATACTTAAATTTTCTATATTAACTTCTTGTAATAAAATTATGTCCAAATCGTGGTCTATAATAAATTGTTTCAGCATAATTTTAGATGTTACAGAGGATAATCCATTGATATTAAATGTTGCAAATGTTCTTAGTACCATATTAATAAGATATTGAATAAATTAAGGTTATTCAATTGTTTTATCTTTTATATCCATTGCTTTTCCTGTCACTTTTTTTTGTTTCTTTGGTCTTTTGTTATTTTTCTTATCTTTTTTTTCCAATCCTATATCCATTTTGGATGCAGCGGAATTATCTGAGCAATCTTCAATTTCAGAATTTGCCAAAGTATCTTCATTTGACGATGATTCTACAATTTTTCTCTTAATTTCTTTGTGTGCTGTAGGAATTTTGGACAAATTATCATTATTATTTACAATCGCAATAGTATCATCATTAATAGCTGTTGAAATGATTTTTGTTTCATTTTGCGTATTCTTTGGCATTAAGGGTGGAAAAATTGAATTATTGACAAAACTTAATTCTTCATTTTTTGATTCAGTTGGAACAACACAATCAGTTACCGCTTTGTCATTCATTGTATTCCCCGCAATGGCTGCATAGCTGCGTGCGAAACCATTTGAATTTATTCTGTTGCTAATTTTAGTAGGGCAATCTTGTCCTAAATGGTCTTCTCTATCACAAAACCTACAAGTTTTCTTTTGGGTAGCATAGCTAACCCAAACCTTTCTGCCAATCATTGGTATGTACGATGGGATTTCTTTCTTTAAAATCATCTTTATTGATCTTGTTCCGTTATAAACTGGGAAAGGCATATCTCTACCCCATGTTTCTTTTTTGATGCTAATAACTGTACCATATCCTTGTAGTGCGTGTTGTATCGTTATATCTTGAATTTCATATTCTATATTGTGCATTCTTACAATTGTGAATTTATCGGCTCTTTCTATATACACATTATAATTATTGTCATCCGTACCTTTGTAAATTATTTTCCCATTTGTCATTTCAATAATGTTATCAATTAATAAATGTTCTGCAATTTTCACAATCATCTTGTTTCCATTCACTTGAATTGCCATCACATCTTCCACTGATAATTTTTTCGGTATTCGGTAAACGTCATTCTATAAATCACTTCGAGGAAGTCTACACTTAAGGTGTTTTTCCTATTATTATTTTCCATTTTTTTTAATCAAATCAAATTCTTACACCTATTTATTAATTTATGATAATTTATTTAAATTATTTAAATAATTTTTAAATACATTTATTTTTAAATGCGCGGAAAGGATGTTTATTCCACGAAAAAACAAATGACTGTGACTTTGAATGGTGATTGGAATCCTATTAGACATTAGTGAGACATTACTTGTAGCAAGGGACAGCATGTCTGCACCGGCCGGAACGCTCCGTAGCCCCTCTAATGTCCTTCATAATACTTTCCAAACTAGGTTTGCCGAGATGCAAGTCGTGCTATTACCCAGCACTACCACAATACTAACTCCCTTAGTATGTGGTAGTGCTCTGTTCTCCCGAACGCTGTTTAAAACACAAGTTTAAAACAAAAATTGGTAAAATATCGCTTAAATTTTGAAATTAAAAAAAATGTATATTTTCTTGATAATATTAAAAATTATTTTCCAATAATAACTATATTTTTAAGTGAAACGTGAAATATTATATTATAATTATACTAGCGTTTACTCTTTCAAAGCCAAATATATACTTTTCATATTTTCTACTCGAAGAACCAAATACAAAAAGCTTTTCTTAAATATTAATTAATAAATAAAAACACAAAAAACGGAAATGATTTTTAAATAAATTTTATTTAAAAATCAACTGTTACATTATCAATTTCAAATTTAGAGACATACAAAAACAAATCCGAAAATTGAACCAAAAATAATTACGACAATGCGTAAAACTTAACAATTGCAATCTCCCTGGGTATTACGTAGAATTTGGAGGATGACATCTGTCGGAAACTGAAACAAAAATATCATTATTAGAACAAGCACACAAAAACACAAATATTTAGTTGTACTCATTTCGAATGTTGTTATCTGCATCATATTTTATAATGTTATTGAATTTTATTTTGCACGATGTTGGGTGAATAACTAGAAGAATTGAAAGAATAGGATTTTTTACAATTCCTATTTGCTTTCGAATTTCTAAGTTAATTATTTTTACTTTTATATTATTATTATTTATTATAATTTGTTATTTATTATTATTATTTTATTAATTAATTTTCGTTAAAAATAATTAATATTTAATTGATATTAACTTCAATGTGGAGAAAGAAACTCTGTCCAAAATTACATTATATGTAGCAAAGTTTGTGGCGGATCAATCAACCTCGGAGCTTAGGGCATTATACATAAAAATGGCCCCATGGCTAAATTTTATTCAGTCATACGTTATAAAAGAAATTGGGATACGAAATTTGAAGGAGGTGGAAACAGAAGTGGGAAAGCCAATTGAAAAGAAGATCATGGTAACACACGCACTTTTGTAGAATATACGTTCAAAAGTCTGTCCAAAAAATAAGGTGAATTTTCATTTTTCTCAAAAAAATATTTATTTATTCACCAATTTCTATTTTGTCCCCTTCAAAGTAGTCCCCCTCAGATATAATATACTTGTGCCAGCGTTTTTTCCAATCCTCGAACAAGTTCTGATATGCACTTTTTAGTATGCTCTTGAGTTCTCTCAGCGATTCGGTTTGTATCTCCTCAATCGTCTCAAAACGCCGTCCTTTCATGGGTCTCTTCAATCTTGGGAACAGGAAAAAGTCGCAGGGAGCCAAATCTGGTGAATACGGCGGCTGAGGCATGATTACGGTGTTGTTTTTGGTAAAAAAATTACAAATTAAAAATTGTAATTAATTAAAAATTAAAATTGTTTTGGTCAAAATTCAGCAATTTTGGAACAAACTTCGCTGCCACACGCTTCATGCCCAAAATTTCCGAAAAAATTGCAGGCATGAGCCAACCGATATGCCGACATCCTCAGCATAACAATTTTCTTCACTTCCTCAACGTTTTCGGTTGTTGATGTGCTGGGGCGTCCAGGCGAGCGTCGTCATTCACATCTTCTCGACCTTTTGTGAAAAGCTTGTACCACTTGTAAACCTTTTTTTGGCTTAAAGTAGACTCACCGTATGCCATTTTCAACATTTCAAGTGTTTTGGAGCACTTGATTCCATTTTTCACACAAAATTTAATGCAAACTCTTTGATCTATGTTTTTTCGACAGGAGAAAATCGCCGAACACGCAAAACACTTCTAACTTTTATGCCTCTCACAAACAAACTAAATGTGCTATATAGCTAAAACTGTGAACTTATGTTCGAGACGAGTGTACCAACATAACAAAATAAAAAAATCGATAATCGAATATACGTAGCCCGCGAAATTTTACCTTGACCTTATTTTTTGAACAGACCTCTTAGATTAATTTATTTACTTACTGAGATGCCACTAGATTTATAATTGTTATACTTATAATTAAATTTACCTTAGTAGAAATAAAGAAGTCCTAACGCAGCCGATAGGACGATCAGGTTGTTTAGGCGAAGTGCTGGGGCCCCTGTAAACAAATGTGTTTTCGTTATTAAAAAGACAAAACATGTCAAAAATTGGGTTGTAAACTTGAAATGTGAATTATATAACTTGTGTTTGAATTTCCATGAAACTGTATTACATATTGATGTAATAGGTTACATCATTAGATTCATTCTTGTTACATTAATCACGACACCATACAAATAATCTCGATTCTTGACTTCTTTACTCTTCCTACAGTTGTCTCAAAGTGCGAAAGAGATAGCATGCTTACATGAAGGCTGTTCGGAAGTAACCTCAGGTTTACTATAAATATCCTCAGCTTTATTTAATATTGCTGCTTACAACTATTTTTTAACATAGCCACCACTTGAATTCAAGTACTTGTCATAGCGTTTCTTTAACCGTCTAGACAGTTTTGGAATCTACAGAGCACAGAACTTCCGGGAGCCGTCTTTAAGCAATTGTTTCTACTGGCCTTAAACACTTCATTGATAAATGTCTGCTACTGATAATGGCGGGATTTACTATTGCAGCACACATTTTGTGAGTGTATTATGAGCAAACGCCAGACAGTTAAATGCTCCCACTGTCAGAGCTGAAAACTTGCTGAACCACAATTTGCGCCGATATAACGATGATACTATCTTGATATTATGCAATGGTATTTTACGCTCTGTGTTGCTCCAAATCGCATGACGTCAATAATCGAATAAAATTTTAAAATTCAATCCAATAGAATTATATTCCCATGTTTCAGTAGAATTTAAAAATATCCAAACAGAAAAAGTAGTTCACAACCCAATTGTGGTTTCGATGGTATTAGCACGATAATACCTGCTGGGGGGTACGCTGATTTGATTGTAACCAAAGTCAAAGACAAAGACAAATTGTTATTAGTTTTTAAATAAATATTAACTCTAAATAATATTGTAGATGGTGTCTACGCTTCAATGACGTTCACAGAAGAACAACTTACAGGCTGAGTGAGAGGAATGAAATTTAGAATTTTATTTTTAGTTCATTTTTAGACAACATAACCATTGTTTGTTTTACTTAAAGCGGTACCCACCACCTGTTGATGTTATGGTAACGGTATTGGTTGGAACACACAATTTGTAAATTAGATTATAAATAAAATATATAAATTAATTATATTTTATGCTAATATAATAAGGCCTGTCGCAGTATGACACCGTATTTAAGCGACGGCGAATTCGGACGTAAATCGGCGGGTTGGATGAGCGGCTTCTATTATCAATGAAAACCGACTGTGTGTGTCACAAAACATACACACCCCTTACCGATACGACAGTACTCCTAGAGTTATCTGACGACAACAGGCGTTCCAACGAAACAATAACAAAATATTAACAAAACCAAGAACCAATGACATAATAAGATAACACATCTTTATCTTATTATCTAGGCGCACCAAATTTAAGTCGTAAACAACAGCAGGATGCTGTATCATAAATATAGATAAATAAGTAAAAAATTGTAATAATAAAACAGTAGAATAGGTACTCTACATCGAGGAGGTAATCATAGTAGTATATTCTGTTACTAACCATTGAGAAAGTAACAGTTGTAATGTATTAAAAGTGCATTTATTAACAAATAAAGTACATTATATATTAAATGTTATTATTATTGTTATAATAAATTAGCAATAACATAACTCAAGCAACTTGTGTATTGTAGGGGTGTATTGGAGTTGTTTTGCACTAACATAATTTATCATGAGAGAAAACTTTTACTTTAATTTTTATCGATACACCACTGGTATTAAAGAGACTTTAGCATTTATTATATATCTGAGTTCTGGTTGGTGTGAATTTTAATTTAGTTCTATCGTATTTGTTTGGTGGTTTGTATAAACTGAAGCATGCTGAACATACTCGTTCACAAAGCGATGTCGCCGATAGATCCGAAACGAACCGGATTGCAGATTTACATCGCGCGTTCTTAGGTATCCCTTCCAGTCTGAGGCGGCTGTTTGCAATTACAAAAGATCGGATAGGTTAGCGTTGTGGTGGTGGTAACGCTTGGTTAAAATTCGCTGTTATGCGGTTCTAATGTGAGAGGTAAGTACAGTGTGGTGGTAAAGATGCAGTGTGAGAGATCTCATTATATTTGCAGGGTTCGGATAGGTAAAGCGTGGTGCTGCGTATACGTCCGGCCAAAATTCGTTGAATTACGGTGCTATACTGAGACAGGTCTAAGTTATATAAATTAATTATAGGTAGATTAGAAGTTTTATTGTAAGAATTAAGCAAAGAAAGACAAAAATGCTATCAGAGAACTATTATATTAACTAATGTTTCTGAATTGAATTAAGTCCAGATTTTTGCAGCCATGTAAATTGCAACGTTACTTTATAACTTACACTCTTTTTGGATGAAAAAAGGACGGACATATTTAAAACAAATCATTTTATGTTTCTGCTTGACATTGGAATTTGGGTCTTTTAATAGAATTGATTGTTATCATTTAATTTGGTAACTTTCAATACTCACTATCTGTTGAAAATTAATATAATGATATAATGAACCAAAATTTGCTTTGCTGCGCTTCAGTAATTCCACGCTAGGCGGCAGTGAAGGGCTTTGAGCGCTACACGTGATAAAGGCTCATTGTTCAAGTCAGTAGGCAGTAGTTGAATGGTTTGGACGCAGAAAAAGGTTTTCAAAAAATTACAAAATTAGCAGCACGAGATGTATTTTGGATTTTGCTTGTCCTAACATGGAATTACACATTTTTAGATGTTCGGTATCTACAACACAGAGTAAGAAGGAAGAACCTAGTAACAGTAACTAGTGTAACTGGTACTAGCAAGTGCTGAATGAGGTATAAAATCCCGGGATTTGAAATTACAAAGTCCTGGAATTGAGAATATTTTCGTAACACCAGAGAATGTGTAGAACCACCAGTTCATTGGTAAGTCAACTTCAAAAATTGTGTTTCGTTCTATGCTTCGATGGACTTCGTAATGAGATATCAAATTTGGTTAACATCAAGTACTGTGTGACAAGGAAAGTATTTTTTTCTTATTTTTCAATGAAGATTTATATTAGTAATTAGTTAAGAAACTTTATTCAAGATATAAACTTACAATCCTCCTCTCCCTCTTCCTTTGCTATAAAATAAAATAAATTTTTTCAATAATTACTTCAAGTAATTCAAAAAATTACTTCCTTATAAGAAAATTAATTCAAATGCAGTTTGTATAAATCTTATATGGAGAAAAAGGTGCAACGCAGGGTTTCAAACGGCAAAGGATAGAGTCACCTTAGTCTAAATAACACGGCTCCATCAAGACAGGCTGCTTTATAAAAACGAGGACGTATACCCCGTTATGTTATATACTATAAGTTAGAAGTATTATTTTCTTTTTGTTTGCCTGCAGGTAGAATAAGACTGAAGTTTGTTTCAATTGAGGGGCAATGGTGTCTACATTTTGCAATAAACATTTTTTTTAAATATTTATTTTAGTGCATCAACTTTCAACAGTTGAAAAAATTTGTAACCTTTGGTGTCAGAACCTAGAAAGGGTAGGTGCACATCGCGAAATTTGTAACAATATTGATAAAGTTGGTTACCAGATCCTCAAATGTACAAATAATTTTTAATAACTCGCTACATTTTAGGAGATATTACCAATTAAAATAGTCATTTTTTCCTTAATTAATAAACGGATCTAACGTTACTGAAAATTCCAATACAAGTAACGTCACGTCCACTACGTTGCCATCTCTTTTATATAACAGAGTGTAAAAGAATTAACATACTTAATACAAAACTCTTATCCATGTATCAAATAAGTGACCTATCCGTTAATAGTGTGACATGTTACGTCATAAATATGGTCGACATCTGTAGCGCTAAAATAAGCAGCAACTCAAATTTCTAACTGTTATATCTCCGCCAACATTTAGAAATTTTATAAAATAGAAACGACAATATACATTTATTAACATTGAAATAGATGTTACAACAATTAAAAAATCGATACATTAAAAAAAACAAGCTCATGCCAATCCTCGGTACTGATATGAACGTGCTTTGAAATATCACCGACAGTGGTCCAGTGCTTGAAGAGGCCTAAGTTGTTTTTGTTTATCAAAAGACACTTGTAGAAGTCGCATAAAACATGTAAAATAGTTTTGCACTTAAAGAAGAAGTCGCTTTTAAATTGATGAATAAGAGTTTCTACAACTATGCTAAACGTAAGGAATTAATTAAAGGAGCAAATATAAATTACACAGGATTACTTACTCGCTGCAAAGATGAATAAGATGGTTTCAAGTTAATTTGGTTAAGATATATTTAATAATAATTTCGGTGTGATTTGTAAGGAATTAGATCCATGCAGCTAAATAGGAAGATAACCTCCGGGTTTTGCTGAGCTGAGAGACTAACCCAATAAGATAAAAGAATTGATTTGCAGAATGTGTGTAGTCTAAGTAATCACTGCATCAGTGCATGCTAATTACAATTATTGCAGTTATGAATTTAAAGTATTAGTGGTGTACCGGATCTATAATCGTTAGTCATACCGGAAAAACTAATATATGACAAAAGACCCGAGTCGAAATTTTAGACATATTATGACCCTGAAAGGAATCTATACTCCCCTTTTCATACTAAATAAAGTAAAGTAAAGCTCGTCTCGCCATAAACATTATTATATGATCCTATTGTCTTATGTAATTCTAAGTAAGAAATAGATTCTATTGTTAAGAGGTATTAATATGAAATAATGAGTTAGATAGAGATAGATAGATGCAATAATGAGTTAGATAGAGATAGATAGTGTAATATTTGTGGGTATTAATATTTCCCTTCACTTAGTATTTAAATATCGTTAAATAAAGTAAGTGCTTTGTGGGCTAAATAATAAATAAAAGACATGTCTTATTTTACCTAACTTAACTAATAGTTGTAATAGCAAGAATTGTATAAATCGATGTAGTACATATATGGTAAACTCGAATATTTTATTAAATGTTTCTTTCTTTTTATATCATCTTCTTAATATATATAAATTACGTGTCACTGTGTTGTCCGCTATGGACTCCTAAACTACTTAACCGATTTTAATGAAATTTGTACACCGTGTCCAGTTTGATCCAACTTGAAAGATAGGATACCTTACATCTCAATTTATTTATCTTATTGCTAATTATTTGTCTATTAATTATCTGTATATGACATATGACATCGGGCGACGATGATGGCGACATCTGTTGACTAGATTGAATAAATATTCTGTTGAGTAAATCTAAATCTGTTGACTAGATTGAGTAAATATTCAATAGATGGCGCTACGTTAGGCACAGCAACGCGTGGCCGGGACAGCTAGTATCATATATATAAATATATAGATATGTATATATATTTTTTAAATTAATTTATTTGCCTTGACTTTTATTCGCCATAGCCACCATCCTACATATTACATATTTTTACATATTAAGATATGCTATTTTACAAATTTCTAAATATTTAAATAATTCACTAATTAATTTTGAATCATTTAACAAAAATTTAGTATTAACAGGAACAGTTTTAACCACGTCTAATATTTCACTATTAAATTTTGATCTTTGTAAACTATAATTTATGCATTCAAATATAATATGATCCAAAGTTCCTTCTTCACCTCATTGACATCTATCATCGGATTTAATATTAATTTTATACAGGTGAGCTGGAGTTTTGCAATGATTACTTTTGATTCTGATTATAGTTGATATAAATTTGCAGGACTCATTTCTAAACCATCTTTTCTTACTTAAATTTGGATGTAACATATAATAATCTCTTCCTTTTAACTGACTTTTGTTAATGAAATCTTGATTTCTCTAATTGAAGTTTAATTTTTTGATTATATTAAAAATGTCATATGAAGGTAGTTCCTCATTCATCTCAATTTCCAAATTTATTGATTCCCTTGCCAATTTATCCACAATTTCATTTCCTCTTATTCTACAATGTTCTGGTATCCACATAAATTTTATGGTATTATTTTTATTTATTATATTGAAATACAGCTCCTTAATTTTGCATGTCAAAATATCATTATTTGATTTGTAATCATTCGAATTTAAATTTTTTAAAACACTTAAAGAATTCGTTATTATTATAATTTTATTATTGTTGATATTTTCATTAATTTCCAATGCTTTTATATTGCTAATTTTTCTCCAGTATAAGAGCTAACTTTGTTATTTAATTTAAATTTATAATATCTTAAATTTATTTGTTCATATATAGCAAATCCTGCTTTATTTCTTTCTAAATCAATGGATGCATCTGTATATATTATTTTTGTAAAATTTGAACTAAATTGATGCATTAGGTTTGAAAAAAATTTCTTATTTATCGCATCATTAAATATTTTTGATAATAATTGTGTGTTAATATATATATCCATAGGTTTAATTAATGATTCAAAAGGAATAGTGTATATAGGAGATTTGGAATTTCTTTGTATATTTAGATCTTTTAATTTAATGTAACTATTTAATAAAATAGGTTTATTGTTTTTGGTCCAGTAAGAAGAGTTTTGAATAGAAGTAGATAATAGCTTAATTTTATCAATAAATTGTAATTTCGATAATGATTCACATTTAAGATAAAATTAATCACTAAGGAGTTGGTTTCTAAATTGCAATGGAGGTATATCGGCTTCAGCTTGAAGTATATGTGTTGGAGTTGAAGTCATGCAATATATATATATTTATATATATATGTGGAAACGAGAGTACCATACCAATCCTGATGTGGAAAACGAGAACTATCCAACTTCTTATGTGGAAAACAATAACCAATCCGCTAATCTGATGTGGAATCAAGGTACTCTTATTTAATTTAGGGCAAATGTCAATTCAATTAATATTCAACTATGTAATATCTTAGTTAGTTTGTCAGGATGATAAAGAATCACATAATTGGTTTAATACATTTATTGAATAAGATAATAACGATGATAATAATAATGATAATAATAATGATAATAATAATGCTAATACAATAAGGTTACAATATAAACGTTGATGTTTACTTTACAAATACAGAACAATGAATGCATGCACAACCTTAAGTTCTAGTTAATATATACTCAGTTCTACATTAGTTTTCAGCTTGACTTAAAAAGGTTTGTTTTTATTACTTCCCAGAATATGCCTGGTTTGTTTCAGTAAACACATGCCCTCATGTATTCAATCAGTGGTTTAAAGTTCCACACATTATAATTGCTTTTAACCTGTCACTTGGTTTCTATTTAAAACATACCCTCATTAATCACATTCTTTATGACTTTCTTAGAACGGGTGTCATAGTTATGAGTTCTTTGTTTGCTTGGTTTATTTGTTCTTTCCACACGGCCGTCCAACTTATCTTTGGCCCCCAAAGACGATACGTCACTGCGGTCATCTGGTTGCGGTTCGGCACCTGACAAAACATCTACAGTTTCAGAATCGCTGTCGTCTGAGAACACACCCCATGGCTTCATGTGGTCAGCACTTGAGTGTGTATTAAAAGAACCTTCCCCTTCACCGATACGTCTTACCCTATACCGTTCATTTGGGTCAACTCCTGTAATTCGATACGGTCCTAAATATTTATTATGCAATTTCAATCCAGTACCAAACTGAGTTCTTTTTACAGCTACAATGTCCCCGACTTTGTATGTCCTAGCTGGTTTCCTATTTCTATTGAGATTCTTGGGATTCTCTTCCTGTGTTTTCAATATTTGTTTCTGGGCGTTAACACGTAACTCTTGGAAGTCGTCCTCACGCACTTCTCGATTACCTTTTTCTAACAGCTGAGAGATATGCGTCTCCTCATCTGTTTTCATTGTCGCACCTGTTAACAACTTGAACGGTGTAGTATTTATGCTACGCTGATAAGTTTTGTTTAATGCTTGCTCTTCGACCTTGCCGTCGTTCAACCAGGTTTCTACATGTTTCTCAATTTCTTCTTGTTCGCAGTAAGCCATACGTCGCGAATTTTGAAAAACAGGAACCTCATCGGTCATGTATATTTCTGCTGCTTCAGTAACCCTTGTTACTTTTGGTTCATAAGTTTTAAGTAGTTCCTCAACTTTAGCCCCGGCACCTGGACTAATGTTATTAACCATGAAGATTTCGTCGTCGGCTACACCTAATATTTTATTCTGCTCACTTTTCTCGTACTTTTTTCGCATGGTAATACCGTCTACACTTATTGTGGTTTCTACTTGGTCTAGCAGAGGTTTACCAATTACAACACTATGTCTAGTTGTACTTGATGGAACTATTAAAAAGTTAGTACAGTACTGTTCATTGTCTACTTTCACTTGAGCACTAAATTCACCTAAAACTTTGATTTGAAATCCTCCGATTCCAGTCAATACAATATTGTTTTCGCGCACAACCGCTTCATTACTTAATTTAATATAATCGTCAGCTCTAATCAAATTCTGATTACTTCCGGTATCAATCAGACATTTAAAACTGATACTGTCTATGGTCATGTCTTTTGTCATATTACATGTTTTATTTGTGTTCACTAACAAAGCATCACTCGTTTTATTCGCGGTACAATTTCTCGAAATATGTCCCTCTTCGTGACATTTGAAACACTTTATTTTACTTTCACTTTTTATCTTTTCACTTGATTCGACTCTTTTATTCTCACTGTCTTGGTTACTTTTTCGGCACACGTTTGCTTTATGTCCGAGTTCATTACAATTAAAACATTTTATCGCGTTTGATTCTTTTGGCCTGTCTTTACGTACACTAAAATTATTCCTTTCCTGCACTTGTAATAGTGTCGAATCATACCGTTTTACTTTTAACAACAAATCGGGCACTGTTTTAAAGTCGCACATTGATAACACACTTATCAAGTCTTTGTTGTTTAGTCCGGCTATTATGTATTTTATCACGGCCTTTTCACTGATATTATCACTCTTACTGGCGATCGCTTTCACCGAGTATACATAATCTTCTATTGCTTCGTTTTTTTCTCGTTGTCTCTTCATTAGTTCCATGTGTACGTCAGATTCATCGTACTCCACTGGAAAATTCCTGATTAATTCGTATTTGAACGTCGTCCAATCCTTGACTACGTTCAAACTAGCATCAAACCAGTTTTTCGCGACACACTGCAGCTTGTTGACACCTTGATGAAGCTTCACTTTATCACTCCATCCATAAATGTCTGCTATTTCATCCAATTTTCGCACCCAAGCTGTAGCCGTCAATACCGTGCTTGCTGGGTTAAACACAGGTATACATTCCAGGTTCTGTGTCGGCATAAACCCATGATGATTCATTCTCTGTTCCTGTATTGTACTATTCCCGATACTCAACTGCAATAGTTCTGTTCTAAGCCTCGTCAGCTCTGCTTGTACTCCCAACCAACTATCTTCATTAGATGTTGAGTTACCTGAGCGTCCAGCTAACAAACTATCTTCCACAGTAGTATCATTCATGTTTACGTTATATGCCATTTTCAATTTTCTCCTCGTAAAACAGTTTACACACTTTTCTGATACAATTCACTTGCTAGTCCTATTATAAAGTCCGTCTTATAAATTCTCGACTATTCCGCTAATGAACTATCACTTGAAAGCACTGTTTGTAGAAAACTATCTTGTATTATTCTTCTCTGTATTATTCACTTGTGGATAACTCGTAGATAACTAATCCGCACTTAGTTCAATTCGCTATGAGTTACTAATCCGCACTTCTTTGTATTATTCACTTCGCGCACTTAGTTCAATTCGCTATGAGCTGCTAATCCGCACTTCTGATGTGGAAACGAGAGTACCATACCAATCCTGATGTGGAAAACGAGAACTATCCAACTTCTTATGTGGAAAACAATAACCAATCCGCTAATCTGATGTGGAATCATGGTACTCTTATTTAATTTAGGGCAAATGTCAATTCAATTAATATTCAACTATGTAATATCTTAGTTAGTTTGTCAGGATGATAAAGAATCACATAATTGGTTTAATACATTTATTGAATAAGATAATAACGATGATAATAATAATGATAATAATAATGATAATAATAATGCTAATACAATAAGGTTACAATATAAACGTTGATGTTTACTTTACAAATACAGAACAATGAATGCATGCACAACCTTAAGTTCTAGTTAATATATACTCAGTTCTACATTAGTTTTCAGCTTGACTTAAAAAGGTTTGTTTTTATTACTTCCCAGAATATGCCTGGTTTGTTTCAGTAAACACATGCCCTCATGTATTCAATCAGTGGTTTAAAGTTCCACACATTATAATTGCTTTTAACCTGTCACTTGGTTTCTATTTAAAACATACCCTCATTAATCACATTCTTTATGACTTTCTTAGAACGGGTGTCATAGTTATGAGTTCTTTGTTTGCTTGGTTTATTTGTTCTTTCCACACGGCCGTCCAACTTATCTTTGGCCCCCAAAGACGATACGTCACTGCGGTCATCTGGTTGCGGTTCGGCACCTGACAAAACATCTACAGTTTCAGAATCGCTGTCGTCTGAGAACACACCCCATGGCTTCATGTGGTCAGCACTTGAGTGTGTATTAAAAGAACCTTCCCCTTCACCGATACGTCTTACCCTATACCGTTCATTTGGGTCAACTCCTGTAATTCGATACGGTCCTAAATATTTATTATGCAATTTCAATCCAGTACCAAACTGAGTTCTTTTTACAGCTACAATGTCCCCGACTTTGTATGTCCTAGCTGGTTTCCTATTTCTATTGAGATTCTTGGGATTCTCTTCCTGTGTTTTCAATATTTGTTTCTGGGCGTTAACACGTAACTCTTGGAAGTCGTCCTCACGCACTTCTCGATTACCTTTTTCTAACAGCTGAGAGATATGCGTCTCCTCATCTGTTTTCATTGTCGCACCTGTTAACAACTTGAACGGTGTAGTATTTATGCTACGCTGATAAGTTTTGTTTAATGCTTGCTCTTCGACCTTGCCGTCGTTCAACCAGGTTTCTACATGTTTCTCAATTTCTTCTTGTTCGCAGTAAGCCATACGTCGCGAATTTTGAAAAACAGGAACCTCATCGGTCATGTATATTTCTGCTGCTTCAGTAACCCTTGTTACTTTTGGTTCATAAGTTTTAAGTAGTTCCTCAACTTTAGCCCCGGCACCTGGACTAATGTTATTAACCATGAAGATTTCGTCGTCGGCTACACCTAATATTTTATTCTGCTCACTTTTCTCGTACTTTTTTCGCATGGTAATACCGTCTACACTTATTGTGGTTTCTACTTGGTCTAGCAGAGGTTTACCAATTACAACACTATGTCTAGTTGTACTTGATGGAACTATTAAAAAGTTAGTACAGTACTGTTCATTGTCTACTTTCACTTGAGCACTAAATTCACCTAAAACTTTGATTTGAAATCCTCCGATTCCAGTCAATACAATATTGTTTTCGCGCACAACCGCTTCATTACTTAATTTAATATAATCGTCAGCTCTAATCAAATTCTGATTACTTCCGGTATCAATCAGACATTTAAAACTGATACTGTCTATGGTCATGTCTTTTGTCATATTACATGTTTTATTTGTGTTCACTAACAAAGCATCACTCGTTTTATTCGCGGTACAATTTCTCGAAATATGTCCCTCTTCGTGACATTTGAAACACTTTATTTTACTTTCACTTTTTATCTTTTCACTTGATTCGACTCTTTTATTCTCACTGTCTTGGTTACTTTTTCGGCACACGTTTGCTTTATGTCCGAGTTCATTACAATTAAAACATTTTATCGCGTTTGATTCTTTTGGCCTGTCTTTACGTACACTAAAATTATTCCTTTCCTGCACTTGTAATAGTGTCGAATCATACCGTTTTACTTTTAACAACAAATCGGGCACTGTTTTAAAGTCGCACATTGATAACACACTTATCAAGTCTTTGTTGTTTAGTCCGGCTATTATGTATTTTATCACGGCCTTTTCACTGATATTATCACTCTTACTGGCGATCGCTTTCACCGAGTATACATAATCTTCTATTGCTTCGTTTTTTTCTCGTTGTCTCTTCATTAGTTCCATGTGTACGTCAGATTCATCGTACTCCACTGGAAAATTCCTGATTAATTCGTATTTGAACGTCGTCCAATCCTTGACTACGTTCAAACTAGCATCAAACCAGTTTTTCGCGACACACTGCAGCTTGTTGACACCTTGATGAAGCTTCACTTTATCACTCCATCCATAAATGTCTGCTATTTCATCCAATTTTCGCACCCAAGCTGTAGCCGTCAATACCGTGCTTGCTGGGTTAAACACAGGTATACATTCCAGGTTCTGTGTCGGCATAAACCCATGATGATTCATTCTCTGTTCCTGTATTGTACTATTCCCGATACTCAACTGCAATAGTTCTGTTCTAAGCCTCGTCAGCTCTGCTTGTACTCCCAACCAACTATCTTCATTAGATGTTGAGTTACCTGAGCGTCCAGCTAACAAACTATCTTCCACAGTAGTATCATTCATGTTTACGTTATATGCCATTTTCAATTTTCTCCTCGTAAAACAGTTTACACACTTTTCTGATACAATTCACTTGCTAGTCCTATTATAAAGTCCGTCTTATAAATTCTCGACTATTCCGCTAATGAACTATCACTTGAAAGCACTGTTTGTAGAAAACTATCTTGTATTATTCTTCTCTGTATTATTCACTTGTGGATAACTCGTAGATAACTAATCCGCACTTAGTTCAATTCGCTATGAGTTACTAATCCGCACTTCTTTGTATTATTCACTTCGCGCACTTAGTTCAATTCGCTATGAGCTGCTAATCCGCACTTCTGATGTGGAAACGAGAGTACCATACCAATCCTGATGTGGAAAACGAGAACTATCCAACTTCTTATGTGGAAAACAATAACCAATCCGCTAATCTGATGTGGAATCATGGTACTCTTATTTAATTTAGGGCAAATGTCAATTCAATTAATATTCAACTATGTAATATCTTAGTTAGTTTGTCAGGATGATAAAGAATCACATAATTGGTTTAATACATTTATTGAATAAGATAATAACGATGATAATAATAATGATAATAATAATGATAATAATAATGCTAATACAATAAGGTTACAATATAAACGTTGATGTTTACTTTACAAATACAGAACAATGAATGCATGCACAACCTTAAGTTCTAGTTAATATATACTCAGTTCTACATTAGTTTTCAGCTTGACTTAAAAAGGTTTGTTTTTATTACTTCCCAGAATATGCCTGGTTTGTTTCAGTAAACACATGCCCTCATGTATTCAATCAGTGGTTTAAAGTTCCACACATTATAATTGCTTTTAACCTGTCACTTGGTTTCTATTTAAAACATACCCTCATTAATCACATTCTTTATGACTTTCTTAGAACGGGTGTCATAGTTATGAGTTCTTTGTTTGCTTGGTTTATTTGTTCTTTCCACATATATATATATATATATATATATATATATATATATATATATATATATATATATATATGTAGACTTTTTTAATTATCCCGGTACAGACTCCGCTTTGCAGGTTAGAATTTACAACCACGTGTTGAGATTCTATTATGCAGCCTAGAACTATTCAATCACTGTTGATAGCTCACAATTTGTAGGTTATATCTCTAACCATCTGTTGAGATCCTAATTTGTAGGTACTTTCCCACAATTATAAGTTACAATTAACATCAGCCTAAGGTTGATGTACAATACAACAATATAGTTCCTTTTAAACGAGTAAACACATAATTTGGCTATTAATAGTTTAATCACTTATCAAAGTCACAAAATTACATCTAAATAAAGTTAATCAATCTTAATTATATTCACAACAAAATACACTAGATTAAATACAATATAGTTCTTTCAATGTTTTTGCATTACACCCGTAATACGCAGTACAATTGTCCAAAGTTAACAACACAATATTCTTAATGAAAATACACACTAGTACTAAACATTACATTTGCTGTCTAACTCTATTGTTTACGCTAATCACAATATCAATTATATTACACCTAATAATTAATTTAACTATGATTTTAACACACAAAAATAACGACCAAATAACGACCAAACTAGTATTGTTCTATCGCCATTTTACTTCTGACTACTTTTGCACACGACACGTTGTACGTGTATTCATGAGACAACGCCTTGATGACTCATAAGCATATACTTTAACGAGTAAACGCTGGTACCAAGAGTTTCGGGGTCTACATGTCACATCTGGTGTCGAGAGTACTTTTATAATATAACTAATATTATCAAAGATCTTAACCTATATTACAGATTACTTATTTCTATTTCTTAAACTAAATATAATTTAACTTAAAACTAATCTTTTTAAAAAATAATCCCACATCTCGGCCCTTCCTGACTAGTAACTGTCCTCAGTTGCTAAATTCATCCTTGCCCTTGATGTCATCTTGTCTGCAGATGTAGAAGTCCTGTCTGGCCCTTCATACTCTCCTGCTTCCTCCACGTCATAACGATCATTTCCTTTAATTCTCGTTATTTTGTATGGTCCTTTGGCCTCTTCTGCTCCTGTTGCTTTAGTAGGTAACAACCAAACAAACTTTGTAAAAGCATTTACTTTAACGAGAATATGTTTATACTTTTTGCTTGTTGTCTTACATTTTCTACCGTAACTAATTCTGTTTTCTTGCTGAATTTCTAGAATAATTCCTTTATCCTCTTCTCTCAGCTTCTTGCGTTTTTCTACAAACTCACTTTGTATTTCTTCTGCTTGTACCCTCTCCTTTGGCTTCGGAAAATGCTTAATGGCTTCATCCTTATCCTTCGAGGAACGAACAGTGTCTTGATTGGTTTTCATTTTAACCCCAATCTTCGATTCATTTTCTTTTATACACTTCCTGGTATAATTCTTTGCTTGTTGCGTCTTCTTCGGCTTCGGAAAATGCTTGTCTGCTTTGACCTTATCCTTAGAGGGACGAACATTGCCTTGTTTCCTCATCTTCGGCTTCGGAAAATGCTTGGCTGCTTTTACCTCACCCTTAGATAGACGAACAATGTCTTGTTTCACTGCACAACCTAGGTCATTCATTTCCTGGGCTGCCTGTATGACATCCTTTTCTGACCCTTCACCCCGCTGCTCTACAACAACTAGTCGATCTGCAGGTGGTAGTTTAAGCGATCTAGAAAATATAGGAGTATCAATTTTCAATGTAATTGTCTTTACACTTTCAGAGTTGCGTAACTCTTTACGTTTGTTATTGTCCACTGACTCGGGTATTTTATTAATAACAATTTTATCGTTTATATGAGATAAATCTAATTCACTTTCTTTATCACCATAGTCTATTTTCATTGTCATTAATCGTTTAACCTCACTTTCATTTTCATCTTTATCGCTATAAAGTTTATGAAATATAACACCGGTTTTATCAATAACTACTTTAGCTTTAGCTATAATGTCCAATCCTATCACCATGTTCATATGCATTGCATGAGATGGCAACACTTCAAAATAACCTACGTACTGTTCTGAATCAATTTCAATGTCCAATTCAATTCTACCCAAAGAATTTACTCTTGAGTTTGACAAACCACGTATTGTTATTTCAGAGTCATATAATTTAACATTCTTTAATGTTTTAAAATAATCTTCCCGCACTGCTGACAAATCACTGCCAGTATCTATTAAAGCATTTACATTACTCCTGTTATTAACACAAATTGATTTTATCATTTCAACTTTCATAACATTATGTTCCGCTTTAACAATTTTTATTTTAGTATTACAGTTTCGGCTAACATGTCCATAATTACCACAATTAAAACATTTATAACCCTTGTCTTTATCAGGACACACTTTAGATGAGTGTGATAACGAACCACAATTAAAACATTTAATCTTCTCACCTGTTGTCTCAATTTTAGTTTTGGTACCTGGCCTAGATCTCCTATCATAGTCCTGGATATCCATTTTCATTTTTTCATATTGTTCCAGCTTACGTCTAAGTTGTCCAATATTCTCAGCTCCATAAAGTATTACTTTATTAACTGCACTATCGCGAATTCCTGCTATGATATAATCCATAATAGCTGCTTCTTCGACGTCTGCTTGTCTAGCTATATCTAAAATATCATACACATATTGACGGATACTTTCCCCTGGCTTCTTCACCCTTTGTTGAAGCATTTTGTGAACCTGTGCGCTATTCAAACTCGTGTCGAATTCATCAATCAAATACGATTTAAATGTATCCCAATTTATTATCCTGGTTTCGAAATTAACAAATTGTTTTGCGGTATCAGTCAACAATCTCCTGGCATACAAATATCTGTATTTTGCATCTATTTCTGCCTGGTCACAGAAATCATCAAATTGTTTAATCCACAATCTGACATTTTTAAGCCCATCATATTCAGGTGAAGCCAATTCTAAATCTAAAAATGTATAATTAGTTTTATTGACTGTTTCATTGTTTACAGACCTATTATTCTGTTCACCGACACGGCTATTAAATGAGTTCATTCTTGACAATAATTCTGCACGATTCCCACGTTGACTAAGTCCAACAAAATTGAGTTCTTGCCGTAGCTCTGCCACTGACAAATTGTCTAATTCTTGTGTCATTGTTATAATTTTCACTGCTGTACAATTACTTTAATGAGCAAACTGTACACTAAGTTTTCCTCTTGATTCCGCTGATCAATAAGTCTGGATCTAAGGTTAAATATATTTTTGACTAAATATACTTGGTTTCGCCTTATCCCGGTTCTATCAATTAGCCTGGTTCTAAGGTTAAATATATTTTTGACTAAATATACTTGGTTTCGCCTTATCCCGGTTGAGCCCCCAATTTGTAGACTTTTTTAATTATCTACATTAGTAGTTTTTGAATCCATTACCATCCCGGTACAGACTCCGCTTTGCAGGTTAGAATTTACAACCACGTGTTGAGATTCTATTATGCAGCCTAGAACTATTCAATCACTGTTGATAGCTCACAATTTGTAGGTTATATCTCTAACCATCTGTTGAGATCCTAATTTGTAGGTACTTTCCCACAATTATAAGTTACAATTAACATCAGCCTAAGGTTGATGTACAATACAACAATATAGTTCCTTTTAAACGAGTAAACACATAATTTGGCTATTAATAGTTTAATCACTTATCAAAGTCACAAAATTACATCTAAATAAAGTTAATCAATCTTAATTATATTCACAACAAAATACACTAGATTAAATACAATATAGTTCTTTCAATGTTTTTGCATTACACCCGTAATACGCAGTACAATTGTCCATAGTTAACAACACAATATTCTTAATGAAAATACACACTAGTACTAAACATTACATTTGCTGTCTAACTCTATTGTTTACGCTAATCACAATATCAATTATATTACACCTAGTAATTAATTTAACTATGATTTTAACACACAAAAATAACGACCAAATACAACTAGTATTGTTCTATCGCCATTTTACTTCTGACTACTTTTGCACACGACACGTTGTACGTGTATTCATGAGACAACGCCTTGATGACTCATAAGCATATACTTTAACGAGTAAACGCTGGTACCAAGAGTTTCGGGGTCTACATGTCACATCTGGTGTCGAGAGTACTTTTATAATATAACTAATATTATCAAAGATCTTAACCTATATTACAGATTACTTATTTCTATTTCTTAAACTAAATATAATTTAACTTAAAACTAATCTTTTTAAAAAATAATCCCACATCTATATATATATTATAACCTATATACATATAGGTTTGAATGTCATCCTCATTTGAGCCTAAATAATAATTTGTCCGATAACTGCCACATGAAGGAACAAAGAAAGAGGAAAAATCCTATGTAAAATAAACCAAAAACGGATTTTCTTAGGTCGGCAATTAGGTCAAAATTTCGACTCGGGTGTGTGTTTTTAATAGATCTACAACTGTTGTGTACTACTTTTTTGCATAAGTTTTATTCCGCAATATAAATAAATAAAATAATTTTATTCTGCAAATTTTTTATTTTCGACGCGTGACGCTTTCCCGTTATTCGATTGACCTGAATTTTTCATGAAAGGATAACACAATAAAAAATCAAAAAAAAATTAAGCAAGAGTAAATAAGGGCTACGCTAGTGTACATGCAATAACGACTACTTACGCACTGTGGTACAAATAGGTATATTACATATTGGATATGGAAATAGTACACATGATACATCTTATTGCGTTTATAGAGGAAAGGATCGTCTGTTGCAGGCCAACGTTTAATATGTGATACTCTGTTATCAGCTTTCTTATCACGTAACAAATTAAGACAACTTTAATTATTAATATCGAGATAACCATTTACCCAATTTAAAGTAACTTCTTTAAGTTAATTATTTAACAAGACAAAATAAATGTAAATGGGCGCGCAGGATATGTTACAATGCACAAGAGACGCTAAACCAATACGAAGAGAGAAATAAAAAAGAAAACGGTAGAACAATGAAATTTATTTTAAGTTTATAACTGAATATGCAATTTTTCGTTGGGGGGACTGAGTTATAACAATATATTGCCACATCAAGGGGCAGAATCTATTAATAAAATATCAAACAAGTAAACTTTTCTTTCACTGTTACTGATTTTCAATCAATAAATAACACAATAACATTGATGTTCAAATAAACCGTCCGTTTTACTTGAGCAAAGTAAACTTAAAAGAATAATTCAATATAAAGGTAGTGATCTACTACGCAAATGTTTACGTAAAGAATTAGTTTAACTATGTAATACTTACGTTCTGTTTTATACATTGTTGTATTAAATTTGTCTACTCTTAATTAAACTAAGATTCCTGCCGATTGGTTCGAAACTTACTTTCTGCAGTTGGAACAAACAATTCAGTGTTTAGTTTGACGACATAGTATGAACAGGATGAAATCAGGCGATTCAATAACGTTGGACGTATTTCTTTCAAATGAACCTACACGTTGATATGTCTACAACAATAACTGAAGCATTATATCCTGGTTGCATTGGAAAAATAGAGAAACTTGTGTAAAAAAGTTTGCAAAGTTGTCAAGAGCCAAGACGTTGTATAGATTACAGTATTTTCATGCATTAGTTTTAAAATAAGTAAAAAATGTTTCTCTTTTACTGCAGTGTTAATATAAAAGAGAATGTCAGGTTCATATGATACACCCCCGAAAAGACACACAATAGAAACCCAATAGAAACGAGTGCATAAATTAATAAAGGCATCCTTTAAATGGCAGGCTCTAACAGCTTTTATTATCCGTAGTTCTTCACAAGATGGTATCTTCACAACGTGTAGATTTTCAGGACACGGCACTACGTCTTACAGTACATGGGCAGAACCAGTATCACCCTCTAAAGGAAATGGACCTTCAAGTAAGAGTATTACTGTATCTTTAAAATTTGTTATTTCGTGTTTGCAGTATCTTCGTTGTTGTGTGTCCTAGAATTACGGGTGCAGCTGCCGAAACCAAGAATGTCCCTAAGTAGACGAATACATACCATCTGTCGCAGCAATGGAAAGTCGTTCGATGGCAAAGCGTAATTTGTAAAAAAAACATGGTATGATTAGAACGTACTTCTATATACGACAGAGCCTCCCTGAGGAAGTAGGAGAAGCTGATGCAATTTAAGCCCCGCAAAATCAAACGAGTCTCAATTTACTAAGTTGAAAGTTTCCACGGATTTAGAGCAATTGCTCCTTTTATAAACACCTTCCCACTACTCTCTGAAAGACACTGCTCAATAATTACTTAAATTAATAACAATTAATTATCAGATTTATTTTATTCAATTGCAGATTAAACTTACCCATGCCTAAACAGAAAACGACAGTAGTAAAAAAACCGTTGTATAAAATGAAAACACAAACAACTATGGTTGAAGTTGTCATACTCACAAACTACGCACAACGATAGGAATTGTTTTATTGCATTGTTTTTGTGAGAGATTTAATTTGTAGTACATTGAGCAAGAGGAATTTTAAATCCCAAATAGTTACATTTATTTTTCTATGCAATGTCGTGGTTAATTTTTTAATAATAATCTTTATTAAAATTTAAGTGATTACATTAACCACATTCAGTACTTAATTCATTTATAGTAAAACGCAAATTATTAAATGTTTTTTTCTATATTAAAAGTTATTATGCCGTATTATACAGGTGCATATATGTTAAAAACGTTGCATACATTCCAGGTGAACTAGCAATTTTGAAATAGAATCATAAATATAAATGTACTGGATAAATATACAGTTCAAATACCACGTCTTGTACACAAATTGTCTAAAATAAATATTTAAAATCTGAACGATGAGAAATTCATGTTTCTTGTAAAAACCGGCCCCGAAACATAGCGCTGGTCCTATTCGCAGATGGATGAAGCATGCAGACTGCCAGTGCACATACGCACCCAATGTACAATCGCTGTCGGCATTAAAAACTGTTGATGTAAATTCGTTATAATATTTTAGAGAGACCTGTGCCGTCTGATTTCAATCTACAAAATTTATTTTCTACATTAACACAAATTGACTGGTATTTAACATAATTTACATCTACTCGTACAATTGCTATTTCATTTTTCAAATATTATCAATTTATTGACTTTATAACTGAGTCACTTAAGTGACAATAACCAAAAAAGTGAATTCTTCAATTCTAGTAAACCGACCACAGTTAACTAACAATAATGTGACCGAAGTATTTCGCTCGGTTGAGCTGCAGTTATGATCGATTCGAACGAAAATCAGGGCATCAACCAAAGTTTATAACATGCTAGTGTCATTATTTAATTAAAATTATTGTAATTGAAGGTTTTTGTTAACGGGGTAACTGCAACAAGCTCCAATTTATCATTTTATTACGTTAAATATATTGCCTTTATTGTGTGGCAGCACTTGCTCAATGTGGAGATTATTTACCGCCTGTTTTAGCAATCGTTTTGTGAAACATTAAAATTACGTTAAGTGGTTATAGGTGTAGGATTGTCCGAAGGATGATGGAAGCAATCGAGCAAAGTAGACTGAAGTACGCTGCAGTAAACGATGAGGTTACTTACATACTGGAGGAAAGGGAAATGAGAAAACCGGTAAGAAGAGTAATACTACGTGACCGTGAGGATGCAGTGTATCGCTAAAGTTTTATTGGAAACTAGTAGAGTACTAATTTAAGAAGCATGTTGGATACAACTATTTGTTACGCCTTGACAGTCGTTCCGCACAAAACTGTTTTATTTGTGGTGCAATTTTATAGCAACACTGAAAATGTTTGCTTTAATTTGTGTACCCTTCATGTGCGGATTCGGTGTTTCGAATGCGTTTTGCACATCAGCTATAAACTGGGTATTAAGAAATAGCTATAAGTATTGCCGAAAAGAATAATGTAAAAAAACGATCCAAAGAAATTAGGCAACGATTCAAGAGTGAAATGGACCTCATTTTTGACAGACAAGTTACATTTCCGGTTACAAGATACGTTTAGATGCAGTCAATAATGTTTATCTAGTAACCAGAAGGCTTACAATCTAAGTCTATACTCGTGGTTTTATATGCCTGCTACCATGCATTAAATATTAGCCCACAGTACAAACCAGGAAGCTTTGAACAAAGATTGCCGTAGGTTCAGATAGCAAAATACTAGAAAATGTTCACGTGTTGCAACAACAAATAATAAATAAATCTTAAAGTTCGGATTCTGTGATCAATAGCCTCAGAGAGGTTTCTAGAAAGAAATCATTCAAATTATGTGCAGAGGTTTTAAAACTTAGAGTAGCTCCTACTCCTAATTCAAGGACCTGTACCACAAACAAACCTTTCGCATATTTCGGATCGTGAGGATTATTGAAATTTTATTTTATTATGATTTATGTAATTATTTTTAATTACAATATTATTTATTATTTGTAATTATATTATTTATTATTTGTTCTATTTTATAATATTATTAAATTTAAATTAAAATTAAAATTATTATGGTATATTTCAGACCAGTACATTAAAATAACTATTTTTTCTTCGTTATTAGAAATTATTGAAAAATACCAACTAAAACTGTTATGATGTTAACGTGAAATTACTAATTCTGTTCGTCTGCATAATTCCAATAGGCAATAATGTAGAGAGATTAAAGTAATGAAAAGGTTTAATTCGATGTTTAGAAGCCAAGACCATATCTGTGTAGTTCTACCGGTCTGTTGTATGCCACGAATTTGTTTACTCGGTGCAATTCATTTTGTGCATATGTCAGTTCTTTTCTTAATACTGGTAAATCTATTGGTATTGGGTGGGTGACTTCATTTGGCTAATAATACTAATTAAGTAAAAATTAGGTTTAGAAAACTTACAATTTTCTGCTCTGCGCTCTGTCGGTAGTTAGAATATTGATATAAACATGAAATAAAACAGATAAAATTCAATCAGATGAATGTTCTCGAAAACTCTAGTAAAGGAATAACGACCAACACAGTTGATATTTGGAGCTGACAAAACTCACTATGCACACTGTTAAGTTATTATAAATTTATATAAAAAAGAACTGACTATTTAAATAATAAACTTTAAAGGTCGTGTCTTTGATTTCATGTAAGATAGTATGATTTAAGTTAAACAGTGAGATTTTTATAATGTTTATGTAAATTACTAATTTACATACAAAATAATTCAAATTCAGGACCACCCTCTGGTGCCCGCTTATCGTTGAATTTTGGGACACCCTGTATATATAATTTACATATATATAAATTCAGGTTTGCATTTGCAAAACCTTAACGATAGTATTTGTCAAAATTTAGAAGCAGAAAGTAAGTATAGTTATACAGTATTATTATAACAGGTTTATAACACTAATTTTCTAATAGAAAATCTAGTTATAACCTTTCCAACTGACTGAAATGCTACATTTAAAATTATGATAAATTATAATGCCGCTGTAATCAAATTTCGAATTTTTAATTATTGGAAAATGTGTAAAATTATTATCTCAATACACATCCCAATTTTCAGTTTTCTACCCAGTAAACATTTGGTGAAGTGTCCCTTTTTGTGACGTTTCTATCACTATTTCACTTCAATTATAGTTCGCATCAACTTTATCTTCATTTGTATTTCGACAGGTGAAGTGGTTTTGTCATCTGTAGCCGATAAAACATACATTTCATATGAACGATTGTGAGAAACTGAACCATAAATGAACTCTTTCATTACAAAAAAATCATACGCATCTCCAATATGATGTCAAAGTGACTCCAAAATGCTCCAAAATGTTTACTAGGTATCTTTCCTTCCTCATAAGATATTTGAAATAGTGTCTTTTGAAAATTTCCAGTTTTTCCTCATTTACTTCTTTCAGGGCAATTCAGGGAAAATTTCAGGGACTGTTCATTTATCATTTCAACTGTTCGGTATTTATAACAGTAATTGTCATATGTAAAAACATACTGTGCAATATATGTCATTTTATTGATTAATAAAATTATTTTTCAGTCACTAAAGAAAAAATCTCTCTTCTTTCACGACAAAATTTTACTAACTTCATGAAAGGAAAGTTTGAAAACGAAATGAATTGACTTCAAGATATAGCGAATTTATTCTGGTAATTTTGCATCTAGTTAACAACAAAGAAGAAAATTCTATAATCCTGTTATTTAATTTAATCAAAAAAATATAAAGTATCTTTGCATATTCATTTCAGCTTTTATTTTGACGTAAACCTTGAAATATATATATATATATATATATATATATATATATATATATATATATATATATATATATATATATATATATATATATATATATATATATAGGCCGAGATTAGATGAAAGTGATGATGCATTAAGTGAAATGGAACCAGTTGATCAACTGTGTATACAACAAAATTCTTCCAAGTTTACATTTTTTTTAAATGTGATACAATTAATGGTGAGAAAAAAACGAATGCTTAGTGTGTGAAAAATTAGGAATAAAAAAAATAATAAGCCGAAAAGACAATAATACTACAGGTATGAAAAAACATTTATTAAGTACTCATCCAAAGACCTACGAAGAAGTGTATGGCACATCAACTTCGATTCAAAAGTCAGTTCTCATCCGCTCAAAAAAAATTAAGTGACATGTTTGCTGAACAGGTTTGCTCAACTAGGGATTTCGAAGTTTTGATAGTTGAGTGGGTGGCTAAAAAGAAATTACCACTGTGTTCTTTGATGATGACGACACTCAAAAATTCTTTCATCGCTTAAAACCCAACATCGATGTCCCACAGCGTAATGCTGCTCGACGAATTGTGATGGTGCAGTTTCAAATAAAACAAGCTAAAGTCAAAGAAATCTTGCGTGATAATTTAGTGTAATATATGGTGGTGTAAATAATTGGATCCTAAAAAGTAAAATTATTATTATATACACACCTTTGTATAAAATATTGCATTTTTTATATAATAATATTTATGATTATAGTTTATAGAAACTACTAACGCATATAATAATTTTAATATTACATATATTAATTTTAATGTATTACTTTGTTTAGGACTATCTTAGGAGTAAGTTCTCACAATAACGAGATGTGAAGAGACGAGACGAGACTGAAACGATACGAAATTATTGAAAGTCTCGCCTTATCTCGTCTCGTGTGAAGCCCTAGTTGTGTTAATGTGAGGTAATGACATCGAAGGGATTACGATTAATAAATTAAATTGACTTTTTGGTTTGCTTACCGTCTACTACTCGCGTAATTTGTTCATAGAAAATATATATATATATATATATATATATATATATATATATATATATATATATATAATATATATATATATATATATATATATATATATATAATATATATATATATATATATATATATATATATATATATATATATATATATATATATATATTTGATATATATATATATATCAAAGTTATAATTTTTTTGCACTATTCCACCCCTGCTCCAACTGAGTATCATTGCATGAAAAAAAATCTGTGCAAAATTTCAGATTAATCGGATTAAAGGGAATATGTGGCCGAAGAGCCTTGGAAATCGTAAAATCACAAAATTTAATAAGAAAATCCAATTTACTTAATTAAACTTAAAAACGTGTTATGAAAAATCGCTTCCTTTGATTACAATTTCTGATGCTAATTTTGTATAGGCTGGAAATACAATCACTTTTCGTAAATAATTTATTACTTTAGTCACTCTCTCAGCCGAATCTTTAAAACTTTTTTTGTTATGCCACCGAGTTCAAAAATACCAGTTTCAGAAGGAACAAATTGTTCAATTTCGTCTATAATAATTTTTGGGATTCTGATAATTCATTCATAAATCTGTTTTGTGATTTCAAGGATTGACCATTTTTATTTTTGATTCAAATGGAAAATTTGGATCAAAGAAAACTAATGCGATAATTTCAGGGATATAATACAATAAATGATTGCTTAGTTTCTGTAAAGTCACATAGGAGATATCACAATCGATAGCTTGATTTCATCCTCTCTTCTGTATTGCTTCTGGTGGCACTGATTCATGCAGTGGATCTCTGTTGAAAAGGTTCCGGCAACTGGTACTGCATTCCCATCTGATTCAAAGTGCTGCTCGAGGTTAACATCAATCCAATCACATTACTCATTTGTTCTATTTCATGATTGTTTTGCTCATTTATGATCACCCCTGCCTATCCTAGTTTAATAGTTCTGTTTTCTCTTTGAAATTCCTCGAATTTAAAACGTACATGGATCCTGTCAAAACTATCATCAATGTCTTCATTTTTGGTACGTAGTTTGTAATTTTAGAATACAGTATATCATCTCGCCGAGGTTGAATTCGTACATTTTACAAAAAAATCATCACTTTCACGTATACTTAAGAAAATTGCAAAATACAAAATATACTTGTACTAAATACGTGGTTATTTGATGGCAATTTACTTCCAGTTATATTATGCAAATTTTGTTCAAGTAAATAAAATTTGTCACGGAAACAAGTAGAGCACGTTGTGTTTTGACCGTTATTTTTTTAAATGTTCTTTGCTGGTTAGGATAATTAGGATATACAGTTGAAGAACAATTTATAGTTCGCTGGGTGGTATAATATCGTATGGAAGCAACTACTATTTTAATTATCTATGAAATGTATAAATCAGTTCCAATTCATAAATACCGCTAATATTTGATTCACGGCGTCATGTGGTAGAAACTGTGTTTTTACCATAATTTGTTCTTCGTGTTATTTCACGTATTTCCCGAAAATCGTTAATCATGCGAAAAATTTTTTGTTTAATATTCGTCAATCAGTCAATCTTAATCAGTCAAATTTCTCAGTACGTTGACCCTGATGCTTACGTGCATTAGATATTCCGGCTTTAATCTTACCCATTACCATGTAATGGTCAGCAATCATTTAATGATCAATTTGGTTAAAAGTTTCTCCATCTGTAGATCTCCAGGTTATTTTGTGAATTCTCTTGTGCTGAAACATTGTACTAGATATGACCATGCTGTGCTCAGCAGCAAAATGAATAAGTCTTTGTTCATTATCATTAGTTATATCATGTAGACTATACTTTCCGATTGTTGGTCTGTACTCAGCCTCTTTCCCAATCTTAGCATTAAAGTCTAGAATAATCTTGATGTCGTTTTGTGGGCATGAAGCGTTAAGCGAGTGCAGATCCTCATAAAAAAGATCTTTCTCGTCTTCATCTTTGTCTTCGGTAGGTGCATGGGCGTTAATAAGGCTGTCCCCTCAGACTAATTCTGCATAATCTTGAGGATTTTGTCACAAAATCCATGATAAGGTGTCTAAAACGTTTACCCAAAACAAATCCAGTTAGTAGTCTGTGTGCAACGAAATTCCTAGCTGTTTGGACGGCGTTAACCAGTGGCAAATCGCATGTTAAATTGCGCAATCTATTACAAAGCAAGGTAGATGAGATGATGTCATTTCATACTTCGCTCTACTCGCGTAATATGTTGATAGAAATGAAAAAACAAAGTGTTGTGTTAATATGAGGTAATGATACCGAGTGGATAAATTCGCCGGCAACGACATGAACATTGACTTGACATAACATGTTAGCCATAAGTTATGAAAGTAGAAATTGACTGTACCATTAATAAAGTAACACGACAGTAAATTAACTCTTTAGTTTACTTACAGTCTACTCGCGTAATATGTTGATAGAAATAAAAAAACAAAGCGTTGTGTTAATATGAGGTAATATTACCGAGTGGATAAATTCGCCGGCAACGACATGAACATTGACTTGACATAACATGTTAGCCATAAGTTATGAAAGTAGAAATTGACTGTACCATTAATAAAGTAACACGACAGTAAATTAACTCTTTAGTTTACTTACCGCCTACTCGCGTAATATGTTGATAGAAATGAAAAAACAAAGCGTTGTGTTAATGTGAGGTAATGATACCGAGTGGATAGCTTCGCCGTCAACGACATGAACATTGACTTGACATAACATATTAGGCAGTGGCGTAGCGTGCCTTAGATGGGCCCTGTATCAAACTTTGTAATGATGGATAAAGCTTTTTCACAAAAGGAACAAAAACGCTCGCATTGAATTAAAATAATTACATATTGATTATACATTATTACTTACAATTAATAATCCTAAGAACTAAGCTAGCCAAACAATTCAAATCAAATAAACACTTTTCTTGCCTTTTGTTTGTCGAACTTATTTATTAAATCTTTCATAGCTGAAGACGATTTTAGTTTTTCTAAATTGTCTGCCTCTATAGACAATAGTGACAAGTCTGATAGCCTTTCCTGTCCCATAGAAGTCCTTTGATAATTTTTTATCAGTTTTAATTTAGAAAAACTTCTTTCAGCTGTTGCAGTTGTAACCGGAAGGTTCAAGAATATAAAGCATGCTGTTATTACCTCCGGAAAACTGGATGCAAGGCCATTGAATTTTATCAGCAATAATTCCACGAGTTCCTTAATGGAATGAATTTTCTGCATTTCTGATTTTAAGCATGTTTTCAAAGCAATTAATTGTGCATAAAGATCAACGGACATGTCTTTACTGTATTTAGCAGTCAATTTTCCTGCATACTTTTTTATTATTTCGTTTGAAAAAGATAAGATTTTCTCCAGTTGTAATACTTCGAACACATTACTTAGGTCACAGAGGCTTTGAAATCTTTGTTTAATTAGAGAAATTAATCTATCTTAACTGCAATAGTACACATTGACTTTGAAGTACGATTCCGGGTCTGAAATTCTCTCATCTTCTGATAACTCATCAAAAAAGCGCTTCGTTATCTTCTTTCTCTTATTTTTGGAAAGAGTTGTTACTCCCCACACTTTTGCTAGATCTCTTGACTCGTTCAGCAAACCATGCAATTAATTTTGATTCCTCATTTAGCTCAGTCTATTCAAAATATTACTTAGAAAAATGCTAACTTTCTGTAAGTCATTATTTTCATGCTGTAGAGCTTTAGAAACAAGATTAATGATTTCAAGTAGTGAAGAAAAAAAGGCGACAAGCACTATAAAATCATAGCTCTCTAAAATGTTAATTATGTGGAAGTGGAAATTAAATTTAGTTGGTACAAAGTTTTCATTATTAGTGAATAATTTTTCCTTATAGCTGATAAACCGTCATTTCTTATAGACCATCCAGTAAGACACATCTTTTGGAGGGTAATTTTATATTTTTCAGATGAATCGTTACTCAACATTGACCAGCGTTTTATACTGTTGCTAAAAAAAAGTATATATTTTTTCCAAATTATCAAAAGAAATTGACACTTCAGGAACACGTTTCGCAGCATCGTTTAAAATTAAATTTAATGCGTGTGCCGTACAATGAACATAATCGGCATTTGGGGCATGCTCTTTTATAAGGGCTTGTAATCCTACATACAATCCTATATTCACCTAACCTGACATTTGCTCCATCGTAATCCTACCCTCTACAAATCAATTCCATATTCTTTTATCGTATTTGAAATTACAGTGTTAAGTCCTTCTGCACTAAAATCGGATACTGCTATAAAACCCAAAAAGGACTCGCAGACTTTTATTTCTTTAGGTACATTATCATCATTTTCTGTTAACTACAGAAAGTTGGTCAATTTGTGACAGGTCTTGTGTTGTATCCAGAATAATCGTCAGAAATGGAGCTTTTTTAATTACTAAAACAAGTATTTTCTCTAATTGAATCGTGGGGCTCAAATTATTACTAAACACTGTTTTAACAATTACAAAGTTTGTTACTACGCGCGATGAGTTTTGTGATAGTCATTCACTTAAACGGGGGAATCCCGCAAAACTGATGATGTATGCTGCTCCCACACGTGTAATCGTCATCCCTTCCCGATATCTCTTCATTAGGTCTTAAGTGTTGTGCGTAATCCATCTCCGTTGGAGGTCCCAAACAGTGGACCATTGTAATTGTACTGTTCCTAAAAGTGTGAATGTGTTGAGACTCAGTTATGCTGTATCGCAGCGAGTTATTGTTGTCATATGATAAAAAAAAATTCTCGGTAAGTACGACCTAAGATTTTGAGTGAGAATGTCGATAACCTTTTACGAATTATTGCATACACACGTAGCTACGTATCACAGGTATGTATCACACTGATCACACGTATGATACTGTAGCCCGGGGGCCCCGTATCATTGGTACGGCTGATACTGCGGTAGCTACGCCACTGATGTTAGCCATAAGTTATGAAAAAAGAAATTGACTGTACGATTAGTAAAGGAAAACGACAGTAAATTGACTCTTTGGTTTACTTACCCTCTACTCGCGTAATTTGTTGATAGAATAAAAAACAAAGCGTTGTGTTAATGTGAGGTAATGATACCGAGTGGATAGATTCGCCGTCAATGAAAATTGACTTGACATAACATGTTAGCCATAAGTTATGAAAATAGAAATTGACTGTACGAATAGTAAAGGAAAATGACAGTAAATTGACTCTTTGGGTTACTTACCGCCTACTCGCGTAATTTGTTGATAGAATAAAAAACAAAGCGTTGTGTTAATGTGAGGTAATGATACCGAGTGGATAGATTCGCCGTCAATGAAAATTGACTTGACATAACATGTTAGCCATAAGTTATGAAAATAGAAATTGACTGTACGAATAGTAAAGGAAAATGACAGTAAATTGACTCTTTGGGTTACTTACCGCCTACTCGCGTAATTTGTTGATAGAATAAAAAACAAAGCGTTGTGTTAATGTGAGGTAATGATACCGAGTGGATAGATTCGCCGTCAATGAAAATTGACTTGACATAACATGTTAGCCATAAGTTATGAAAATAGAAATTGACTGTACGAATAGTAAAGGAAAATGACAGTAAATTGACTCTTTGGGTTACTTACCGCCTACTCGCGTAATTTGTTGATAGAATAGAAAAACAAAGCGTTGTGTTAATGTGAGGTAATGATACCGAGTTAGCTTCGCCGTCAACGACATAAACATTGACTTGACATAACATTTCAGTTATGAAAATAGAAATTGACTGTACGAATAATAAAGTAAAAAGACAGTAAATTGACTCTTTGGGTTACTTACTGCCTACTCGCGTAATTTGTTGATAGAATAAAAAAACAAAGCGTTGTGTTAATGTGAGGTAATGATACCGAGTGGATAGATTCGCCGTCAATGAAAATTGACTTAACATAACATTTCAGTTATGAAAAAAGAAATTGACTGTACGATTAATAAAGGAAAACGACAGTAAATTGACTCTTTGGGTTACTTACTCTCTACTTGCGGAATTTGTTGATAGAAAGGAAAAATAAAGCGTTGTGTTAATGTGAGGTAATGATATCAAATTGTTTGCTTCGCCGTCAGCACCAGAAACATTTACTCGACATAACATATTAGCCATCAGTTAATAATGTGACGTAGCTATTGTATACCCATCACAACTGCGACATCTTTTGTTGTTTCGTACTATTTATTAATACTTTTGGTTAATGTAACGATTCACATTGGTAACAAGCGTCTCCAGTTTCTAATCGTTTGCCACTCGTTGGTAGCTTCCTGGAGCGGGGAGAAGGGAGGAGACTGAAGTTTTTGGGTAGGACGAGCAGCTTGTGAGACGAGGAGTGTGTACTGCGCATTGTTGACTGTGTTTATTACAATGTTGGAAGTATTTTTATTAAAGATATATAGAATCGTTTTTGGTGAGGAGTTTTATTAATTCCGTACTGATTGATTGGTGTTTGGTGTAACACCAGGAGTCCGCGTTTTTGGTAAGACGGATAGGTGATATATTATCATTATCATTTTTTGTGACTATCGGGTTTTAACTCTTTGCACGTTACGGTAGTCAAAGACGACCAACGTCAACTTGTGATTAAGGTCGCCATTTAATTGTTAATCCCATATATAGTGATGTGATTTATTTTTTCCATTATTACCTCCGTAATAGTACGGTCATATTTCGTGTGCATATGATTATATTTTTAGGACACCAGGAGGTCGGGATTATGATGCAAAACCTTAGATTGATTAATTTTCGGATCGATGTCTTGGCGGACAAGTCGATCGAGCTTGGTTATAAAATTGAGGATTCCCAAAACTATAATTGAAGTACACTGACGCCGTCCATTAAAGATGTGGTACATTGTTACACCCCCCCCCCTTCCCCTCCGAAACAAGTGGATCATAATCTTACTATTATTCTTTAATTATATTTAATATTATATGATTTCTAATATATAAATTTAATCCTTTAATAAGGTTTAAATTTATTTCTATATTTTAATTTTAGTGCTTGATCGATATTTAATTTTTTTAATTTTTTATTTCTAATAAATGATTTTAGATGGAATTATATTTCATATGAAATCCATGTTGTTCCGTTATTACGCTTATTTCTTTTTCAGTGTTCTCACACATTTAATTGCTAATATATTTTTGATCAAAATTATTTATGCATCGATCATTTAATCCATTGATCAAAATGTTATCACATTTTCTAATTGGAATAATCGTTTTCAAAGTTCTTAGATATTAATATTTTGATTTGGTGTAAAATTTATAATATGTAATCTGGAGATTTTATATTCAACTAATTATTGCTTATTTTGGTAATCCGGTAATTATTCATCCGGTCTCTTAAAATCATATTGATTCGTTATTTTGTATTCTATGTTCGGATGCATTGTTGTTTAAAGGCTTTTATGTTTATAATATAATTCTGGGTTGAAAACTAATTCGAGTTTTAATTCTCATTATCATTTATTTGGATGCGACACCGTGGACAACTTAAATTGAATTCCAGATATTTATCAATTAGTTGTGTGTAATTAAAATTGGGCCGATGAGATGGAGATCTACCCATTTAATTTAGTCTTTACTACAGCCCCCGAATTCTTTAAATATCAACTAGTAACGTTCCCTCTCACCTCTGTATAACAATAAGGGGTATTATACGAATAATAAAGTAAAACGACAGTAAATTTACTCTATGGTTTACTTACCGTCTACTCGCGTAATATGTTGATAGAAATGAAAAATAAAGCGTTGTGTTAATGTGAGGTAAGATACTGAGTGGATAGCTTCGCCGTCAACGACATGAACATAGACTTGACATAACATGTTAGCCATAAGTTATGAAAATAGAAATTGACTGTACGAATAGTAAAGGAAAATGACAGTAAATTGACTCTTTGGGTTACTTACCGCCTACTCGCGTAATTTGTTAATAGAAAAGAAAAAAAAAGCGTTGTGTTAATGTGAGGTAATGATACCGAATGGATAGCTTCGCCGTCAACGACATGAACATTGACTTGACGTAACATGTTAGCCTTAAGTTATGAAAAAAGAAATGACTGTACCATTAATAAAGGAAAACTACAGTAAATTGATTTTTTGGGTTACTTACTGACTACTCGCGCAATTTGTTGATAGAATAGAAAAACAAAGCGTTGTGTTAATGTAAGGTAATGATACCGAGTGGATAGCTTCGCCGTCAACGACATGAACATTGACTTGACGTAACATGTTAGCCTTAAGTTATGAAAAAAGAAATGACTGTACCATTAATAAAGGAAAACTACAGTAAATTGATTTTTTGGGTTACTTACTGACTACTCGCGCAATTTGTTGATAGAATAGAAAAACAAAGCGTTGTGTTAATGTAAGGTAATGATACCGAGTGGATAGCTTCGCCGTCAACGACATGAACATTGACTTGACATAACATGTAAGCCATAAGTTATGAAAAAAGAAATTGACTGTACGAATAGGAAAGGAAATCGACAGTAAATTGACTCTTTGGGTTACTTACCGCCTACTCGCGTAATTTGTTAATAGAATAGAGAATGTAGTAATGTAGTGTTAATTACACACATTATAATATTTTTTAGTAGGTAATTTTTTAGAAATATATTTTTCAACTAAAAAAGAAATAATGAAATACTAGAAATGATAGAAACGTGAAGACAATAGTCTTAATAAGACGGCGCGGTCCGGGAATCGGATCCGAAGACACAGTGTAACCAACTTACGTCACTTGCTTAATAGTGGTTACACTGGCGCCATCACTAGATTTAGATGTTCCAAAGGGAAATTTATTATTATTTCAAGAAATCTTATCCGAAGCACATCGTGGGAGAGCAGCGTCGCAAAGTTGCCATCATCCCCTCAGTGTAATAAGATGCCCTGTAGCTTAACGACACTCTCACAGATTTTCAGTGAAATTAAAAGAGTAGCCTTATTGCTTTGGCTGGACATGAATGTGACCCAAAACAGCGGATGGCAGTTGTACGAGTAATAAATAATATTCAAACAAGAAATCAAAGAAATGGAATTTTTTTAACACCCTTAAAAGATCAATGATGATCTGAAGAGGGATAGGGATATGTATCTATACTAGAGTGGCCCTTATTTACTCTTGGTGAAAATTATTTTTGAGATTTTTTATTACTGCACCCCTTAGTTTGGTTTCATTGCATGAAAGAATAATACGTGTACAATTTCAGATCAATCGGATAATGGGAAAGGGACCCTAAGAGTCCGGAAAATTGAAAAATTCCAGAAATTTTTTTAAAAATTTATTTATCTTGCGAAATAATAATTTTATGCAAAAATGTATTACACGAAAGTTGTAGATCTATTAAAAATACATATATTATCATCTATGACTTTTTCTCTTACGACTAACGATTTTCGAGAAATACACGAGAAACACTTCATTTCCATGCACTTTCTATATTGACAAACGACTGATGATTGAAATTCAGCTTGTACCACAAGATGCCGTGAATCAAATATTAGCGTCATCTATGATTTAAAAGTGATTTGTACATTGTATAGGTAGTTCAAATTTTGACTCACAGTAGCTTTTGTTTCCATATCCACTTTATTCCCCCACCCAACGATACAGTTTTCTTAGAAAAACTTAGAACTTAGAAAAGAGCGAAGCGGTTATGAAGTGAGTCAAATGAGTAGTGTGAAGGAAATAATGTCAAACTGAAGCAGTTTAATACAAAACCAATTACTGAACCGGCTTTAGAAAAATGTAAAATTAGTGAGGGATGCTGTTCATTATCTGATTTGTACTATCGAATCATTGTGTCTTTATGTAAAGGAGTTTATCATGAATAGAAATTCCATCATTATAGAGAAAAAATGCGCAGAAGAAAGGCAACCGCAATTAAGAAGCACTTTCAGGACACCAAATTTCAAGCTGCTGTGGTGCATTGGGGTGGTAAGTTACAAGCAGCTTTAACAGGAAATGACAGCGTCGATATACTTCCTGTGATTTTTTCAAATGGTGATACTGAACAACTTCTTGCGGTGCCTGTATTACAATCCGGAACTGGAAGGGAGCAGGCATCTGCTGTTTGTGAAATTCTCGCTTAGTGGGGAATGCACAATTATATTAAAGCACTCGTTTTCGACACAACAGCTACGAATACTGGAAGTTTTAGAGGTGCATGCGGTTTAATAGAACAATTTTTAGAAGAAACTCTCTTATATTTTGCATGTAGGCATCATATATAAGAGATTATCCTTAGGGGCGTTTTCGATAAAAAAAAATGGGTAAAACTACAGGTCTAACTGTGACAATATTTAAAAAATATCAAAGTGCTTGGGCTCAAAATTCTTAAAAATTTCCGATCCGGGATTGAAAACGAAAAGGTCTTGAGGCAGTTGAAACGGGGCGATATATCTCACATAGTTGACTTTGTTAAAAACACTTTGAACGAACAGCAGCCTAGAGAGGAAAATAAGCAACTTTAAGAATTAACAACTATTTTCCTGGGCGACATACCATCTCGTGAAATATCCGTTCCGTATTCCAGGGGCTTTCCATCATGCGAGGTGGATTGCAAAAGCTATTTACTGCTTGAAAATATTTCTGTTTCGTGATGAATTTGAATTATTAGAACTAGAAAAAAGTGCAATTTGTGATATTTGTATTTTTCTTGTGAGTGTGTATGTCGGAGCATGGTTTTGTGCTCTTTCTGCTGCCAAAGCATCGCATCAGGATTTTAAGGTTCTTTCGAAACTCTTGAATATCAAGCTATCGATCATGATATCTCTCATGTGGCTTTACAAAAACTAAGCAATCATTTATGGTATTTAAGCCCAGAAGTTGTTGCATTAGCTTTTAGATTTTTTTCCAAATTTGTCATTTGATTCAAAAATCAAAATGGTCAATGCTTTGAATCGCGAAACTGATTTATCAGTAACAAATGAGAAGCGAATAGAGATACTAATAGATGAAATTCCGGAAATTAACGATGGAATTGAACAATTCATATTTTCTGAAACTAGTGAATTTTCCAAAAGATTTGACTTGAATGATGAATTCCTTATGACAGACAGTGGCGTAGATAGGTAACCAAGGACCCCGGTGCAAAAAAAAATCTGGGCCCCTAACTAAACTGTTTAAGTTATTCAAGTCACATATAAATACTTAAAAGGTACAAAGCTACTAGCTTACCATCAGCTCTTTATCGTGCACTGCATAGCACAGCAAAACTACGAAGAACATGTATGTGCATGAGTGTCTTGTGTGAGCTTTATGCATTAGATTTATGCTTTAGATTTATGCATGTATGTATGTAAAACACTTTATTATACATAAAACATTAATAGTATATTACACACCGAGGGAAGAAAGTAGGACATTTCAACCCGCGTGTAAAATTGATTCCCTATCCGAAAATAAGAGTGGCAAACACGCGGACTGGAATATCCTACTTTCTTCACTAGCGGGTATACTATTTTGCACCAAATCTGTAACCGAAATTCTAAATTTCTGCCACTGTTTTGCGGGAAGGTTAGTGCAGATGTCAAACTATTTCATTTGTTTTCTCTTAAGACTAAAGTGGTACTTTCGTACTATGTGTATACTACCAACACAATTTAACTAAATAACAATTTAGTTTATAATTTTTTTCTAGCCTTAGTTTTCGCAATGACCGGTTAAAACTAAGCTTGATGCAGCTTTTTTTTCGACTGTTATTAGCGATAAATGACGGAGTCGAGATTGGCCCATAGTATTCCTTAAATACTTTTTAATTTGCTAAATGATCTTTCAGCTTCTGCCGAAGTGACAGGGATTGTATGGAACATTAACATTGCTGTAAATGCTTCTGTTAGGTCGCATTCTAGAACTCCATATTTTCTCATTATTTCTTTACATAATTAGTGAATAGCCCATTCCTTAGATAATTCAGGTAGAAGTAGGTGGTAAATATTAAAAAATTGAATGCAAAAGTTGGGGCCTATTATATCAGAATATTTACTTTGGAATTGGTCACACTTTTGTAATAAAGTTGTTTCATCTACATCCAGTAAAAATGTTGGTGTTAGAAAATTGAATATTTGACTAACTGCACTGGTACCACTAGAACGTGCTTTTAATTGACCTATTATTGTGTCTAGTACATTATTGAAAATAGTAATTTTAAATATTTCTTCCCTGCTTCAAAATCGGTAAGCGCACCGTACTATGTTTTTACTTATGTCACTCTTTCTATCTTATCCAGATCAATTATTATGATGTTTTAATAGTAGACCAAAGGAAATATACATCTGCCTTTTCTGTATATTGTTAGCGATATTACGCTCTAAGACTCTAAGTACAATCCTGCAGCTACAATGCAGCTTAATCTCAACATAAACAATTCTAGAATGCGTACCTCTGCCTGAGAGAATTACGTAATAGACTTAGACCCTTGCCTGGTCCATGCTTCCCCCCTCCCTCATGTTTAGTGATAAATTTGTACACAAGTGTGTATGAAATACACTCTCAATAAAAAAAAAATTCATTCCTATTTAGAATTTTTGTTATTGTTTATGTTTTTGTTATAAAAGTTTTGTAAGCATTGTCGGGAATAACTATTCACTAAGAGTATTACTTCACTGTGAAACCGTTAAAATATAAATATAAGTTATAAAAGTCCGAGGGCCCCGGTGCACTGCACCGACTGGCCCATACCTAGCTACGCCAGTGATGACAGAACTATCAGCGTGGCATAAAAAATAAAGTTATATAAAAGGTCTGGAATTAATGAATAAATTAAAAGTTATAAATGATTCGGCCGTGACAGGGGTTAAGCTCATGGAAGATTATAATAAATTATTTACGAAAAACGAACAACAGAAACAGTATGTACTTCAGGTTATAAATGATTATCGCCAAAAGTTTCCAGGCAATAAAAAATCGACTTTATCTCAACGTCAAAATATTTAGAAAAAAGAATTGATTTTCATCGTTTTCGCGGAAACTCTTAGGTGTATAAAAAAAGTTATAGAGGATAATATATGCATTTTTAATAGATCTACAACTTTTATAAAACACTTTTCTGTGTATAATAAATATTTTGTAAAATAAATAAATAAAATCGATTTTTATTTCGTGATTTTGTGATTTTTCGATTCTCGTGCATTTCTAGCAAAGGAACTGATTTTCACGTATTTCTCGAAAATTGTTGGTCGTAGGGGAAAGTCATAAATGATAATATATGTATTTTTAATAAGTCTTCTGTCTTTTGCTTAATAAGTTTTTGCATAAAATTAATATTTCGGAAGATGAATTTTAAAAGAAAAATCTGGGATTTTCCAATTTTCAAGGCTCTTGGGGCACATTTTCCCATTACCCGAATGATCTAAAATTTTACACAGATCATTTTTTTAGGCATTGACACCAAATGGGAGGGTGCCGCAAAAAAAAAATTAACTTTGAACATAAGGGCCACTCTAATATATACATATTCGAACCCAACAAGGAGAACAGACCAATTTTGAACTTTAAAGTAGATTAGAAAAAAATATGGTCGACTTATACAATTTTACAATTATTTCCTCGGCCTTCTCTCAGAGAGTTTGAATCAATTCACAAAGAAACCAATTTGTAACTTCTTTATATGTAATTTGAAGTTTATATTTTATAAATCATCTTTCATTTGTTATTATCTTTTAAATATTTTTATTTGTTTTGATCATGTAAGTAAGATACCTTAATTTTCCCATCTCCAATGTGTATCGCGTAACGTTAGATTCCGATAAATATTTATTGTTACTATTGTTATTGTTGGGGCACTTGTATGCTTTGTATTGAACGCAAAACTGTCTTAGATCGAACCGATAAGCAAGGCTGATTAGTTCATATAGAACCAATGTTATATTTAATTGTTTCTTTTTTTTTTGTTATTAATTTTATTAGCTGATTTCTTAATTTACAGTTTAAATTTAAATTAGTTGGCGCTACGTAGTAACGTTTCAAAATTGTATAAGTAACAAATAAAGTAAAGTAAAGTTCGCGATAGTACGATAGTTCGGTTAGTTGGACATGAATAAATAAATAACATTTTAAAATAAGTAAAGGCAATTAAGAACCCCCACCAATAGAGGGGTGATACAGAACTAAGAGATTTTTGAAATAAACATTACATGTGGGGTGAGATAATGAATTTTATTTAAGTCACTTTGAATTGAATAAAAGTGGAAGAATAGTGATAAAATCAGAAAGGGCTGCTGAATTTAGCAAAACGTAGGAGCAATGGTAGATTAAATATTTTATTTACACCCTCGTCTTTCATATTTTACTGACTTTTTAATTTTCCGTAACAAAAATTTATGTTCTTAAACAAATTAGATTTAACTATTTATTCAAAATGTAAATACTGTGAAAACAGATTATATTTTTGAAAAGATTTTTTATGTAAAAATAAATAAACAATAAATACACATAAATGATTTATTTTTTTGGTTTCAAGACAAAATTCAGTTTTTAGTGAGTTGCACTTGTTTCCTCGCTCTGAATGTCTGTGGTCGTAGGTAACAATGCAGAAAACATTTTGGAGTAAATCCTACTTAATTTCTATTACATATCATGAGTTTTTCTGTCTGGAACGCGTTCGTTTTCAATTCAGTAGTTCAGAGGAAAGGCCCTTCTTATGAGCTACAGACATCGCAACGTTGTCTTCGTCAGGGATGGCAGGGGTATAAAACTTAATGAAATCTACTTTTTAGAGTCTGCAGAATATAAATATTTAAATGAAGAAATAAATAGATGTAATCTTTAGTACGGATCGTCTGCGTTAGGTTTAAAACCTCTGTCTTACCATCGCTGCTTAGAGTATTCGTTTAAAAACATTATATTCGGGGATTGAGGGAGACAGCGTGTGCCTATTACCATTAAAAAAATATTTGTTGAAAAAGGATAGCATATACTTTAAACATACTGTACTGAACGAAATACTATACAAGTATACAAGTGTAACGGTGAAAAATATATTTTACTTGTCTAACCGCATCTCGTTTCTCTCTTACTTTGGAATAAATGAGATGAAAGTGAACTTAAAAAAAATATATCCATGTGGGAAAGAAACAGAAATACTTTATGAATGATGTTGGAAAAAGAAAGAATATTATTATGAAAAAATTCTAACAACTAACACAAAATCTGTGACAGGTAGAGAATCAATTTGAACTAAAATTGGTTTCTGTGTTATTGCTTCGAACTTGTAAAGCGTTAGAATTGAATTGTACGAGTGACTCGAACGTCACTAAATAGGGCACTTCATCAAATTGTTTACTGGGAATGCAGTTTGGGTAAGCAGTCATCTTTATTTTCATTACATACAAGGGTCAAACGTGGTGCTTAATTAAAAGTGTTCGGAGTGAGGCCGCCATATTTTTCCACCATTTTTTTTATCTTGGAAACTATATTCTCTACCGCGATTATTCAGATTATTATTATCTAAATAGCTTTTTTTAACTATTTGTCAGTGTAACTTTTATAGTAAAAAGTTTTACCAAACTAATACGGATTGTATTAAGGAAATTTTTATTTAAATCCAGCGTTTTACCTAAAAATGAATTCTTTATTTTTAAATTTGTTGCGTTCCAAGTGAAATTTATTAAATGAGGTTAAGAGATTAAAATACATGATTTCTTCTCGTTGTTTTTAGTTAATAAATATAAATGTATAAAACACTTTTTTTTTCATACACTTTTAATTATATATTTCTTATGGAGAGTTAATATTATTAACTAGCTAAATCGACAGACAATGCACTGTGCAAACTTCAATAATTTTTTTCACAGTTCAACTGAATCAATTTTCTTCAAAATTAGCTTAATTCACAATTTGGCAATGAGCTGTTTTGACATTTGATCACATAGTAGAAAAAATTAGTATTGACTAGTGCGAAAATGCACGAGATATTGCCACTTTAATTTTCTTCATTTGAATTTCACAATAAGAAATATACCAGCACCAGGCATCTTACAATTTAAAACGTGAGCTATAAAACCAATTGTAAATTTATTCTAAGAAATTTTTTGCTTTGTGTTTATTTATTATAATAATACGTACGTTTATTATAATACGTACAATGTTTATTAAAACGTATTCTGTTCTAATAGTGATTCTAATAGTGTTTTAATATGTTGAATTCGATGTCATTAGCATAGTGCCATTGGGTTAGCAAATACATATAGACGCTAATTGGTCCATTACGAATATTATGGTCCAATACGTCTACTGGACTATTACGAATATTTAAAAAGAAATTAACCAAATCGGTGAAGCCATCCTCAGGCGAAGAAGCGCTTGCTTATTTATTGATATATTTGTTATAAATGATTATTATGTAATATTATTATAAATATTAGGGTAAAAAGGGTAAAAGTGAAATCCAGATTTTATCAATTTCTAATGAAAAGAAATAACAAATTCATCAATAAACGAATGTGATATTTATTTATAGAACAATGGGTTGTTGACCTACCTGGGCCACCTGTGTACATTCGCATATATTAATAGTAACGCAAAGCAAACAAATAAATTAATTGGGCGTAAAAAAGTAATAATTACGCATTAGGAGTATAATGTTTTTTTGTTGGTATAAGACAAAATTTTCTAGAGTTGACTTCTTTTCTAATTAAGTGTAGAACAACCACCATGTCTTTAGTAAGAACCCTACAGGCAAGTATGAGCAACCTTTAAAAAATAGTTCAACCAAAAAATCTCTGTTATAGGGTTCCAAAACAAAACAGATGCAAAAAGTAAAATTTGTAAAACTCTGCAAACTAGGTTTCAGCTTCGGAGATTTCTTTTCTTGGAAATAGGTAGAAGTCGCAGTTAGCAATGTCTTAAGAATCGACGGATGCGGCAGCAATATTTCAATACGTCGACGAGGATGAGTGTCATGCGCATTGCCATGGTGGAAGTCTTTCTTCTTTTTCTATCCAAGTGGAAACTGGTTTTCTCTTCAAATCTACCCAATAATTGATTGTAATTGTAATTGATTGTCCAAGTGGTTGATGAAGAGTCTTTTGCCCTTTGAATTACAGAAAACGGTAGCTACTGCTCTGACATCATCTTGCCGATATCTTTGACGCTCAAACGAGATTCCGACGATCTAAACCTACTATCCGATCTTCACTCGTCGTCATGGATTTTATTACCACACCAATATCTGATGGTGATCATCGAAAGTGAAATGTCCCTACAAAAGTCTTTCAACTTTTCTTTTCTTTCCACACACGTTTTCCCGGTATTATAGATCGGTACTGTACTTTCTCCATAGTAACTTACTTTAATTTGCTCACTTCCAACAGCAGCTCAATGAATTTATCTCACATTTCAACAGCCGTTAGAAAGATGACACTAATATAATGTAATACATGTGACACCATCCGACTCATTTTCTATAGTGCTAGTGTGATCTCAGTAACTCGCAGTATTGTCTGGGCAGCGTTCTAATTCATTTCTATCTAGTTGTTTGTTGCCAGACTATTGTGATGCATCAAGGGGTACAGTAAGATATATATTTTGTTCCTTAACTTTTCTTTGGCAATAGTCGTACAATGTACTTGATTTCAATGGTTGAACGTTTATTTCTAAATTCAAATTAGAGTTTTGGAATGAAGTTGTTCCAGCTTTATCGCTAACACTGTTTAATGGTGATGAAGACTTTATAAATTTTGTGTAACAGTTTTTTTGTTATGTTTTTCACAAATTTTCCATTATTGTTTTGCCAATGTTGAAGATTTTCTTTTATTTGACTTGCATACAGCTAAAATGTGTTTTCAACATTTTGCACAGCATTCATCTTGTCCTAGAATATGTTAGGATTACATTTCCGGTCTGTTAATATTTTCAATATATAATCTGTATCCTTTGGTCATTTGTTATTTTTTGCCGCAATATTTTTTATTTCGACGTTTCTAAATAATCAAAATAGAATGTTTATAGAATAGAAATAATAGAAATAGAAAGCGAGTATACTTAAAAAGGGCCACAACAAAATTTCAACTGTGCCGCTTGTTGGATACTGCTGATATACATAATACTATCTCTTTTCAGTAACGGTAAACATAAGGTTGCTATCTCTCTCATTCCTGATGAATATCCTTTTCCTTTTAAATCGTTATACAACGTTACAAATGCCATTGACTAAAATAATGATGTTAACTTACTTTCTTCTTCTGCTGCTTCTGCTACATTTTGGTGTTTTGGAAAAAGGTAATAATAATTGAGTTACTTTTAAGTTTCCTTAGAAACAGAAACAACATATCGTAAGCACGGATCACAGACAAGTAATATTAATATTAAGATCAAGACAAAAGCACAATTGAATTTGTTCAGCACAAGAGCATCTAATCACCTACCACAAGATTAATGCAACCTATTTATCATTCTAATCCAGTGGCCATCAAACATTTTTCACCTTAAAGAATTTTTTTTTGCTCTTTATGGAATCAAATTTTATTTAAATTGGTGCAATAATAAAAGTATTATAAAAAGTGCAATAAAAGGTGCAATAATAAAGTAATAATAAAAAAGAACGAAGTATTTTTAGTTATTTATTATATCATTAACCAAATCAATTTAATAATCAGCAGTTTAGTTTAAGTAATATATATTTAAAGATTTTTCACTGCTGACTTACCATCAGGCTTAACTGTTGTACATTCAGAAATAATAATAGTAACGCAAAACCAACAAACAAATTAATGTTATTGGTCATATTGAACGTAAGATGGCGAATAGGAGCAAGAATGGTACATAAATAAACTTTACTTTTATAAGACGTTATTTGTAAAAAATAATTGTCTAACTTTAGTTTGCACTGTTTTGTGGCGGGTTCACACTTGCGTGTTCAATTATTTGTGCTGTTTGGCAATTATTTGACGTCAAGTAAACATGGACGATTATCGACACACCTGTCGGCACTTATTTCTATAATAAGGCAAATATTCAAATACCAAAACATTCATCCTATCTTTCGTTTGTTTGTTTGACAAGTGGCAAATTGAGTGACATAAATACTTTAATATTCAAAAAAGATTTAAGTATGGATAAAAAAAAATGTACAAGTTGATATGGCTTGATTTTAAATGTTATCATTAAATAATAATATATTATGTAAACATATTTTATTAGTAATCATATTTTCATATTTTCATATAATATATAATAATATATGTCTTTTTGTACGAATTTCAAATGTTTGCCAACTGAGCACGAACCAAATGTTTGAACCCAAACACGCAAGTTTGAATCCGCCATTGACGCAGGATTTCAGTTTTTATAAATTTTAGTTGTATATTGAATATTACAGAAACGCCTCTTTAAAATGATTGTACTCTCAAATGAAATAAATGTCGTGAATACAGTTACTTACATAATGCAGCTGTTGTCAAAATTTAAGAATTTAATGAGAAATATAAAAATTAATTATTTCGATATTAGCGCTACAAGTTAGAGCTACATCTTACCCACTGAACAACAATTTAATGTACTATTAGCATGTCTGAACGTGAATAGCATTCGAAGCATAAGTAGCATGTAAAATTTCTCTCTTTTTAAAGTTTGAAGGTTTTTCTCACACTCGACTCGACTAATTGCTACATCTTAATTTTAATAGGGTGTTATCTGAGTTGTTTCGCATTAATAATCTTTATCATAAGTTTTATTTTATTATTATTGGACAAAAACATTCATCAAAAGAAAATTATAATATAACTTAATTTTACATGTATTTAAGACAAAAGTGTAAATGTACGGAAATATGTAATAAAAATATTGGTAGTAACAAGAAATGTAAGGGTGGTTTTACACGTCACACATCAAAATGTTCAGGTGACACTCACTAAGTACATTTACACTTTTGCTTTTAAAAACATATAAAATTATGTTAAATTATAACTTCATTTTCTTGCATGTTTTTGTCCAGTTATATTATGCAGTACTGTATTCATAGTGTGAAATAATATCCTCTGAATTTTATACATGAATTGTAATATACTCCTTGCCAACTCAACTTTTTCACTATATTTTCCTCACTTTCACTGTTATCTTAGTTTTATTTATTCTTTATTTTATATTTTACTAATGCTTGAATAAATTTAATACAAACGTTAAACTAAATTAAATTAAAATTGTATTTTATTTCAAATATAATAAATTTAACACAATTGTAAGATCACGTCTTTTCTTGTCAAGCGCAGATGAAGCATCAGATAAAGTGTAATATTTATTAATAATATATACAACTATAGCGAAATTATCATAAAGTTCATCCGTGTATAGATCAAAGTGTCGCCCTGTATACACTATTAGTCATAAATTAAGCAGACAAAATTCACTTAGTCATTCTAGAACCTACCATATACCATAAGATACACATGCCCTATCCACAAGACAATTACACTTAAATTATTGTAAATCTTTTCGAAATCAATCTACAGAATATGATTGTGATTTATAATTGCATGTTGTCTTTTCTTCGTTATCATAGAATGAACTTCAACAGTGTGCTTTAAAACTATTTACCATTTGCACTAACCGATACAATAAAACAATTAATAAAATAAAGAATTCTTACTCTCTGAAAAACATAACGTTTCATATTAAAGGTTTGAATCTCCAAGACAACTGCCATGGGGGCCATTGACCTTGAGGTATCAACTTACCGGCTATGAAATAAATTATATTTTATGTTACGTCGTAATGTTTACGTCCCAATAACAACGGTGATCTTATTCGCAACGTTTTCTAAACTGATGTAATTACTGGCACATACTTGTTGCGATCAATGTTTGGTGTTCTAGAATGTAGCGGACACATGGTCGAACAATTATTGTGGGTAAAGTACATCAGTACTATGTGCTCAAACCTGGGTTCAGTAATGAAACTCGTGAAGCGGTTTAGCAGAGACTGTTTTATTATTTCAAACTTAGGTTGACATACACAATGGCAGGTGGCGCTAGTGTTACAAATTATTTTTATACTACCATAGACTGTAGTCCAAATTGGAACAATGTTTAATTCAAAATAACACCCCCACTTATAAAAATAATATCTACATTAAAGTTACACAGTTTTAGAACAATACATAAAATTATATTTTACTATTTTCATAAACATATATTTATACTTATTTTATTTGTGTCAACCCTATACCATTTATGAATTTATAATGTTTTACATGCCAAAGACTTTTGGTTAACACATCAGCTGGCATATCGTTAGTAGGCAAATAAGATATTTGTACCAAATTTTTAGTGACACATTCTCTAATGAAATGATGCCGAACATCAATGTGTTTTGTTCTTCTATGGTATAAAGGATTAGATGCTAACTTTTGTGAACTTTGGTTATCACTTAATAAAGTAACTGGTACATTTTCAATTTTAGTTTTCATTATTTCACAAACAAGATTTTTTAAGTAAATTGCTTCCTTACATGCTTCTGACAGGGCCATGTACTCAGCCTCGGTGCTGGACAAGGCAACTGTTTTTTGTTTCCTACACTCGTATGATATTGCACATCCAGACATCTTAAAAACAAAACCCGTATATGACCTTCTGTCAATTGAGCATGATGCCCAATCAGCATCAACATACCCTATTAAATTACAATTACTTTTGACATATTTTAATCCATAATGTTTAGTTTTATTTAAATATTTCAAGACCCGTTTTAGATGTTTCCAATGAATCTCACTGTAACAATTATTATATTGACTTAGAAAACTAACTGCAAAAGCAATATCTGGTCTTGTGAGTACACATAAGTACATTAAAACACCTAACAATTGGTAACTTATGGTAAGGATATTGCTGAGAAATAGTTGCAGCCTTTTCTAACTTTAAATTATTTTCCATCGGAGTGTTTGAACTCTTACTGTTATACATATTAAATCTTTTCAAAATTATATCAACAAAGTCCTTCTGATCAATAGAAATAGAGTCATTATTTACTGTTACATTCATACAAAGACATTTTTTTATTTGGCCTAGATCTTTTATGTTAAATTTTGCTTTTAATTCACTTTTCAAGTTCTCACAAGTTTCCTTACTGTTATAAAAGACAAAAAAAATCATCAACTAACAGAGCAATATAAACTTTGATATTTCCATCACATTTCATAAATAAACACGGTTCATACTGAGACTTCGTATACCCTAATTCTAGCAATAATTCCTCAACTCTTTGGTACCAAGCTCTGGCAGACTGTTTTAGTCCATACATCGCCCTTTTGAGTTTCAAGACTTTATTCTCACAATTAACAAAGTTTGAACAAGCTGGTATTTCTATGAAAATAGTCTCATTTAACAGACCATTCAGAAATGCAGTAGGGACATCAAGGTGAACAATATCTAAGTTTTGGTCGACACTTAGTGCACATAATAACCTCAAAGTGGAATATCTGAGAACTGGTGAGAAGGTTTCCTTAAAGTCTGTACCTTTCTTCTGACTGAATCCCTTCGCAACTAGCCTCGCTCTGTACCGCACTTCACTTTCACTATTGAGCTTTCTTTTAAATACCCACTTGCACTTCACAACTGTCTTATTCACTGGTCTGTCCACTAACTCCCACGCATCTTGGTCACTGAATGATTGCAATTCTTCTCTGATTGCTTTCTGCCACTGCTCCTTTTCTGGTCCATTCACGGCGTCATTCAGGGTTATTTCTTCTTCAGAGAAGTCCTCCATAACACACAAGTTTGCATAGCCATAATAATCTGGTTTCTTTCGAGTACGTTTCTGTGACATTTCAGTGTTTTGTTGCTGAGAACTAATCTCTCTGTCTTCTGACGTCAATGTCATTGACTCATGGTAGCTGTTCTCCGAGTCACTCAACTCTTTTACTGGAACATAGGTTTCGTCATGTTCATCAATCTGCTCATCACTTTCAGCTTCTTGACTTAATAAATCCTGAACATTTTCTGACTGTTTTTTTTCCACTGAATTCTGTATGTCACTCTTGTCTTGTATAGTAATCTGAGATGTCATACTGTCACACTCTTTTTCCATTATTATGACGTCCCTTGCAACTGTCACTGTTTTTGTTATGGGATCATATAGCCTATAGCCTTTAGTGTTGTCAGCATAACCAACAAGAAAAAGTTTCTTTGCCTTCTTATCCCATTTAAGACGTCTTTCCTTCGGGATGTGTGTCATGGCTATACTGCCGAAGACTCGGATATGGCTCACATCTGGCTTATATCCCATCCATAATTCAAATGGAGTTTTCTGATGAATTCCTGCTGCAGGAGATCTGTTTTTTAAGTATACTGTAGTATGAACTGCCTCTGCCCATAATTTTTTTTTAAATTTGGCATCTGGCTTTTTCTACTACAGATCTATTGTATCTTTCACAAAGCCCATTTTGTTGAGGGGTATATGGGTTTGTTTTCTGATGTACTATGCCACATTGCTTCATATAATTCTCTATAACTGTTGAACAAAATTCACCTCCGTTATCACTTCTTAAAATCTTTATTTTTGTTGATTTCTGATTTTCCACTAAGTTTTTGTACTGCTTGAAGTAGGTGAATGTCTCATCTTTAGATTTGAGAAAGTACACGTGTGCCATTCGACTGTAATCATCCACGAATAATAGAAAGTATTTGGCCATACCGAGCGACTTAGTTTCCATAGGCCCTCACAGGTCTGCATGTACCAGATTCAACACCTCCTTGCTTCTCGACAAGCTGGTGGGAAAGGGGAGTCTAGTTTGCTTTCCCTCGCAGCAAACTGTGCAATTACTTTTGTCAAATTCTGCCTTATCTTGGAAAATTAAGCCCTCCACAGCACCATTTCTCATGACGTTCAGGTCACTTTTGTTAATGTGGCCAGAGACGCCGATGCCAAGTCTTGCTGGAAGTTACTGCCATTGCTGCTAGAAGCTCTTCCGACTTTACAATGTTTAACTTGTACACACCATTCACTTGGTTTGCTTCTCCAATACAATCGTTTTGCTGATTGTAAATGTGACACACATTTTTGTTGAAAATGACTCTGTTGCCACTGGCTATGATCTTGCTCACGGATAGCAGGTTTGTAGTGAGGTTATGTATGCACAAAACATTGTTTACATTTATGTTAAACTCTGAATCTCCAACACATGTTGTTATCTGCAGATCTCCAGAACATAAAACCGGCACTCTTTCTTTATTTGCCACTACAATGTCTCGAGTTTCTGTATTGTACGAAATATTTGTCAACAAACTTTTGTTTGATTCGGATATCAAATGAGTGCTCGCGCCCGAGTCCACATACCAGTCTTTGTCACTAAATTCACCAGTCAAAAACATTGCACTGAATGCGTTCATTTGTTTTTCATTATTTGTACTCGCATTTGTATTATAAGATCGGCACTGATTTTTATAGTGTCCAGTTCTTTTGCACTTATAACACTTGACATTTTTTCCCGGCTTGTTAGTTTCACTGACGTAACCTTAACCGCCGCCATTTGCTTTTTCTTTGCTTTTATGGCACGCGTTTTGATGATATGCACTTTTGGCAATAAAAGCACCCTCGGACTTTGTAATTTCAGAATCTGCACTCATATCCAATAGTTTCGTCTTTATAGCGTCTGCACTAATGTTCATCCCCGAGTGCTCAATGGCCATAATCATAGGCGCGTACTTTTCTGGCAATCCGGCCAACAGGAGGGACCCTATCCACTCATCGTTGATTTCAAAGCCTGTGCCCTTTACCTTTTGTGCCGTATCCACTAACTGTGTCACGTACGCGGTCATTGAGTCGCAACTTTCAAGACGAACGGAGATCAAGCTTCTGAGTAGGCTGATGCGGCGGGTGAAGCCAGTATCGCCGAATAACGACTTCAACTTTTTCCATAAGCTATGCACCGTAGTTTCACTCTTGATGTGTACATATAGTGATGGATCAATGGTCATCACCATCTTAGCTTTAGCCTTCTTGTTATCTTGCGCGCTTAATCCTTCGCTGTTGCTGATGTCAATGCCTTCGAGGATGAGGAAATTTTCCACTGCGAACGCCCAATCATCGTAATTGGCCCTTCCCTTGAGATTTGGGACATTCATAGAATAATTTCCTGCCATTATCACTGTGCTGTACAATGATTACTAACTATTTTTTTACTTTACGCGGGCCTGGGCCCGCGTAAAGTAAAAAAATAATTCAAAATAAAAAGTAATTCAAAATAACATTCAGTAGTTGCATAACATCTTCCCACAAAGATACTATAATAAATAGTATCCAGATATCAATTCCAAATGACATGCCAGTTTCTAGCGTTGCAGAATTAAGACAATGGTCTTTAATCATAACTATAAAATAGTACTACAAGAATGTAGCTACAAGGAACCATCAGACGTCGGACTATGAAACATAGTTCATCTGAACTCCAGTGTTTGGCGCTGAAATAACAAATAGTCTATGAAAATTGAGCTGTAAAAGTTTCTCACCATCTGTGCATTGAAATAGTAGTGAAAGTAATCGCAGGAAGGAAATAGAAAATAAACAAACTTTAGCAAATGTGTATAAAGTATGTATAGTTGTAGTTCTGTGGTCACACAGACAACAGTTAAATCGATGACAAATCGATATCAGTGTTTACTGTGATAAGTATATTTGAAAGCTATGTACCCAGTGAAATCGTTATTAACAAGGAATATTTCTAATTGGAAACGCTTTGTCCGAATAAAGTCAAGTGTAATTTACCATTGGGATGTATTTAAAGTAAACCGGAAGTGAATGCGAATGGAGAATGTTAAGCCTGTGCACAGAGTTCTATGAATTAAGACATATTGATCCCAATACAGTAGTCGACTTACCTTCTGTTGCAAGAAATAATTAATAAATTCAAATAATCTGACACCAAACTAATATTTGATTACCCAGCCGTTTGCAGATAGTGAAATGTGCACTGGATTTAAGCATTATTTCTTTTCTAACAATTGGTGTATTCCAACTGTAAATTTAAATTAGTAATCAAATTCTATATCAAGGAGGATAACAAAAAAAACATTTACAAGACTATATTTATTTTTCTTTGTATATATGTTGCTACACTTGTATAGTATCCAATAGAAACTGTAAATCTGCCGTGCACAAAATTCCCAAATTCACGTCAATCACAAAATGCAATGCTGGTCTGTCCATTGTAGTAGAAATAGCATTACTTTACAGTTCAGAAGAACACACGAATGTAGAAAGTAATAAATGCTTTAATCTTTTTGTAAGTATGCAGCAACAGTTCGTTACTAATAATAACATTTACACTGATAAAAATCCTATTTATTGAATGTCTATTCATCATTCTATTCTATCATCAATTCGCATTAAACAATGATTTGCAGCTTCAAAGCAACAAATATGTACTTAGTAAAGCACCACCTGACGTTTCTTCCCTGAACTATTGATACTTACTGCCTGTAATTAACAATTATAATTAATTCAATGTATTATTAGTCCCATATAATTGTAGAATCAGTGAAGTAAATTTTTTGTGTTTATCATTATAACCTTCGTAATAGCACGGAAATATTTTCGTGTGCTTCTTGTATTTTTACGCTATCTATTGCCGTACAAGTCGATCATGCTTGGCCATGAAATGGCAGATGCGGGGGACAATGATACACTGGGTACACTGACGATGTCCTTGAAAGATAAGCTACAGAGTTTTCCCCTCAATCCCAGTGGATCGTAATCTTATTTTTTATTATATTCAATTACTTTAAAATCTTGATATATAGCTATTTATAAATTTCAACTTTTCCATTATTCCATTTAGATCCTGATCGATACTTAAATTTATTTTCATAATTATCTTGGATGAAATTGTATTGTCACTTTATTTTTTCCATTCCATCCATTCATGAACTGTTCACAACCAATTTGTACCTGATGAACAAAGGTACCAATAAATGCATAAATAAATGACTTACACACTTTACAGGAAGAAACAAAAATAAAAGACCGTAAATCTAACATCGCATTGCACAAACCAATCAAAATATGATTAGATAATTAGTTTGCGTTTGAATTAATGTTTTGATGACAGTAACATTTCATTGCTTGCGTTATTGTTAACTATTTATTTACCAGCTGATTAAATACGTACAGAAATTATTTTAACATCACATTAATAGAATATCATTGTTTATAAAACTATTTCAACGTACGATGCGTTTGCCCTACGAGTTAACACTTACAAGCTTTAATAATTCAATAAATTAGAATTCGAAATAATAACCCGCAAGTAAAATGTGTTTCCTCCACCGCCTTGATGCTGCTTGGTCACTCTTCTAAAAGTAACTATTGATTTCAAGCAATGGTGTGACTATTGCAATTTATCTATTCAGTGGTCAACGTTATGCATCTTCCACACCGGTGCGACTCCAACATGCGACATTCAACATTCATTTATTTTTATTCATAGTTGACGATATTTACATATCTCATAAACAACATTTTCTAATATTCATATTTCAAACATCCCCTAAACCCAATTTTAATTCCGCTATGAGTAGGAGTAAGAGGGCATTATCCGTGCGCATGAGACTGAGTGAGACATAAATTTTGATTACATGATACCTGGAAAATGCCTGGTCAAGGTAGCGGGTAGGCATACGATCATTGTACATACTAACACTACTCAATATTACACATTTTGTTCATCAGAAAATAAGTGATGTCTGCCGGTCCTGGGATCTTGGACTATTACATACTACTCAGTTTATATGCAGTACTATATCTATATCTATACTGTTGTATTTGGATATCTGTTGTATTATAACAATAACAAATAATACATATTCAAAGAAATGCACCGTCAAAACATAATATCAACAATACTGTGTTCTGTTTACAAAGAGATGTGCCGCGAGAATTCTGTAGCTGCGACAAAAGTCGCTCAGATTAAAAACCCGTGGTGCGTGCATGCTCATAAGATTCCATGTGTTACAAAACCACGCGATTTAAATCGAAGTGTGTTCGGGACCTTAAGTTACATGTTACATCGGTTTGTACCTGTTGTACAACTTCTTCCAACAAATGTTGGAGCCGCGCTGGTCTGGATGGCCCATTACATTCGGCATGTAGAGCTAGATAGGCTAAATACTGTACCCCATTGAGTTTTGTTGCAAAATCTTGTCATCTGACTGCCGTCTTTTTCTCAGAGACTCAGGGAATTCAATATAAAGTCCGATGATACTGTATGAACTAACATTAGGCCCTATTTTGAAAATAATTAATGATCGCCTAATATGAATGAGCCTTATGACAAATATATGTAAGGTTTAATTTTTAATTTAGAAGTACGATCATTTATAAGATCACAGCAAAGTGCAAATCGGAATAACCCCCATTTTATGAAAACTGAAATATTAGTAATTTTAATCATTTGATCAAGTTCTAAACGTAGTAACGTTGCTAAGTTCACTCTAATGGTTCGGTACATATTAGGATTAATAATAAAATGTTCTCACCCCCTGTTCGTGTAATAATGAACCGTTAAAGTTCCAACGCTGGTTTTGTGTAAACTGACTTATTTAACATGATGAAAACTCATTTGTGTTCTAACTACACAAATGCTAATTTAGCTTTTACAGTGAAAGAAATATCAATGTTGAAGACCAAGTGATACTCACATGCTACACAGGGAATATATGTGTATATCGATTAGATACGGATAATAGTGAAGTGTGACAAAAATCACGTCATGTTTAATCATTTATTTGTGTGTGATAATTTATGAATTGGGTTGTGATCAATAACTAAATGTATATAAAACTGCACTAAATATCGATAGAGCTGGCTATCAAAACATAAATATTCAATTATTTTTGTTTAATTCGCAATATTATAGAACTTGCTAACGATTGAAGTAGTAATTTTTCTCCCTTTAATAATAAACAAACATACCTTTCCCGGATATTTTTTCTAACATTTTTGTTCTTCCCATCCCTATACCTCTGCTTCGTACAACATGATGCTCGTTAAGATCCTATCAAACATCCAGAGACTCTTTTATATATCTGCACCAAGCACCTTTTCCCTACACCGTTCTTATCGCTAAATCCGTCTTCTTCGCTACCTCTATTCAAATAGGATTAGGGCTGGACAGATGCATTCCGATGATTTATGGTGATAAAGAATGTGAAGAGGAACAAAATAAGAATCAAAGCAGGAAAGAGGGTAATTAGATTCGAGGAGAAATTTAGAAATGCTGAAGGCGAGATCCTAAGTAAAATTAGGGAGTAGAGTAGAAAGGAGGATAGAAGATGAGAAACGAAAGGAGAAAGGGGTATTTTAAAAGGAACGAGAGAAAAAGACAGAAATGTGTCTAAGAAGCTAAAGAGCAGAAAGAAAGATACAGAAGCAGGAAAGAATGGTAAAAGTTCATAACAGCAAATGTAATGAAACATACATGAAAAAGACAAGGAACATAATAAGAATTGCAAGATTTAGATTAAGAAACGAAGAGAAAGGTAACATATACTGAGAAAATAGAAAGAAAAGGATGTGCAAGGCGTGCTGGAAAGATATAGAAACGCTGGAGCACAAAGAGTAAAAAGTGAAAGAAGATTGTGCAGTTATTAATGAGAAGCAGTGATGGGAAGACGTGGATGGCGGATATAGAGAGAAGGAGCGAGGAAAGGAATGGCAGAGTAGGAACAGGAGACAGAGAAGCAGCAGGGGTTTGATTATTTTTTTTTAACAGTGAGAATAGGTAGATAGAATAAGGAACACAAATCATTTCTAATTAATCACAATAATGTCATTTAATTTTTTAAGATAGAAGAATGTAGTGCCTAATGGTAAAAACATTAAAATAAAATAATAATAATAAAAGAGTACAAATTTACAAAAAATGACTGAGTTCACGACGTCGTTGCTTGCTCACCTTCTTCCCCTATGCCATTTGCAAACCTTAACAATCACTATTAAACAATAAAAGAGCAAAAGAGATGCAGTATTAAGCATTATAGATATAATCGACCCAAAGTTTTCTAACATGTCGTTATAAAAAACGAAAAATATTTATAATATTCAAACGAGGTCCTGATGTTACAAGCTACTAGGCCAACAACCAGAATATGACGCAGTAAAACAAAATTCAAACTTAAAATATATATTTGTTAATTTTTGGTAATTCGGGAGTCGTGTAACAAATTCCTGTTTTCTTATAAGACACTTACAAGCTGCTCAGCCATAGTAATGTTTTAGCAATGAATTCAACCAATGGGAAACAGAGATTTGTTAAGTACCGTTAAATTGTAAGGATTAAAATGTAAATTATAATATTGACAGAAACTCATTTAAAAATAGTCCAGAATGCAATGCAAAGTGGTTGATGCACACGTTGACTAATGCTAGAAATTAAATCCACCTTATTAAGTACTCACAGCCTTTAAATATTTGTACATTTTTTACTTGACACTAAGAAATATTTCATAAGCCTAAAAAATCTGCAAAACTGAAACTTTGAAATTTATCTGCTTATTCCAGGAATGCGTAATGCTTAGTTCGCTGGCTACCACTTTTATACTTTGCAAATATTTCAATTTTTGATTGGTCTACTATTGGAGCATTGAAGGATAGCAAATTATCCAGATATTATCAGTATCCAAATAATCACTACAAGAAATTAAAAATAGATGATTTCAAACTGAAAGAATTAAAACCAAGTCACACGATACGAGTTGCCGTCCACTTATATGGAATTGGGATTCAAAGTGAAGATTGTAATCCTTATTGTTAGATTGTCTTATCTCCAGTGTTGGCTCAAAGGTTTGCCGTGTGAAGCTCGGGGTCGATCATTTATATTTGGTTCATTTAAGTGGAACACTGATCTGCGTACAAATGGTTAATGGGGACAAAACTTTTCATAGTTACAAAATAGTCACTCGAATAATAAAAATTATAATAGTCATTAGATACATTCGATAGAGAAATTGTGAATTACAAATTCGCAGTAAATCAAGAAAAGGAAATTTATTCCAGAAGCGAAATGTCGAAGTTAACCTTAAATATTTCGCTCTAATTATTTTGAGATTTAATTAAATGAGATACTTACACCCTGAGTGAAGTGAACAGTTGCAAAATGATTTGAATGAAAATGAAGTCACATTGATCCTACACTTGTAAATGTCCGCTAAACCCAGAAACGTATTTAAAGTTTGTTGAACAAAAAATATCAGATTAAACAAGAAGAATTATTCTTGGCATAAATTTCTGTTTTCTGATGTAAATTAAACTCTTGTTACTTATTAAACTTAACTAAAAGTAAAAGATTTAAAGAATTTTGTATTTATTTAATGCCAATATAACAAAATATTGATAAACTTCGATAAATAATAAAACGCAATGTTTGGCAAAAGTAATTCGTGAAGTAAACGTTCGAACATACTCTGCTCATGTTTTGTGTTGAGCGGGCGAGATGAGCTGTTGAGCTGTTGATAGACGCAGATTCAAATTCATTTCATTTTTAGTAACACTATTCTATTCAGTAATCAATTCAACGTTAATTTAACTTCTTTCTATTTGTTGTTATTATTTGTGTGTTATTTGTTTGATATTCGAGTGACAGATATTTTGTAATATCTGAATTTTCTAGACAATGGACATCTTGACATTTTGAATACGCAAACTTACAAGCTATCAAATTAAATATGCGTAAGCATTATAAATTGAATTAATTGCAAGTGTTCTAAAATACAACAAAACATAAACTTACGCTCTGATTTTAATATATTGAATAAAGCGAAGACGCAAACCAAAAGGAAAGAAACAAAAAAAGTGGTGAATAATGTATGGGGGTGTTCGTGAGATCCCTCCGCTATATTTGCGGAGTGAGCTGGCTTACATTCAAGCGTCTAATTATGCGTTTCTTTTGTGTGAATTAACATTTAAAATTTATAACTAAGAATTCGCATTATAGTATTTAAAAAAAAAGTGTTTCAAAAGTATCCGTCAGTTCATAGACTTTCTATTGCACGATGGATGACATAATGTCGACCAATTCTACCATAGATCCAACAGCCAAATAGCTCAATAAGAACACTGAAAAAATAGCAGGATAATAACTTACTTTCTGATAAACAAAAGAGAGAGAGTCAGTATTACACGAATGTTTTCGTAGATATAGCGCCTGGAATCTCTTAACCAGTAATACACACCAAATGAATAAGAGAATAAGTGTAAGTGAATGGATAAAATCAAATTCGTTGTCAACCAGGTGGAAATAGGCTGTGGCTGGCACTGTGAACGAGTATGTACGAGACATATCGAGCAGTTTGATATACAGAAGGATTTTCTTCATCTCTGAATACTAAATAAATGTAAGTAAGAAATCAATTTAAAAAATCATCAAATAAAATCGTTGTTCAATAGGAGAAAATGACATGAAAAATATGGAAAGCTATTTAGAAAATCATAGATTGTTCAATGAAAGTTCATGGAAGTGAGAATCTGCAGACGATTAGTATCATAGTTATTAATGGTATAACACTGAAACGGTATAGCATTGAAACGTCGCGTCCCTTCGTTGTCATGAGGGCATTGATGGTAAAGTCCTTGACATGTGGGCTGCAGTCGGATTTAGGGTTAACGCTCAACAGTACTTACCCGCTGAATAACAGAGCACACAAATAAGTTAGACAGATGGTCAGTGTGTGCAAGTCTAACATGAGCAACTCTATAATCAATGCAAGTTTATCTACCTGCTGCAGTTACAAAAAGAATTTTTAATTATAGATTTCACCTTATCAATGCTTACAGAAGAAATACCTCATCTGGAAGGATTACTTACTGCCTGCATGTAAAATGTCGCCAGTAATGGAAAGTAATGAAAGTTGTTAAAAGAAGAAGAGAATATCATTAGTAGTTTAATTAAATAACATGTTTTAACATAATTATGAGAATATATACATAAGACAAGTTATACTGCACTTAATCAAATGATTTATTGTAAAAGCCAAGAAAACTACAAAAAAATAAAATGGGAATTCGGGGCACTGTCCCAATGAAATAATAGCTGCAAGTCTACAACTGACTACAATTCATAAATATGCAAGAGTAAAGAAGTTCTGTTACTCATCTCAATAAAATCCAGAACGCAGTATATAACGCCAGGCAGCATAAATACCGCCAACAGTGCCTAGGTCTAGTGTGAATTGAACTAAATTAAATATATGAAAAACTAAAATACAATGTGTAGAAAGTGTACTGCTACTATTTGCGAACGTAAAAATATTTGTCACAAATCAGAAGAAAGCAGAAACATAAAAGTATTTGGCTCCTATTCTAAAGTACACTTAAGATCATATTTCTAGATAATCTTATTGACAAGTATGTCTTCATTGTCTTTCCTTATAAGGAAGATACAGTAAATAATATGGATCAAACAGAAGAAAGAAAGGGTACTGAAACAAATGATTAGAAAAGCCAAAAAAGAAGAATCTTGCACATACGTTCCAATGGTAAAGCAATGACTGCGAGTGAATTAGCAGATGACGTAGCAAAGCAATGAACTAACCGCTTAGTTAACTCCAACGTTAGTTCCAGTTGACCAAAGATTGTAAGAAGTAAATGAAATGAAAGCGAAATATATCTAAGAATGAAAAAAACAGAAGAACGACACTCAGGATGATCAAGTGTCTATAGAATGGTCACACGATAACAAATCAAAACCCATGGAAATGGAAACACAATTATTTTACAAAGTTTCACTGTTTTATCGAAATACAGAACTTCGCAGTTAAGATGCACGTAACGATTAATTAATAATGTAAATAAATCCTTTCCTTACATTCTGTTGTCAGACAAATTAAATCGATATATCGATATGAATATTTGCAATTAAATCGGCTCTGACGAGGAAAGACACGAATAATCTTTTACTTACTCTCTGTTTATGGGCAGCGTTAAAAAAAAACCAATGCCAATTAATGACGCTACAAGCTATTAAAACAAGACATCTTTTAGCTTTGGATGAAAATTAGCAACTTCCACATGGGATCGCCTTAAGTTTTGTGTGGCTCTTCGTAACAGACTGAAAAGATATATGATCCTTTAAAATTTAGATATCGCAGTAGTCTATACGGCCCATTTCGTATTGAATTCATTCCAATCAACATTATACTTGTCCTCTACAGCAAATACAAAAAGTGCTTTACTCGTGTACTTAACGCGATCAAACCTGAGGCTGCTTTTAATCATACATCACTTATTGTTAGTTTCTTACCAACTACAATGATTAAATATTAATTATAGTTTGTTAGAAACATAGCATTTACGTAATTGTGAGTAAAGTTGGTAAATATAATACAAATGCAAGCATTTCCTATGCTGTTTTTAATAAAGCAAGTAAGTTTTTACAGTTTAAGTATGAATTTAGTTGGAATCGTAACTGTAAACCATCCAGTGCCAGCAACCAATTAAGTCTCCGCTAAAATAGAAAGACACGTAGAATCTTTTACTTACTCTCTGTTTATGGGCAGCGTTAAAAAAAAACCAATGCCAATTAATGACGCTACAAGCTATTACAACAAGACATCTTTTAGCTTTGGATGAAAATTAGCAACTTCCACATGGGATCGCCTTAAGTTTTGTGTGGCTCTTCGTAACAGACTGAAAAGATTTATGATCCTTTAAAATTTAGATATCGCAGTAGTCTATACGGCCCATTTCGTATTGAATTCATTCCAATCAACATTATACTTGTCCTCTACAGCAAATACAAAAAGTGCTTTACTCGTGTACTTAACGCGATCAAACCTGAGGCTGCTTTTAATCATACATCACTTATTGTTAGTTTCTTACCAACTACAATGATTAAATATTAATTATAGTTTGTTAGAAACATAGCATTTACGTAATTGTGAGTAAAGTTGGTAAATATAATACAAATGCAAGCATTTCCTATGCTGTTTTTAATAAAGCAAGTAAGTTTTTACAGTTTAAGTATGAATTTAGTTGGAATCGTAACTGTAAACCATCCAGTGCCAGCAACCAATTAAGTCTCCGCTAAAATAGAAAGACACGTAGAATCTTTTACTTACTTTCTGTATATTGACAGCGTGAAGAAAAGAAACAATATCAATTAATGACCTTAGAAGCTATAAAACAAAACATCTATTAGCTTTGAATGGAAGTCCTGTAGGATTGCATTAAGCTTTGTGTGACTCTCCGATCAACATTTTACCTTTCCTCGACAGCAAATGCAGTAAGTACTTTACTCGTGCACTTAACGCGAAGAAACCTAAGGCTGCTTTTAAAACATAGCATAGCATTTACGTAATTGTGAATAAAGTTAGTAAATATAATACAAATGCAAGCATTTCCAGTGCTGTTTTTAACAAAGCTAGCAAGTTTTTACAGTTTAAGTAAGGATTTAGTTATGATTGCAACTGCAAACTAGTAAGTGCTAGCAAAATGAGTCTATACCACATGCAGTGTACTGAATTAGAAGAAGTGCAAGGCTAGTCGGCATGACCGACTTTACATTGTTCCAGCTTGTAGAATGGCAGACTTGAAGGGGACAACGAAGTGAACTGTTTCGCTAAATAGTTCATATTGCCAGTGGCGTAGTTAGGTAACCAAGGGCCTCGGTGCAAAAAAAAAAATCTGCGCCCCTAACTAAACTGTTTAGGTTTCTCAAGTCAGATATAAATATATATAAATACTTTAAAGGTACAAAGCTACTAGTTTACCGTCAGCTCTTTATCGTCCACTGCATGGCACAGCAAAACTACTTACTACATGTATGTGCATGTGTGTTTTGTGTGAGCTTTAGGGTAGTGATCGCCTAGGTGAAGAGTTTAGGAACGTATATTTGGATTTATATTATTGGTATTAATCAATAAAACGAATTAAATCAAAAGATGTATGTATGTATGTAAAACATTTATTGTACATAAAACATTAATAGTATATTACACACCGAGAGAGGAAAGTAGGACATTTCAACCCGCGTGTAAAACTGACTCCCTATCCGAAGGCAAGGGTGGCAAACACGCGGACTGGAATATCCTACTTTTTTCACTAGCGTGTATACTATTTTGCACCAAATTTGTAACCGAAATTTTAAATTTCTGCCACTGTTTTGCGGGAAGGTCAATGCAGATGTCAAACTATTTCATTTGTTTTCTCATAAGACTAAAGTGGCACTTTCGTCCCGCAAACTGGGGCAGAAATTTAAATTTTCGGTGCAGATATGGTGTGGTGAAAAGACAATTTATATACAGATAAGGCTAATTTATTCCTATAAATGATCTCTTCCAGTTATTATATGAAAGTCAGACCTACCTATTATACTGATGTGTATACTGACAACAAAATAACAATTTAGTTTATAATTTTTTTCTAGCCTTAGTTTTCGCAATGACTTCGGTTAAATCTAGGCTTGATTCAGCTTTGTTTTCGACTGTTATTAGCGATAAATGTCGGAGTCGAGCTTGGCCCATAGTATTCCTTAAATAATTTTTAATTTGCTAAATGATCTTTCAGCTTCTGCCGAAGTGACAGGGATTGTATGGAACAATAACATTGCTGTAAATACTTCTGAACTCCATATTTTCTCATTATTTCTTTACAGAATTAGTGAATAGTCCATTCCTTAGATAATTCAGGTAGAAGTAGGTGGTAAATATTAAAAAATTGAATGGAAAAGTTGGGGCCTATTACATCAGAATATTTACTTTGGAATTGGTCACACTTTTGTAATAAAGTTGTTTCATCTACATCCAGTAAAAATGTTGGTGTTAGAAAATTGAATATTTGACTAACTGCACTGGTACCACTAAAACGTGCTTTTAATTGACCTATGATTGTGTCTAGTACATTATTGAAAATAGTAATTTTAAATATTTCTTCCCTGCTTCAAAATCGGTAAGCGCACCATACTATGTTTTTACTTATGTCACTCCTTCTATCTTATCCAGATCGATTATTATGATGTTTTAATAGTAGACCAAAGGAAATATACATCTGCCTTTTCTGTATATTGTTAGCGATATTGCGCTCTAAGACTCTAAGTACAATCCTGCAGCTACTTTTGTTTCAGCTTAATCTCAACATAAACAATTCTAGAATGCGTACCTCTGCCTGAGAGAATTACGTAATAGACTTAGACCCTTGCCTGGTCCATGCTTCCCTCCTCCCTCATGTTTAGTGATAAATTTGTACACAAGTGAGTATGAAATACATTCTCAATAAAAAAAATTAATTTTATTCTATTCTAATCCTATTTAGAATTTTTAGAATTGGGAATAACTATTTACTAAGAGTATTACTTCACGATGAAACCGTTAAAATATAAATATAAGTCATAATAGTTCGAGCGCCCCGGTGCACTGCACCGACTCGCCCATACCTAGCTACGCCAGTGCATATTGCACAGGCACTAACGATAGTAGAAACTGATTGAGGGCTTCCTTGAATATGGATTACAAGAATGAACTCGTTCTTGCGTTACGGACTATGAGTAATGAAGGTTTATAAATTAAATTAGTGAACTGTATTACCCCGAGAGGGAACAAATCATAATACAATAAATGAATGGGTAATGGGTTAGATTGTTGCTGATTGGCCGATGGTACATGGAATATTGTGATGAGTAGGACATTTGCACTTGTGATGTGTTCATGCAACAATGTTCCTGTGAATTTCTTCTTGAAGTTTCATAGTCGCCTCCGTTCATATTTACTTTAAGCTCGATCTTAGAAATCGTCTTTACTTACGTATAGTTTCTGTAAGAAGAAAGATAAATAAATTAGTACAAAATATATAAATTAAAGGTTCTCTGTCACTATATTTTATCTCACTCTTATCTCTCTATTCAACGAGCGACGCAAACGTTCACAACCCGAATTATAGATATTTCTAATTAAATACAAATATTAAACACGTTGGGTGCAATAAATTTAAATAAGCAGTCAATAATTCATTTTTTAATCGAAATTAATATTAGCAATTGATAATCTCTTTTATTAACATTTAAGTATCCATTGTTCTAATATTTTAATCGTTTCCTCACCCTCCCCCCAACTCCTTTCATACTACAACACAGTCGCTGACGCACGCATAATGTAAAGCGTTCACAGTTCAGCACGGAATGCAGTCAACGCATTCTGTTAATGTATGAAACGTTGGAGGGAGAGCAAGCGGAGGGGAAGTCGTATGCAGCGACATCAGCATTTACAAAAGCATCAGCATCAATGCACGCATGGCCGAACGCATTTATTCGAGTAAACAAAACGATGCCTCTAACATAGGATAAATATCAATGCGTGTTAAGTCATTAATGTTTAAAACGATCCAGGGCTGTCGAAGCTACGTAAAATCATTTTACTTTCGTTTATGTAACAACTTCCGTTATTGACTGTACTTCGTTTTATTCACTGGTAAACTTGTATGTTGTTATTTATGGCAAAATAATTTCATTAAAGATGCAAACTTACCGCCATCTCGGCGTTTTTCTGCAAATTAAGAAACAGACCATGTAAGTTATTATTTTGAAATACAATTGTGTTAAGCGAAGCTAAGTCATTACCTTTTTATGATATTTGTAGAAGAGGAAGAAGAAAAATGGCACAAATAGTTAGCAAGAGATCTCAGCTGAGGTAAGCAGGAGAAAGGGAGGAAAGGTAGAAGAGGACAAGGAATACAGAAAATCTAAGAAAGAAAGGTAGTAAAAAATAAATGGGAAAAAAACAAGTAAACACCTTCTTACTTTCAATTATATTGAAAGCTATTATACACACGTCGCTTTGCAAATGGTGAAGCGCTAGTATATTGTTCCAGGTGTACTTTCTTATATATTTCGTACAGTGTTTGTGTGGTCTCTCCAAAACAACTCTCAATATTTTTGTAGTTGACTACATCTTAAGTGCAAAAGTTTACACTGACTTATTGGACGCAAGACACATTTATCCAATAGCAGCACTTGAACCGGTCTGAACTTACGGCATTGAACTCTGGGGAACCTCTAGTGTTTCAAACATTGAAATACTAGAAAGGTTTGAGTCAAGGACAGTAAAAACCATTGGTTCCCCTGATATCCCCTGGTTCATAAGCAACAATTACAGCATGGCTCATAAGCAGGCATTACAACTGTAAAAGAAGAAATTAACCAATTCAGCCAAAGATACCAGCAGCGACTAAACAATCATCCAAACTATCTAGCTGTGTATTTACTAAATAAAATAATGTCTAACTTAAAAGACTTAAACCAGCCCGGTTGCTGGTTTCATAGGTACCTATCCGATGTACGTTAACTAAGCCGGTAACTATTCAATAGATCTAAAGGCGCGTTCCACTAAGCATTCACAACGATCAAAACGATCATTCTGCCGTACAAACTTGATGACCGTGATCGTTTTGATCGCTTAGTGGAACGCGCCATAAATCGGGTTGCTGCTCACATAGTTAGTGACGTCACAACGATAAACAGTATGTTAAGTCTAACTATACGAATTCTGTCCTATAACTATCGAATCGTCTAGTTAAGTCAGCCATATTATTTTTAGTGTGAAAAATATTATTTTAAGCTATTTTGAAAATAACCTCAAAAGATTAAAAAAATCATATTTCTTTGATTTAAAATTAAATAAATGTATAATATAAAAGTATTCAGTGATTTGAGTGATTCATCATTAGACTATTTATCTGACGAGGAAATTATACAGTTCAAGAAAAAAGTATCCATGCGCAAACATATAATAATGATATTCAATGATAAGAATTCAGGTAGTTCAATCTGCAGCTGTAGAATTTATTGTAAAGTTTAGTTTCCCCGAGTAATAGAATGTATAGACTGTACCCAGTTCAAAATACAAGGGTGAAAGTCGCTATGAACTATATAGATGTAGAAAGTGTTTTTCTCATATAATATCCAATGTGCCTGCAACGCCTCTGTAAAAATAATCAGCATTGATGTTCGTTGCTCAAGGTCCACTCATGATGCAACTATATTAGACGCATCTATACTGAAACTAAACGCATTATTTTGATTTTGTTAGTTAGTATTATTATGTTATGAAGATTTCAATAAACAAACTCTTCAGCTTCATCAATTGCAATATTGTGCAACACAAGAGATTCCACAATAATACTTATTTACGTTTAAAATTGGCATCTAAGTCCCATTGAAAGGCATGGTAATCTTCTCTTCCAAATTCCAAAAGTGCGTCCAATTGAATTTCTTGTTCTATTATGACCTTCGTTGTATTTTTCCTGTGCTTCTGTTTGCGGTTTTAATATTGGAATTAATAAATACTTTCTTAAAAGGTATCCAGAATCTCCCAATAAATAGTTCTGTCCAAAAGTGTTACCTTCTGCGTTTAGTTTCATAAAAGATGCGTCAAATATAGTTACATCATGAGTGGACCCTGACCAACGAGTATCAATGCTGATTATTTTTACAGAGGCGTTGAACGAAATAAAAATAATATATTTATATTTTTGAAATTTTTCTATTTCGTAGAGAAAACAATCTTAAGATTTTTGGCGTCATCCATTTGGATGTTTGCTCAAATTTCCAGGAAATTCCTAGACGCCTCGACATGCAATAATTAATACGGATAGTTTAATTTTAATTGTATTGCATCATCTCTAATTATTGCTTAATTTTCTTTTTGTTTTCTGTACTTTAATAAACACAATTCCTGTTCCTCTACAAGATAGGATTCACACCAACACACTGCACTTATTAAAGCAATTATTAAAACAAAGGAGTCGTACTTACTTAATAACTGTTTGGAGCTAAGGGTAGTAGAGTCTGATAGAAAGTAACCATAGAAAATAAAAGAAAAAGCAAATTATAAAACATTTTCAAATCTAAACCTATCATTTTATATAGGCGACACCTACTTCTATTTAATTTAAAATGGTCTACATTTTGTATAAGTCATTCAAGTACTTTTTAAATCTATTATTTTTTGTAATTCAAACTTTTTATTATGATAAAAAAGTCATTTTATAACTGTAAAAGCAATAACTTAATCAATATATCATAAAACATTATACGTTAGATAGAAAATGTACCATAAAATGTATGTATGTATCTTGTATGTTAAATAAATGGGACATACTCGTACATGTAACAGTGCAGTGTCGCCACTGAACAACACATCAAGTTACATATCTGGTTTGTTCACATTTTAGTCTTACACGTAGCATGTTCAGCCAATTTTGAACTACTTAAATCTGTTAGTACATTATGTAAGGCTGTATGTACCAAGTTGTATGGTTACTTATTACCTAGATGCAAGTACAAGAAGTGCGAAATTCTCTTCCCATGCAACATGTTGTTAAACCACGCAGTGATTCAATTTGACTACGCAACGCAGCAGTGTACGCCGTAAACCGAAGAAGATACTTTGCAGTTAACCTAAGAAACTTACCAGTTCGGCGTTCGCCGCTAAATTCTGAGAGAAAGGAAATCGTAAATAATAGAACACAGATTAAAGTAATATTGATTTCAAATTATTGAACGTTAAACTTACCTTGTTCTGAGGAAGTGCTATCCTCATGTGAGCTCAGGTCTGCATGGAAAATAACAAAATAACACTGCGGTTCAATTACTCGAGTCAATTTGTACATTCAATACATAAACATTTCATAGTATTTGCATTTCAAGTTCATCCTTTGCATGTGAAATTTTACTTCATATAAGTTTACTTCATTTTATTTAATCCAAAGCGCGAAATAGTCGCAAATTACGAGTATTTTCTACTTTTGTAGACATCTGTAGTCCTTTTACGGGGGTGTTTTACTCTTAAAAATCATTGGAATTACGTGAAATCTTTTTAAAATTTCTTTGTTTAGAATTAGAAAAAGAAGATACTAGAATGTTATGAAAAACAAATCCAATTGAAAAAGAAAAATAACAAGAAGTTATAAAAAATTAAAGATAATAAAAATTAGCAAACGAACAAATTGAGTGCACAAGAATTGTTCAGACCACCGATGATAAACATGAGGTTGTGATAATATCAGTGCAGAAGAGTGTACTGTTCTTATGCTTCTGATTGGAAATGAAAAAGTGAAAATGAGTCTATAGCGAAGTGGTAAGGAAAAGATAGCAACATAGAATTCGAAAGCAGAATTGGGAAATATTACACGTAAAGAAAAAGATGTCTTTAAATTACAGCTACTGAGATAGTAAAGTAAAATACAAGAAATAAGAGCAACGAAACAAAAAAATGAAATAGGGAAATGGATATAATTTAAAAGATACTAACGGGATATGAGTAGAAACAATTCTAATGAGCAAATGGGTATATCATAGCGGCCGATAATGAAGGACGATTTTAATAGAAAATATATAGGCACCATCATGAACTAATACACAGTACAGTTGTGGACCATTTGTACAACAAAATTCAAAAATAACGGTAACCTTATTGGTAGATAATAATTGTGTTTGAAAATAAAAATATCAAACAGGAAAAAAAACTAAATAAAAGTTATGCACTAATACACAATAATACAGTTTACCTTTGATATAAAAGGGAAACTAACAAGGAAGGGGAATTTTATACTACCACCAAGATTTATCACCGATGGTGGCTCCAGGCAGTCTCACTACCAGACCTTTCTGCGCACACCACCGCCATCTCCTACTCAGAAGATAAATAAATTTAAAATAGAAAGGGAAAAGCTAATAAATAGAGAAGCAAGCAAAAGTCAGTTCACAAACAGAACGAAGTTTAAAAACCTGCTTTAAATGAAACATTAAAAACAAAATTTATTAAAAAATCCATTGAGAGAAGCATTACTAAATGAACTGAATGAGAAGCAAAACAACAATAAAAAAATTTGGGACCATCTCAAAGATGTTAAAAAATAAGAAAATAAGAAGAAATGCAACTAGGATACAATACCGGTGGAGGAAATAAATTCTACATACATAATGATGAAAGAAAAAATAGACAGCAAAAAATCCGAGAAAAATTCAATCTCCAACTGGAGAAGATATAACGTCTTACAAAGACATGGAAGAGAATGGCGAACAATTCTTTGAAAAGAATTTTCAAGATCCAAGTACACATAAGAAAGACCAAGTACATCTATAAGAAAACATAGAAAAGAGACTTACAACTAAAGATAATAAATTATTAGATATGGCAAATAAAATAGAATATGTTGAAAAAAAATGGATGACTAGTACCTGACTCATTCACTGAACCTGATTCATTACGTCTCCTTAATGAAATGATTAATAAACCAGAAATAATTTAACTGAAATCAGCCCAAGGAGTAGGAAAACTAACACCAATAGAAAAACGTTAAAGATTGTAATGACTTTGAACCCATAACTTTAATCAACTCAGATTATAAATTAATTATGAAAGTATCAGGTAGCAGAATTAAAATTACTGGTAGAAAGTAGAAGTGCACCACCTAAAAGAACATTACACACAGCAATGAGAGATATAATAATGTACACAGTATGAAATGTACAATAATGGATATGGACTTTCAAAAAGCGTCAAGCTAAATTTGTCGTTAGTATATATGGAAAACGCTTGAAATGTATATGTTACTAGCGTTTGCCTCCGTCGCAAAACAGCGTCTTCTTCTTAGTATGTATGATTTGAATCCAACAAAACAATCCGTTAATACTTCACGGGCTTTTTAATTCGTAATTTCATTTAACTCGTTCAATATTAAAATATTTTTTCACATCAACTGACTAGTAGACCAGGCGACTGGAGACATTCCGTATGCAAAGATTGTTGAACAGATTTTGATGATGATTTGAGTTTTACGAAAAAATTTAAAAATTATATGGCGGAGGTTGCTGTGCGGAATTAGGGGTCACTTTAATATGAAAAGCACTAGAAGTAACTTGAGAAACATGTGAAATATGTGGTAGAAGGACATCAAATTACTGCATATAGATATATAAAAGACAACTAGGAATTCATTTAAAAAGATAAATAGAATTGGACTAAACACAAGAGTAGAGTCCCTAAGAAATTTCGAATTTGTACAAATTGTGGCAAGAAAACTCGGTGATTTTGGTTGATTAAAGCTGAAATATATTATGCGATCAATAAGACTTTAAAATTATTAAAAACCACTCAGAACTGAACGATACAAGATTTCAAAGATGTATATATAGAAATATCTAGAAAATACGAATATATTAAAAATTCGAATAAAATATAATATAAAAAATAATTCCAAGTACAAGGAGTATGACATTTGTTCCTATGCAACTATGTTTTTAATCCGCGCAGTGATTCAATTTGAGTGCCTAACGAAGCAGTGTACATCAAAGTCGTAAAACAAAGAAACTTTACAGTTAACCTAACAAACTCACCACTTGAGCTTTCTGCGCTTAATTCTAAGAGAAAGGAAAGCGTAAATAATAGAAGAACACAGATTAAGTTATTAATGATTTCAAAATTAATGAACATTAAACACACCCTTTAGTAACTTACCTTTCTGTGAGGAACTGGTGTCCTCATGAGAACTACGGTCTGTATGGAAATAACCAAGAAGAATAGAATAAGAAAACTGTGTTAAAATACTTAAATAAACTAAATTTCTGCATTCAAACCACAAGTGTAAACCATTTTCATTCCGGATTTACAAACATTAGATCATTCAAAATCAATAAAATCGCAATACATTTTGGTTCCATCAAGGCGAACTAAAGTTATACAACATTTAATCATTGGATCGAATTTGCAAGAAAACCTTGAATGATTAAAGTAAATGGAACTGAATAAAACGTATCTTGATTTCTAAAGAAATTACAATTAAAACCGAAAAATATATGGATATAATATAATTATATCTGCCGCAAAATACCAAACGCATCATCAAATATAGCAAACATATTCCTAGGCGATGCCGCAACTTGCAATTACTGCTATGTAGTGTATTTATGTAGAGCAATGTCGGATTGCATTGTTTCACGTTTACTGAAATACGCGTGTACATGAATCTAGGCAGAGATCCATGATGCGCACGTACAAGATACACTTAAATTGTCAGAACGACGGCACAGGCATAGTTTCGCAACAAGAATTCAGCGACGACACGAAATGTTATATCTAGTTGCAATTTATGCCATTTACTGCAATAATACAAGTAATCTGTGTGATTCACACGTGGCAGGTATATAATAGGTTAAAGATTTTGGGATTCATGTGTTTTTCTTCTTATCAGCCGTTATCATCTTTAAATTCATCGCATCTATCTCTTTTAAATCCTGTTCCACTTATTGTTTCCACTTTGCCCGTGGTCTTCCTTGTACTCTTACGCCCCTTTCATCAGTTGTTTAGCGGTTCTGTTTCCTTTCTTTTTACGTCTTAGCAATTATTGTTTTTCATCCTAATATCACTTTTTCGCTGTCTATATATAGCAGATACCAAATCTGCTATATTTTTTCGTATTTTCCATTGTCCATTTTCACATACTGCCTCTGTCTACAAATTTTCTTTTTCCAAACCTATAAGAGGTTACAATTGCTCTTCTTTAAAGTCCAAGTCTAACGAGGGTAACAAAGTCTAACTAGATACAAGAGTCGTCTGAAATACAAAGATAAACACCACGAACAAGAACAAATAGCAAGATCGGACAGAAAGTACAATAACATACCATTCAACATAGTCACCGTTAAGGCTAACACATTTCTCCTAACGTGTAACAAGTTTTTTTCATTTCATCACTGAAAAGTTCTTTCGACTTTTGTTGAATCCAGTTTGATAGCTGCCTCTACCTCATCCTCTGAGATGAAATAATTACAGAGGGTAGACGAAACAAATAAAAGTCACAAGGCGCAAGATTGGGGATTAAGTAAGGAGGGTGTTGCCGAAAGGTGTGTGGATGAGCGTCTAATTATTGACTCCATACTGCCTCCAAGACGACAAACTCGACGTCGGAGGTATTTTAGAGTCTATATGTACTGAGAAGAATTTACCGTTGCCCCTCGTTTGAGAAATGTTTAACAAACGCTTGCAGATTCAGATGAACTTCTTCCTCCGTGGACAAGACGAATGTCGATATTCAGCGCTATCTTTTCTCTTCATTGTCGTATTGATCAACCCATCAGTCGTCCTTTGTTAAAATATTTACAAGAAAGTCTCTCCATCAAGAGTTGCTCGCAGCATTCCAATCGACACTGTTTGTTCTGATCTGTGAAAGGCGTGGACATAGTGTACGGTATCCCAATTGTGCAATAATAAAGCCGACACGTCGATTGATTTATGCTTTAAGATACGTTTTTGAGTGATTCGATTTCTTTTTGAATCAAATCTTCTACGAATTTGCGACGTTTATGATCTGTGGCAGTGATCGGATTCGCTGCGTGTTTCATCAACAATTATGGCTTTTTCAGGCGCGCAATCACGAAGTTTCACTACCCATCAATTTACAGAAGAATTATGAACAGCACCATAAACATCCTTTAAACGACGATGAATCTCCGTCGGAGTCACTTTTTCAGTAGGTAAAAATTCGATAAGAACACGTTACTTAACTTGTGTTGAAATTGCGCTAGAACATGACTCCAGACTTCCGCCTTTCAAATTACACAGAAAGAATTCAACGACCTCAAACCTGCGAATGCGTATAGACGAGGTATGTCACTTAAACACTCTACTTGGTGCGCTTCTCAAAGGTATTTCGTTTTGCTGTACAAGCGTGTGCGCATTACTTTTCAGCCGACGCTCGTATTACCACTGGCATTTTATGTATCACGTGCTTTAGTTTACAATTTATATAGACGTATATATATAACTAAGTTCAGTAATGTATAATAACATTTATTTCCGGCTGTAATTCTTGCTTTATTTTCAAACCTCATATTTTCTTTTCTTTTTTTTTCTTCTTATTTTGTAACAATATGCCACGTTACAATCTATTATAAATAATAACAATAAGTACCTATGCTAAAAATGAAAATTAACCTAGATACGAAATGGTCCTACAGTGACGGCGTTATCTTTGAATGACAATTAAAAATGTTGTGGTAGCTTTAACACACTATGTCTTTTTAGTTTTTTAAAGTCAGTAAATTCACAGCTAGATAGTTTGGAAAATTGTTTAGTTGCTGCTGGTATCTTTGGCTGAATTTGTTAATTTCTTCTTTCACAGTTGTAATGCCGAAGTCATGGTTGATGAATTTGTTGCTTATGATCCACGGAATTTTCATAATAGTTCTTACTGTCCTTGTCAGGTTTCAGTATCGTTTCATATATCATTAGTTTGATGCTATTGAATAAATGCGATTCATGTCCAATAAGCCGTGATGTGCTTTTTCTAGGTTAGGCGCCGATCTAAATGCATGCCTAGATACTTAGCCTCTTCACAATGTGGTATATTTCATTTAAACTTACAGCAGAATATGTGTTTCTACACATAAGTTTACTTCGTCTCGTTTACTTAAATTCACCACGTTTTTAGCCAGTCTTGAATCTGGTCTATGTTAGCTTGTACTTGATGCTCCATCTTTAGTTTGAGTTTCATGCACATTCAAAATTTACTGTTATTGTCTGTCTGTTAGTGGGTGGGTCCGGAGTATAAAATGATGGGCCAAGAACACTGCCTTGTGCAACTCTTGAAACCTTGTGAAACTTAACTTTGAAGCATCTGTCTTGGAGATATGAATAAAGTATCGTGTAGAATGAATGGGGCAGTGTCTTCTTTATTTTCCGCTTTAAATCCCGCGTGTTTTACTTTGTCAAATGTCTAGAAAGACTGCTGAGCAGTATTGCTTTTTGTAGAAGGCCTCATTTATCACATTCAACACTTTATGGAGTTGTTTTATTGCAGCGTGCTGTTCCCGAAAACAAACTGGTGGTTTGGTCCACGTCAGTCAGGACAGGTTTTAGCCTTTTTAGTAAAAGCCTTTCGAACAATTTGGATAGGATAAGCAGCAGGCTAATAGGTCTGTAAATTAACTTCATTAAGAGGTGTATCCGGGTTTTTGAAATAAAATAATATTAGCGATTTTTCATTGGCCCGGAAAGTGTCCTATTCTCATTAGTGCAATAATTACACAAAAGGGACAGCTCTTTAGGAATGAGACCTGTAATCAAGTCACAACCGGGAGCTTTTTTTGTATGCAGTACATATTTGAGAGCTTTTTAAATTTCTACTAAAGAAAAGGTCTTCACCGAAGCCGACGTTTGTACAGGAGTATCCAGGTAGCGCATGATTTCTTTTCTTCATGTGGTTCAGAATTCATTGTATGCGGTTGAAAAACTTGTTGCAGGTGAACAGGAAACGCATCCGCTTTAATAACCTAAAGTGCCAGGCTTAATCCCAATGTAGATCGCATTTCAGTCTCCACCTGCTATAAGTCTATTACTCAGTGTACCCACGAATGTAGTAAATTGTTCTTTGGTTAGAGATAGTTAAATGACCCCCTTCATAATTTAATATTAATGTCGTGGCTTGCAAATAGCTTTCCTCATATTTTGGCAGCATTTGGTGCTTAATTTTGCTCTTAATTATCACTGTAGTACCAACATGAGCGTTGCCAGAGGGGTGGTTTGTGGGATAACCAGAATAATTTCGTATTCGAAAAAACTACTTGTATCATATTTTCTGAGTGAAATAAAAGTGCACCCAGATATGTAATCTCACCTACTCATATTTAACACAACTTACACTGGGATATCTGTGAATATATATATCTGTGAATATCTGTGAACTCTTGTAGTTGGATTTCTTATTATTTATATTGAGGCTTATGTTTTCTGAGGCTACAACCAGTTCTTTCAGAATATCTAGGAGCGTATTTTGTTGTTTTAATACCACGATATCCCAATATCACAATACCACGTCATCGGCAATTTCTGGAACATATCGTTTTTCTAGAATTTATTTCTAGTTTCCCTGCCTGTGTTCCTCTTTTTAATTTATTTGTCATGTTCTAAAATTCTAACTGTTGCTCGGGTTCCTTGTAAAGTTAATCGCATTAACTTCCTGATCTTGTGCAGAGCACTCATTTCTTTTAAAATGCAAAACGTTTTATTCCTCTTTACACTGTCATAAGTCTGCTGTAATCAATATAAACTGATGGATGCTCACATTGTACTCGTTGCATTTCTCTAAGAACATTTATAAGAAGAATATCTAGTCTATTGTTGAGCAATTTTTTTTTAATTCTCCCACTAGTTTTTTCAATTTCTGCCTTACACTGGATAAAATGGAATGAATGGGTATTTTCCAATTAAAAAACTTTTAAATTATTTTGTTAGCTTTTAAATTTGTACCTTTATGCATACTTATTATTTTTAATAAAAAAATTGTTAAAATTTTGTATCTCAATTTAAGAAAATATTTTTATGTTTTAAATAAAATAAATAAATCATCATAGTAACTGTCAACAGTATCAATAATTTCTACAATTTATTCTACGCAGAACTTGTGCTCAACTATGCGAGGAGCTGCTGTAGTTCGAACTGTTAATGCTGAACATAATTCAGCAATTGAAAAACATCGAATGCATTATTATTATTGCCCCACACCCCTTTTCTATGAGGTTTTATAAAGTTTTAGTAATTTCACGTTCTCGCTTTTATTGAACCAGGAAAACACCATCAGAAGTATAAATAATAATCAAATGATTAATTAAAAATCACATCAGACAATTACTTACGTTTTAGATTCCGTGCTTCCACTGACAGGTTGGTAACCACAACAAATAGAACATAGAAAAAAATACTCATTATGATAATGTACTCGTAATATAACAGAGTACAATATATTATGTAATATATTTCTAGAAATAACTAGCTAGTGTCTAGATAATCCTCCAACAACCCGAAAACAAAACGACAACTCAATAGAGGACAATTGCGTATCCATTCCTCGGTTTTTACCAATTCCATCACCTGGCAATAACAATAAAAGTACGAACAACGGCATGAAACCTCAAACCGAAACATATTTAGAATAAATAAAGGTTACCAAAACTCCTACAAGACAGCCAATTTTTCAGAATGCGCACTAACTATGTATTTGCACTTTGCCTGTTCTAGTAATATTACAGCGACACGCCATTTTTGATCTAAAATCCTCTCCCTGCTGCTCATCGTTATATCGGTAAAATTCTTATTTCAATTATTATGCTACTTATTTTAATCAGACATTCTTCAAATAACATTTTAAAACATTTTATTGTTTGAAATGAACGAGGTCAATAGGTATTGTATAAATTTCCATAAAAATATATGCTTCTTCGTCATCTTACTGACGAAGTACTTCAACTGTTGGACAACCAAACATTAACTAGAAGACTCAATTATAAGCAATGACAATTATAAAAGTAGTGTAAAAACACAAACATAAATAAAGTAAATTAAGGAAATGATATTGATTATGGATAAATTGCTGGTTGGTCATTGAACCATTTGTAATTACGTAAATTAATAATAAAAAAAAACAAGTTTATTTGTATTTCTAAACATTTAAGAGTTTTATTTCGTTCTTTTAAATTTTGAATCGACAATATTTTAAATCCTCTATTTCTTGGTTATTTTAACATTAATTTTATGGTTATGCACGGCACAAAACTACACACATCAGTATATTTTAATAAAATAATCGGGCTTTATATGATTTAGTATCAATATTCTTGCAGGAGCCAATTGATATTTAGAAGCATGGCTGGATTAGACTCACCCCAGAAGCAGCAATTTTGTCATTTTACAAACCCGTTTCCCTCATCAATTGCCTCGTCACTGAAGAACGGGTTCTGGTAGTTACCATTTTGTTGCAAGTCAGTCTTCATTTAGCGACTGCACGGTATAAATTTTGTACGCCTTGAGATGCAGATCAGAACGAAATATACGGGTTACCGTCGCTGTGGATAGTCCTAATTGAGTACAACGATTTCTAATGCTTAGTCAAGGTTGACATCGCATAAAGTTGACCACCACCTTAATGTTGTCTGACGTCCTTGCAGTTCCAAGTCGTCCACTGTGTTTCCGAAAGTGTTACAGATCTGGATCCACGGGAGTATGGTTGCATTATTTGGTGTCTCGCCAATATTTCGTAATCGATAGTGTAACCCTCTGGCCGTCACTTAATGTAACTGACGCTCGGTTATTGTCAATTAAATCAGTTGGAAAGATAATTTTAGCACTTAAAACAATCAAATCTTTAGCGGGTTTATGTCCAAGGGCATTCCACGGGAAATTTAAATCAACCGGGCAAATAGAATGTAGCACGTATCAGTGGTAGGTAAAAGAGGAGGGGGGTGGTAGCGGTTAGGTCAAATAATATGGGCGGCGACTGGATACGAGTATTTCGAAAATGGGGTGACAAATTAATAGCACGGATCCCGCTCTAAAGGTGTGGACCGGGCGTATCTAGGTATCGTGTGCTTCGGCCGACCCAACCAGGTTCTGCATACAAGCCAATGCCTTGCACTGGTCGTCCCAGTTGTACATATTACCAATCCTGTCTATTTGCCGCAAAAATTTCTTCGGATTGTCTTTTCCATCATATTTGGGAATTAGCTGCAGACCCTCTAGCAGCCTGTTGTGCCCCCCACTTGGCCTAGTGGTAGTCCCCGTTGCATCTATTCCGTTGTTCGGCATGATGGATATATATTTAAAATATCACTGGTGGTTGGTTGATTTAAATTAATCCCACTTTCAGCTGTCACCAAATGTAACCCTCTGGCCGTCACTTAATGTAACTGACGCTCGGTTATTGTCAATTAAATCAGTTGGAAAGATAATTTTAGCACTTAAAACAATCAAATCTTTAGCGGGTTTATGTCCAAGGGCATTCCACGGGAAATTTAAATCAACCGGGCAAATAGAATGTAGCACGTATCAGTGGTAGGTAAAAGAGGCGGGGGGGTGGTAGCGGTTAGGTCAAATAATATGGGCGGCGACTGGATACGAGTATTTCGAAAATGGGGTGACAAATTAATAGCACGGATCCCGCTCTAAAGGTGTGGACCGGGCGTATCTAGGTATAATTGTGTATTTGACGCTTTCGACTAATCGGTACAAACACGTAAGTCTAAAATGTGGCATTAGCATAACAAAACATAAATACAGGGTTTAGTTCTTTTTAGGTTATATCGAGCTGTCAAAATATAATATCAGCCAGAGCACCTCGGGTAACTAAACAGGGAGTGACAAAGAAGTGAATCCCGGGTAATACTAAAAGTCGAAGTCGTCTGTACTTACATGCGCGTCCCGCTAGGGCGATACTAACACCACGCGCCAAAACTCAGGAGCTTGAACCAACGCTATTTATGGAACTGATTAATCACGAACTAATTGAACCGCGGATTCTCTCAAATGAACGAATAGAGGTTCCGCGAGCGTAAGGAGAAGCTAACACAGTGGGGTAGTTAATGCACGAGCGAAATTGGGACACGTCTGTGTATAAAGGCGTATGTACGTAAATTTATATAAAAGCAGTAACGTATATAATCAAGTACTTTACAATTCGTAGTTTCGCGATCTACTCAAATACTTAGATGAGGGTCGATTGGAACACGTGGAGTCGTTGGGGTTGGAAGGAAGCGGATGTTGGACGATGCAGGAACCACACACACTTGGTTTTAAATTACGTGTATTTAAAGCGATAACAACACATTTAACTATATATACACTTTGGATTAGTACTCACTTCATAAATTTAACTACAACACGTAGGTTTTCATGCACAATTTTATAAGTAACTATTGATTACAGGTCAACGAGCTGGCACTAATTATATAATTGTCGCGAATCGGAATTGTTGGTATAGCAAATAATCGCAAATTGGTCTAATAAGAAAACGTGGTAGGAAGCCGAGCGATTGCTCAAGTATTCTGGACCTGAGAACCGACAAGCTTCTATCTTCGCTGAGAACCGTGATTAGACTGCCGCCAAAATCTAATTTGGCGACATATATCGTTCCTAATTAGTGTGAGTGAATCCGCGAGAGACGCTATATCTGCATCTCATGTGTTCTGTGCTCAGAAAAACTCATATGTTGATTCTCGGAATTAGACTCTTTTAGGGTACAGTTATGCCTCTCACTCTGTCTTATGAAATTGGTAGTGCCATCTCATTAACGCATGTATTGTCTTAAGATTAGGGCGAGTTCATTACGTAAGTTGTTAGGGGTGTTTGCTTGTTACTTAAATAATGAACTCGCATATTTTTATATATCTAATACTATTAGCTTTGAGGAACCACGTTGAAAGAAATGGCAATAAATCCGCGTAATGAAGTCCCGCGGATTACAATAGTGAAGTCGGAATAGACGATGCACACGAATGAAAACGTACGCACACACAAAAAGCGGGATACTCAACCCATATACGACATGATAGCAACCAAAAACTGGTAAACCACGGTAACGCCGCTCTCCTCCCCACTCTCGTGGTGCCGCACGTCTCATTCGCACTTGAAATAATTGAATCTTTGTGAGACACCCTGTATGTTTATATATTGTCTTTGTATTTTCCTATAGCCAAATTTTAATTAATTTCAGGTAATATGGTATCCAGTTCATTCATTTTGTGTTGTAGTCTGTTTTGTGCTATTTGGAGTGAGTGGAGTGGAATGTGAATCCCTTGTTAGAAATGTAAGCATGTTTTCTTGTGCTGTGTTGATAATCCACAGACATATATAAATTAGGAGGAGGGTCTATATCTTCCATTTTATTTGGTAGCGAAATATTTCTATGTGATTATGAAATTTTCTAGTCTGCATTTTTTAAATTTCTTCTAGTTATACTTTCTACCCTTGGCGCATCATCACAACTACCATAACTACGGATAAATACAGCGTAGTGTGATCATTTTCTATATTATCAGGCAATACTTTCCTTAGATATTTTTATTGTGCAATAGATAGAGATACTCAAGTTAGGTCTATATTACTGTCTCTAACTTTTAGGTTTTTTAGGTTTCCAGCATCATTTAGTATGCAATACATTCTAGGCGTTCATAACCTTTAAAACACATTCCTGCAACAACAACATCCGATGTTAGCTGTGTGGCATTAAAATGCCTGGCAAATGTTATATCAGTATTGATATTTGTTGCCCAATTAGTATTTGTTATTTCTTGTAGAAAAAATACTACCGTTACAATTATAATGTCAAATTGTCAAAAGGGTTATTTCTTGGTAACTATGTTTGATATACGAGTATATATAATAATTTGAACGGCAACCCGGCCATTTTAATTGTATTTCATTTTCTAAGTTCTACCACGTCTTTCAATTAAATATCTTTTAATGTTAAAATTATAGTTATTAATATTGTTCCACCTAGTGGTCAAATATGTACGTGATTTTCTTGAAATAAGCGTTTCTTTTTAACATAGCCTATACCCTACAGTTCCATTAAATAATTTCTTGCATTTATGTATTTGTTGTTTCATATTGCTATTAATAAACTTGTCATTTTATAATTTAATTTTTGTCATGTACAAACAATAATTTTTTATTTGATTCTAAAGATTATTAGAGCAGGAGTTTGTTTTCTGTGCTAAGTTGTGACATACGTCCTATCAACCAGTACATCTTCCGCAGTTGTAGGCCTAGTTGCTTTCTTTTTGTAAATATGTGCTTCTTCCAAGTAAGCCTCCTGTCTAAGTGTATTCCCAAGTACCTCACATGGTCAGCCTGCGGTATATTGACATTGTTTTATGTGATACTTGGGCAGTTTCCCTGTCTAGTTGTGAACGTAATATGTATTGGTTTTGATTCGCTGGACTTGATTCTCCAGTCCTTCATTCATGAAGATAGTTCGTCCAGATTTTTCTGTAGTATAGTCGAGGCATTAGCTGGATCATTATGCGACGCCAATATTGCCGTATAGTCAGCAAAGGTTCCCGTCATAACTGAACTTTTCACAGGTTAGTCTGCTTATAATGGATATAACATAGGCCCTAATACGCTACCCTGTGGTACTCCAGCCTGACTCTGACGAATGTTCGTTATTGCATCCTCATGTTTAACCATGAAGTATCTGTTCTGAATATATGACCTTAGTATACTGTAGTAGGTGGGAAGTTTTTGCTTAATTTTACAGAGAAGTCCTTCATGCCACACACGGTCAAATGCCTGTGAAATATCTAGGAATGCTGCTGAACAAAACTCTTTCCTTTCAAAAGCCTGGTGAATTTTATTGACTATCCTGTGAACCTGTTCAATAGTTCCATGTTTATACCTGAAGTTGGTGATCTGGAATTATGTTGTTTTCTGCAATGTCCGGAAGCATCCTCGAAAGCAACAGGGATTTGACTGAAGACTGATAGGCCTATATGATTTCGGTTCTTCTGCAATTGTATTCGGTTTAAGAATCATCATGAATTGCGCTACCTTCCATTAAGGGGCAATAAAACTAATTTTGATGATTGCATTGAAAAGTTGTGTAAGTAATTTGATGCCAATCTCATCGTTCTTCGTTATGAGGTCATAGCCTGGGGCCTTTTTACCATTCAAATTCTTAATTGTTTTAGCACCACGGAAATATTAAAAAAATTTAATTGGCTTATGTGGTGATGTCTGAGCCCTTATACATTCAGAATTCTCTACTATAAAAGAATACACTCAGAACCTCATTCTGATGATCTAGTGACCCTTCATACGGGTGAGGAGAAAAAACTTGTTGTATGTGCTCAGCAAAAGTGGCCGCCTTATCTTCGCATTTGTCACTAGTGAATATTGTTGCTTTACTTTTAATGGTGTTTAATTTGATCTTTCACTTATCATAGTATGCTTCAAGCATGTCAAGATAATGTTATTCCTTAAGACTGTTAGTTTTGAACATTTGAAAGTTATTTATATATATAATTTATTGTAAGTTGAATGATGCAAAATTAATAATTATTTAAAAAATATATATTCGGTATTTTTGTTCACATTATTCAATTCACATTAAATCATTAATTATGTTTCAATAAATTACATTAAAACTATTTATAAATTTAAAAGAAACTTGAACTAATGACATCTCCTCGTGTACGTAATCATTTCAAACTATGGACTTCTTTTCTTTTGTCTTTTCTTCTTCCTTCTTTCTCTTCTTAGCAGCTCTCGCATACCCTTCTTATTTGGTCCAGTCTCTTCTTTTCTCGATTACACATTCTCCATACTCTTCTCCATATTTCTTTCCAATACATGTTACCCTTCTCTTCATTTTCCATACTGAATCTTGTTGCTCGCTTTGTGTTTCTTGTTTCTTTTTCTTTGCATAAGCTGGTACTTCCCTCGCCCAAATTCTCTATTTCCTTTCATTATACTCTTATTCTATTTTCGCCATCCCTTTTTATATCTGTATATCCCTGTCTTTCTTCCTCTCTTCTTATTTTCTCTGCATCTTCTACTGAAATTATATTCCATTCATAGTATTTTTTCTTTCTTTTCGTTCCCCCTTCGTCGCATTCTTTCATAAGCTCCACTTATATTTAAAATTTCCTATCCTGTGTTAAAGAATATAAACACAGTTTATTTTGAACGACCTAACGCGTTGAGAGCTAGATACTGTATGGCAGATATTCGCAGGACTGCAACTCTTTTGCAGGCAACATTTCTCGTCCGAGACTGTTCAGTGTTCATTCTTTAACACTTCATCTTGCTTGTTTGTAAATACAGAGAAATTAACTAAGAAGAAATAAGAAGAAAAATTACTTTTTTATTAAAATAATATGACTACTAAAACATTAGAAGTAGGTCTACCCTATTTTGCCCTATAAATATTTGGAAGTGTTTAGATTTAAAAAAAAAAATTACATACAGATTTTACATAATTTTAGTAAATTTTGGAAAGATGTAATACACCACTGAGAGCACTACAACAAAATTATCAAAAATTAAAGAGATTATCTTGTCTGTTTTTCAAATGTTTTAATTTAAAAAATTTTGATTGAATTTAATCCGATGTGTATTTTTAAAAGCAGTAAAAAATAAACTTTAAAAATTCCTGAAAAACAAACAGCAAGTCAAGGTAATTAAACAGGAACTAGAGTAATTCAGTATTCGTATTTGAACAAATTAAAATATGTTCAGCAGGAATAGGAAAACATGAAAGAGGAGTATTTTAAGTGACTCAGTATTGAAGGAAATCTAAATATAATTAATTAGAAATTGAATAGACGACGCACTCTAAAGACGTATGTTTCTCAAAGATAAATTCATTAAAATGCATGCAGACATACAACACATTAAACGACATTAACTCGTACAAGAACAAAAGAACCAGCTAACCCCACATTGTGATTTGAAATAAACCCGCATTTCTATGTTAAAAACATGTAGTCAAATTTATGTGTTAATAACGATTTAAAAGTAAATTAAGAAATAAATAATTAAATGCAAATAACAAATTATTAAAATTAGTTAAAAAAATATATAAAAGACAAATATAAGAAAGAAAAACTATAAATAAATAAAAACTGAGAATAAGCACAACGGAAAAAAAACAAAATGTAGTAATAGAAAAACTAGAAGAACTTAAACACAATGTAGTATACTTGTATGTCTCTGTCAAATAACAAAAGAAAACATGTAAAATAGGTAACTAGCAATGCTAATAAACTGTTTAAGGAATTGACAAATACACAGAACAATATTGAAGCATAAAGTGAAACTGAACATTGACGCGCGGTAGTTTAACTGAAGCAGTAAGAGGATTAGTTATTATGAATAAGTATAAGTGTGAAGCTGCTCTAAAAATTTAATCACTAGTTACACCCACTCCCTTAGATAAAGATAAACTTACAAGTTAGAATGAAGTTTAAATTTACTCACCGGTTTGAAATGCGCTGGCCATGAACAGCGCTACGAAGACTGCGATGAGGCAGCCCAACGATACCTTGAAGATAACAGCCATGATGCACTTAATGTTTCAATAAACACTTCTCACTTTAATCCAATATTTACTTCACACTTTATTTTCTGTCCCAGGGGTATAATAACCGCAACAATGCAATGTTTTAAGCCAATCAGGTGAAAGTATAACAATAATGCAATGTTTTAAGCCAATCAGGGGAAAGTACCGGTTAACAATGTAAAAGAATAAAACACTAACCAAAGTCAAATTAGCATTAATTACTACGCCATCTTGATTTTAACCATGTAAACTGTTACGTCAGGTTGATAACAGAGTTATAATAAGAACACAAGCCACTTTACAACAATGATTATTTATTGAATATTTACCGTGCTGGAATAGACCGACATAGATTATGTAAGTCCAGAATATTAAACAAGTAGTACATAAAAACATATGAGCTTATATACTATGGAAGTAATAAAAGTTGTTATTAAAAAGTAATAAACTAACAAATAGATAAAAATAATATAACTATTAAATCTGAAATTAATACAAGTTTTAAGAAACAATAAATTAACAATTTAGATAAAAGGTGAAAGTTCATTATATTATAGATACATTGATTATTATCATAAATTACTTTTATCTATGTAGCTTTTAAGTATATTTATCTGTGGAGCTATTAAGTCTGGAATTAATATGAGTATTTAAGAATTAATAATTTAACATAATTGGATAAGAATGATCCATATTTATAATAAAGCTTGTTTCCAAAATATAGTTTGATTCATAATCATAGATTTAATTTAATCCGTCGATATAACACCTTCTTCCTTAAGAGAAAGGTAGGGGTAGCTTGCTTTCTGGTAGATATCTCTTCTAGTGGTCATCTTGAGGTGTGGTTGCGACTCGGCTTCCATATGTAATTCTGTTGGGGGTTAGACATCGTCTTGTTCCGTAGAGCATATTTCAGGCTCTGCAGCCCGTTTTATCCAAAAGAATTTATATTTTCCAGACCTGGGTGTTGTCTTATTGAACTTGAAATATATAAATTTGATTATTTTATACAAAATTGTTAGTATTATACAGGTGATTAATATGTATAAGAAGTAAGTAATCCAATTAACAGATTTATTGATTGAATGTGTGTTATAAATCTCATGAATTTTGTCTTGTAAGTGATCGCCACCTCTTGCATACCTGCTTTAACTTGCCTCTCATTATTTCGCCGTACTACTATGACAACATCATCTGCGTATAGTCTATAAAAGTTATCTGGATCAATAAAATTTTCTATTTTTCTTACCCTCAAATTAAATAGCCAAGGACTCAGAGGGACTCCTTGTGGTAAACCTCTTTCTCTTATGAAGTTCTTTCCTTTCTTGTCTCCGAACCAAAAATGTACTTTCCTCCTCTGAAATAATTTGCTTAGTACAGACGCCAGTTTGCTCGGCAATCCAGCCTCATAGAAATCCTCAACTAAATCCTGTACTCTTACATTGTCATACGCAGCATTTATGTCGACGAAAAGCGCCATAGTTTTCATATTCTTTCTTTTTCCCGATTCTATTATCATATTAAGGTCGTTGATTCCCTCTCTAATGCCTCTTTCTTTACGAAATCCTATCATTTCTTCCGGGAATAACTTATTTTTTTTTACTCCAATGTTCCAGTCTGCCTTTCAAAAATTTTTCGAATAATTTTCTGTTACAGTCCGAAAGGTTGATTTTTCTATAAGAAGATGGCAAATCACTTGGTTTCCCCTTCTTTAATATTGGCACCACCTGCACTTCTACTCAAGACTCTAAAATTAGTTTCAAAATGCAAATTTTTCCTATGTCTATTAAGTTTTTAATCATGTCATATGCAATGCCATCTGGACCAGGGGTCCTTCCTTTCGCTCCTTCCTTTCGCTTCCTAATGCTACTTTCATCTCCCACTCTTCTAACTTGTCTAAAAGTGTTAAATCAACTCCGTGTCTATCCTCTTCATAATCTAGATGTTCACTACTGTCCAACTCTGTCTCCGCCTCTTCTAAACCTCTTCTTACTTTCTCATCTCTCACGATATTTCTAAATCTCTTACTTGAACTTCTTATTCTATTTATTGAATCCCAAAGTTGTTTAGGTGATTTCTGTTGGTTCAACTCCTCTGTAAACATTCTCCAACTAAATCTTTTTTTTCTTTTAATAGATTTGTAGCTTTTTTTTCCACTTCTTTCCACAATTCTTAATTTGTATCTATGCCATCTTCTATAAGCAGATTTCTTAGTCTTTACTGCTTTGGTACAATCCCGATCCCACCAGATATTTGGTTTCCTCCAACTGATCTTACTAGTCCCCCCTTCCTCTTGACAAATTGCTGCTTCACGCGCTGCTCTTTCAATAAAACTAACAATCCAATCATATTCTTCTTGCATGGATGAAAAATTTCTTTCGCTCCTATTCAACTCATCTGCTACTCTCTTTTTAAATTTATTCCAATCCATTGTGTTTATTTTATAATTTAGTTTTTATCTTAGATCTTTTCTCCCTGCAACATACCATCCTTGTCCAGTTATCCTAATCAAACGATGATCCGAGTTCAGTGGTTCATTTATGACTTCCTAATTTATTTCTCCTACTAAGTCAACTGACATCCATGATAAATCTAATACCGAGACCATCCCTGTCCCAGGATCAACTCTGGTTCTCACCCTCACCTTCATTTAACAGGATTAAACCTGCATTATCCATTGCTTTAAGAATTTGCTCACCTCTACCATCATCTCTTTGTCTGCCCATGCTACTGAATGCGCATTCCAATCACCTATGATCAATTTTGGATCTGCAACTTCATTCACTAATCTTTCTATGTTTGCTATAGAGACTATCGCATCTTGTGGCATGTAAACTGAAACAATATTTATGTTTCTATTTCCCCACTTCACTTCTACCCCTACACATTCCATTCTGCCTCTATTCTTTAAATTTAACTCTCTTATAAAAACCTCTGCCTTTACTATCAAAGCCACACCTCCTCTTCTACCATCTCTATCTTTTCTGATTATCCTAAATCCTGGCCATCTTATCACCTCCATCTCACTTAACCACGTCTCTTGCAATGCCACTATACTCACTTTATTCTCATATACGTGTTGTTTCAACTCTGTTAATTTATTCCTTATCGATCTGCAATTCCACTGCGCAATACTTTTATCCCCGAGATTCATCAATCAAAAACAAATATAATAACACATAAAACCGACCCACGAAATCTAATTTATGAACTTATTTTCCTCCCGATTCGACCCTTTTTATCATTCTTTAAAGGGCCTTTTGATGAGCTGCGTGTCGTTTTTTTTTTCATATTATCCATCTCTGTTTCTTCTTTATTATTTTCTTCTTTAGTTTCGTCCTCTTCTTCATCTTCATCCTTACTTGAACTAGGCATTGCTTTTCTTTTTCTATCAAAATTTCTTTCTATGTCCATTTTATCATCCTCCCTTGACTTTTCCTTCGTATTAAACTCACTTTCTAATCCTTTACATTGCCCTTCCTTCGCCATTCTATCCACCTTCACTACTTCTATTATTTCCACTCTTGCTAAATCTATTTCCCTTCCCTTTTCTTTGATGATCTCTTTATCAACTACCACATCCTTATCAGTTGTTATTTCCGCTCTTCCCTTCGTGTAATTGAAGTGACGTAAGTCTTTCACTGGCCTTTCCGTTTTGCACTCAGCTCTTATGTACCCGCATCAACATCTCTTACATTTTTCTATTACAGTTGCCCATTTTTTATTTATAAACATTTTAACAGGTATCACTCCTTTTGGAGGTATTCTCAAACATCTGTGTCCCGTTATTACATTTATCAGATCCTCACCCCTCCACATTTCTGCTTCGTACTTTATAATCTTGCCATAGTTATCCACCACTCTGCGTACTTCCTCTTCTGTTACTTCGAATTGCACGTTTAATATTTTTATCCATACCATGGGCTCCTCTGTTCTTCCAAACTCCAAATCCCATCTCTCCGTCCTATGTCATTTCTATATTTTCCAAAATATCCTCATTTTTGAACTTAATAAATAACTTCTCGTACATCATGTTAATGCCAACCATACTTCCCAGTAAACATTTTGGAGTCAATTCTACTTCATTTCTATTACATATCATGAGTTTTTTGTCTGGAACGTGTTCGTTTTATATTCAGTCGTTCATAGGAAAGACCCTTTTTATGAGTTACAGACATTGCAACGACGGTTCACTGCTGAATTAAAAGCGACTCCAGTTTATGATTTATGACCGGAGTTATAAACTTGACACTAGTTGAAGGCCTGTTGTCTTCGTCAGTGATGGCAGGGGTATAAAACTTAATGGAATTCTACTTTTTAGAGTATGCAAAATATAAATATTTAAATGAAGAAATAAATAGATGTAATCTTTAGTACGGATCGTGATTTTTTTAATGAATATTATTCATCTTCAACAATACTCGTTATATTAGTTTTTTACATTGTTTTGGTGATTCAAAAATCCACGATCGGCAGGTCTGCGTTAGGTTTAAAACCTCTGTCTTAGCAACGCTGCTTAGAGTATTCGTTTAAACACATTATATTCGGAGATTGAGGGAGACAGCGTGTGCCTATTACCATTAAAGAAATATTTGTTGAAAAAGGATAGCATATACTTTAAACATACTGTACTGAACGAGATACTATACAAGTATACAAGTGTAATGGTGAAAAATATATTTTACTTTTCTAGCCGCATCTCGTTTCTCTCTCACTTTGGAATGAAAATGAACTAAAAAAATATATCCTAGTGTGAAAGAAACAACTGCTACTTATTGAATGATGTTGGAAAAAGAAAGAATATTATTATGAAAAAATTCTAACAACTAACACAAAATCTGTGACAGGTAGAGAGCTTGTAAAGCGTTAGAATTGAATTGTACGAGTGACTCGAACGTCACGAAATAGGGCACTTCACCAAATTGTTTACTGGGTTTCCACTTCCTTTTCTGTCATTACTTTCCGCAACTATTTGTGTACCTCTACAGGCGCTGGTTGTTTTCCAACAGGTCCGAGATCCACGACCAAAGTATTTTGTCTTTCCATTTTTTTTTCAAATATATTCAACAAACACTATAATATAACGCTACCGATATTCTCCTCCTTTTTTCGGTAGTAAACTCTGTCTTGCCTTTAATTTAAATATAATTAACCAACAAAATTAATCGGATCTGTCAATATACGTCCTTCATTCCCACGTAAATATTAATATGCATTTTTTATGTTATTTTAAAACTATATTTTATATATAAAATAATTTATATAATTATTTACATATAAAATATATTTTTAAAATTACATAATTTGTAATATGAGTATTATATAAATTAAATTTTAATTAAAGAGTTATATAACAAACAATAACTGAATTTATATGACACTACACTGTCTGTTGATAAAGTTGACTATCAAAACCTCAAATATCCAATTATTTTTATTCAATTTGCAATATTATATAAATTATTAACGATTTAAATGGTCAGTTTTGTCCCATTAATAATTAAAGTTGCACAAATTATATCTTATCAAGGTATCCAAAATAGTTATGTTATCTGTTGTAGAAGCGAAAGAAATAGAAGGAATATTTAAGAAGTTCTAACCGTGTACCATGCAAAAAAGTGTTAAGAATAGTAAAATGCTTTGCGATCTTTATGATTGGTTACTCATTCGCCAACACTTCAAGCCCTTTAAAACATCTATTATAACATCATTTTCCGTTGTTTGACCTGATAATGTTCATAAAGCATTGCAGTTTCATTTAATCCTATGCCATTGTTGCTAATAAAATAAATCAAATAAATGATTATGTTCTGGTGTGTAAATATAAAATATACTTAGAGTATATGTACTTGAAATATACAGCATAATTATAGAAATATGTGTACAATAAGCACAAACCAAAACAACTGGAAATACAAAATAGATTAGAAAAACACATTATATTAAAATTAGAACTGTTTGGAATATTATCCAAAAGGAATAGAATGTTGTAAAATCACTCACATTTAGGGTGTCATGTCAAGCAACTATATATACGTCATAAGCCAGATCTAAATTCACAATAAATACTGTTAAGATTTATACAGAAATCTGTAGTTTTCTATTAGGGACGTTGCGTAAAAACTTAATCGAGCGCGAATTTCTTACTTGATGTTTTATTTAATTGAATTATATATTTTTATTTTATAAATCGCTATCTGGGGGTAGTGATTTATTTGTAAAGAAAATAACAGATGTAAGCTCAATACAATATATTTTAATTTTTACCGTACGAACATATAATTACAACTCTTATTTTAAAACTTACTTAACTAAAACTTAAAACCAACAAAAAATCTAACTTTAAACAATGTACAATGGAAGAGGATAACAATATAACAAAAATTCCTTCCTCTTAGGCGGAGAAGGTTCAATATAACAAAAAAAATATTTGAATAATTGAAGAAACAGTGTTAAACAGTGTTAAATATTCAATGTTCAATTCAAACTATATAAAATGCGTCACAAATGTTTTGCTTCGACCAACGCAACATACTGATAATTAAAATTAAGAAATTGCTTTGATAATGTTTTGTTCTTACTAAAAGTACTTGCACTTGGGGTTTCATCTGGAGCGTAATAATCATCATCATAATTTAAATTCTCTGCAATTGATCACATAAGGACAATTGAATTATAGTCATTTGATTATACAATTATATTATTACGTATGTTTTGTACATGGCTTGAGTAAACAAGATGCGCAATAAAACATAGAAAAATGCAGTAGTTTTTCTACAACTTTCAAAACAAAAGGTGTGGCTAATCCAAATAATTATCGTAAAATATAATGCAGATAATGAAAAAGATTATAAAGAAATAAACATGCTTGTTCACAGGGTTCCCACTCGCTAAATTTTTACATAAACTATATATACGTTTTTCGAATTTTGCCGGTTGTTTGAGATTTCTGCCGATAGTTGTCACACTATAAAATTTAGTGTTACCCATGATCATTTACAGTGACATTTGCAAATTATTGTTATATTGATTACATTTAAACAGTTTTTAACTTTGATTAATAAACAATAAATATGGTATGTACATAAATTCAAAATATTAATACATTTTATTTTATTACAACTATGTTTTCATTTAAACTAACATTTCAAAAATATATTTTCTTACATTAATTTAATGCATATTTACAGAACAATAACCTGATTGTTATTGGAGATAGTTTTCTTGTGAGATATGGCGATGAAATATTAAAAAAAAGAGTCTTTCATAAAGATGGTAAAAGATGTGTAGATATGGCAAAAGAGGGGCTTACATCACGACAACTAAGAAATCTTCTAAGATCAACAAATTTTACATCGATGTCTAAAAAGAATACGTACATAATATTAATAGGAGTTAATGACATTTTAATGGTATGTATAAAAATTGTTCATATAAAACTTTAGAACTTAGAATTAATAACATAATTAAAATTATAAAAAATAATTTAATTGTATTTTGCTTTATAGAATAAAAGTCCTAAACAATTTAATTTAAACACCAAAAAAGTAAGTCAGATTTTAAGACGAGCAAATGCAAAAGTTATTTGGCTAACTATACCACAGCCACCTAAATTTCAAAATGAAGCACAGTCTAGGTTGTTACGATTATACAACAACATTTTACTGAAACTAAAAAGAGGTGATTATGATTGTTTAAATACTAACTTAACATTGTGTATATTTATTAATTAACTTATTTATAATATTTCAGAACCTAACCAGGAAGTCATCGATTTGAGAGAATTATTTATTTTAAATAATGAAGTCAATAAAGACCTGTTTGAGAAGTATGTATAATTTGTATGATATTATAAAATATGTGCGTCAATATTTAGTAATTAATAAACAATGTTTTGTTATAGATTTTGCGGACGTAACAACAAAATTGATGAACTACACTGGAATAAACGAGGCATGGAATTAGTTGAAGAAAAAATTAAGTTATTTATTTAGTAAACATTTAGTAACAAGTGTTGCTTTATAATTTAAGTTGTATTCGTTTAATTGATTTCAAAGTATGTCCTATGTTCCTTTATTTTCATTCTATAAATTCATTTCCCTATAATATCCCTTCAATTCTAGCTACTTCTGGTAACCCAAAATTTGTTTTGTCAAGTTTCTGTATGTTTTTATATTAATAATCAAACATTTTACTAATGAGATATTATGTTGTAACTGTTAAAGTATATGAAGTAAACAGCTAAATGAAATTGATATAAAATACAATTATAGAAACAACATACGACTGCTTTTATGAGATGCATAACGGAAAGATATATGTAAAGTTCATTTGTTTCATACTATTATAGTGTTAATATGAATATATTTAGTATGCTTAACCTTTATGGGATGTTTATTTCCGGGATATTTAGCTATTTATTTATTTAATATTTTTAGCTATATGGTCCAGTCATTTAAGCTTAAATTAGGTAAGAATCTCGGAATTCGAGATACCCAGCTGTAAGTCTGTAAATACTTGTATATTGACACCCTAAAGTTGTCTCAAAACCTACATATGGTAGGGTGTATAAACCATATGTAGGTTTTGAGAGAATTCCGAGGTGAACTTACTATAATGACTGGGCTAATACATTCTTCATTCTTATAGTTACATTGCATTATATAAATTTACATAAATTAATTTCTTCTCTTATGACTAAAAACTTAAAACCAAACTAAAGAACAAGAACTTAAAATCTAATTTGACTACATTAAAAAATACTTTTACAGATAACTGGACTGATTTAGAACAATTATCTTACACAACTATTTATACCTTTGCATTGTTAGGTTTTATAATTTGTTGACACTATTTGCAAGTTTATTAACAAATAAAATTCCATTTCCACTATGATATAAAATAATGTATGCATACCTTTTGTAAGTTATAAAAAAAATTAATTTAGTATACGGGTACACATGGTCACAAGACCTTAATGTAATAGGATTAGAATATATCATTTTTGACAACTCCTCCTTTACAAATACTATTTGCATAAAAAATAAGCAATTACTTTTAAAATTTGATAACTGTAAAAAAAGTCTGCATGAAATGAAAATTGAAAATTGTGTAATAATTGGATGTAATTAATGCATTAAAATTACTAATTGTAATTCAAACTATAGGTCCATGGTAATGCATAGGTAGGGAATCCTTAAATTAAGATTTAATAAACGTATATCACTCATTATATTACTAAATATATTTTGTAGCAGTTAGCGCTATTAGCGCTATCTGTTAGCGCTATTGCGTAATAATTTAAAAACTATATGTATCACTATGTTTAGAAATCGTTAATATAGAAATAATATCTTCTTACTAAATTAACTTATTAAAAATCAACTCCTTATTTATGTTTCTTTAGATAATTATGATATATATGTAATTTTACAATTATTAATGATGGTAAACGTCTAAGAGCAATTATCCTTGACAGCAGAGTCATAATCGTAGTGATTAAAAAGAAGACGAATATTTTCTTCATGTTCTTCAACGAGGCGGTCACATATTTTCTTTATCGATGAAACTGTTATAGGTTTTACTGAAACTAATTTACAAATAATTAATATATCTAAGTACCTTATGAATGCATACAACAACATATGATCTTACATTGAAAATGTATCTCGTTCATAAATCGATTTGTCGGTTCCTTTAACGAATACATCTATACATCCTCTGACATAGGCTTTACACGATTAAGTTGATTTGTGGAGAATCATCGAACCAACATCAAGTATACACTATTTGACACTTCTTCCACATATCAAAATATTTGTACAGTATGACTCTAATTATCCAAACTAATTGGAGATCAAGTAAATCAAGGAGATCTACTGTGTCTAATATATTTATAGTAATTCAATATTTATGATAAACTTTACCAGCATTATAGATGTTAACAGTAATGACGGTCCATAACGTTTTCGTTCATTTTCTAAATATCGTTAAATATTCATTACAGTTATGACTCTTCAATGCGTTTCTATGTTTATTATACTATAACATTTCACAACATACTTGAAAGTTCTTTTTCAATAAAATATATTTGACAAATTTGAAATTATTTACAAAATAAAAACAGAAGTTTATACTCATAAATATGATATTTTTTTCACACGGTAATATCAAAGATAATACGTAAAATATGAGTGAGATAGTGGTTTTTCATTTTGTTAAAATTTATACGGCTCATCTTTTCCAAGTATGGCTCACCGCCTTACTATCGTAACTTAAACTAAAAAATGTCTAATTTCTTTATGCAAGCAAAATTATTTTTTTTAAGACCAAAAAATCATACAATATTTTTCATTTTAATGGAACCAAACATATTATTTAAATCAATTATTTACAATTTTAAATTGAATCTACATTTAAAAATAATATTGTGGTTATTCTATTAATTTTAAATCGAACTAATAATATACACTTTGCGACGGGGCGAAGCGCTAGTATATTATAATGTTCCAGGTGTATATTTATATGTTTATTTGTTTATATCTTTACGCGATTCGTATGGTGGCTCGAAAACGGCCCCGCGCATTTTCTTGAAAATTGTCTATTTCGTAGAGAAAAAAATTCTAAGACTTTCGTCGTCCTCGAATTTTCCCCCGAATAGTGGAACGCAGCCATTAGGGGCCATCAATAATTGGCCCCTAATGGCCATCAATAATTTCTTTTTATTACGCCACCTAAATTTCATGCTTCTTGGATGGTCCATTATATAACTTTATGGGTTGACATGATTTCTCTTTTTTGGGTAAAAAAAACAACAGATTTGTATTATGTATTTGTATGAATTTATTTATTTATTAACAATAAGTTATCGAGTTACATGGTTGCATATTATGCTTTGTGCTTAGTGGCTACTTATATAGGGGTCGATTGATGTTACGATTGAATACACATAAATGTGTATTAGTGTGTCTATTTTAATAAATATCTAAATGTTGTCGGAGATATAGCAATTAAAAATTTGAATTGTACTTTTAGCACTACAGAGGTCAGTTATTTGTTGATTCAGTCATTGTTGTGGTAATGTTTTGTAGCTGTTGGTAGTCCTGTGTATCTAGTACGCATGCATTAGGTAGTAAAGGATAATAAGTTTTCATTTCATTTAACCCTATTACGGTAGCAAACATACATAATATTGAAACTTTATTGTTCCTCGAAACAACTGTAAATAATATTTGATATATAAATACATATAGCAGAGATTTATAAGCTTGAAGGTTGGTAACCCGTAAACTTGTCAGAGTTCTGCATTAATATGCTATCTCTTTAAGATGGGCAACATAGCGGACGTGAAGTCATATGCTCATTTTGCCATATAGAATAACTAAAAGCACTAGCACCAACTATAACTGGCACTATAAAATATGATAGATACATAAAAAAATTTGTAGTAATTTCTGATTTTATTATTCTTCTTGCCACTCTATATGATAAACTGTGTTCCTTTGCCCCATTTTCTTTCTGTTTCTTGTTTCCAAAAAAATTCCATTTACTTTTTCTGAATTTACAATCATTTTCATGTTTTCTTATAAGAGTTTCATCTTCCGTGATTGTACATCCATTGCTTTCATATCGACACGATGCAGTAGCAACCCTGCGTTTACTTGTCAAAGTCTCAATTAAATTTTCGAGGTTATGATTCCTTTCTTCTGTAACAACATTATCACACAATTTACAGTTTTTGTTTTGAAATCCCATATACATAGTACAGCTATTACAGAAGCTATGGTTCTTCTTACACATTCTTATTGGCACTGACAATGTGTCATCACAATTCGCACAGCGTAGAAGACTTGAACATGACAGTTCATTTAAATGAAAACCTGTAATAGATATCTTGAATTTGTCACCTTTAAGGGAAGGAATTTTTGTTGCATTATTAATCAGATATTCATCACATAATAAGTCATCTACACAAGATGTTTTAGGTAGAATCTCACAAGACAATGACAGCTCTGGGTAATCATAAGATGAAATAGTAAACTGTTTTAGTAATAGGGAATCATTGATGTATTGTTCATCTGTTTTACCAATGTACTGAATCATAATAAACTTCTGACCTTTATGGCTGTGTAGCACTATACGATACAGTGCGTTGTAAAAGTTCGCTTTATTAAATTGAGTCAGTAACGCAACTGGGTTTTTATAATCAATGTTAAAGTAATTCTCGGTGGTTGAAAGGTCAATTAATCGCTTGAAATGTTGTTTTTCGAAGTGTTTAATCAGGTACTTCAGGCTAGATGTACCTCCCCATTCGCAAGCGTCGATGAAACATCTTCCAGACACATTATCTAAATGAGACGCAAATCCATCAAACATGTGGGCTTCATATCTGCACCCGCAACCAGGACACAAGCTGAAAGTAAATTAAATACAGTTAATACAACAGTATTTTTTGATACAATATGATTCAAAAGTTTGTTGCGTCTACGTACTACGAGGGGCAACAATTTATAATTAAATTAGCAAAAACTTTTATCGCAGTATGTATAAGCTCAGCTATTGTTAAAGGAAGTTTCTACTTTAATTTTTATCAAATGTGATAAGACAGATTAGATTCTAATAACTAGCGGTATTTTAGAAATGATACCAACTTTGATTGAATTTATGGTAATTATTTAATATAGCTACATCTTTTGTTTTTCACTTTGAAAAAAAATTTTATATCCAAACAAGGCAGTATTATGCAAAAAATCTGTCAATTAATACATGTAAAAGTAGTGACATAACCTCAATTTTGAAATTTCAACTTTTACCCTCAACATCTTCTATTTCTTAATAAAAAGTGTTAAAATAAATATTACGTACTGATTTTGACATGTTTTGAGTATACAATAAGCATAATAAAACATACAAAAATGCAGTAGTTTTTTTTACAAAGTAAAAAACAAAAGGCGTAGCTATATCGAATAATTACCGAAAATTTTCTTTAAATTTAATGTCGGTACTTCTATTTATCTTTTTTCGGTTCAATTTTTACATATAGAAACATTCAATAAGAAAGTGTCATTTTATATTTTAGAATTGTGAACATACAACCATCCTTGCGGTAACAACAGGCTTGTGTCCAACGCCTTAATTTCTATAAAACTGTACTAAATATTAATAAAGTTGGCTACTAGAACCTCAAATGTGTTAGGAGATATTAACAATTAAAAAAGTTATTTTTTCAATATTCAACATAATCTTCAATATTCAATAACAGTTTCAATGTGAATCATTATCGAAATTCCAAATTATTGATAAAATTAAACTATTTTTCTATTCAAAACTCTTCTTACTGAACCAAAAACAATAAACCTATTTTAATAAATAGTTACATGAAATTAAAGGATCTAAATTTGCAAAGAAATTCCAAATCTCCTATATACACTATCCCTTTTAAATCATTAATTAAACCTATGGATATATATATATATATATATATATATATATATATATATATATATATATATATATATATATATATATATATATATATATATATATATATATATATATTATTATCAACAATTATTATCAAAAACATTTAATGATGCGATTAATAAAAGGAAAATTTTTTAAACCTAATACATCAATTTAATACAAATTTTACAAAAATAGTATTTACAGATGCATTGATGTATTGATTTAGAAAGAAATAAAGCAGGATTTGCTTTATATGAACATACAATTATTATATGATAAATTTAAATTAAATAATAAAGTTAGCTCTTATACTGGAGTAAAATTATTAATATCAAAAGCATTGGAAATTAATGAAAATATTAACTACAATAAAAGTATAATATTATTGTTCATATTTTCATTAATTTCCTATGCTTTTTATAATCATTAATTTGATTATAAAAATAATAATAATATTAATATTAATAATAATAGTAATATTTGAATAATAATCCAATATTTATGTTAAACTTTATAGTCAAAGTTACGATAGACCGGCGATGAGTCATACTTTTAAAAGTTGAGCTGCATAAAGCTACGACATATTAACAAAGCATTGTCTCCCTCTTATTACTATAATATATATGGGAGTGTATAATGTTGGTCCATCACTTTCAAAATATCGCAATGCTTTTCTTTTCAAAGATCTAAACATTTCCACACCTTATATGCTTATATTATTATAATATTTGACAATAAATTTGACAGTTCGTTCTATTACAATAAATAAATTTGACAAATTTAAATTTGTTTACAAAATAAACACAGACATGCGCTTATACATCAGTCTATACTTAACATAGCAGACAACTGGTGTTATTTTTTATCCTTTTCACTCCCATATATATTATAGTAATAAGAGTGAGACAATGCTTTATTAATGTGTCGTAGCTTTATGCAGCTGTACTTTTAAAAGTACGACTCATCGCCGATCTAATGTAACTTTGACTATATGAATTTAATATTAGAAACGTTCAAAAAAGTAAATTTATATTTTATTATATTATGAAAGCACGTGGTATTTATTAATACTTATTTTGAGCACGCGGTATTTCAATAATAATTATTTGATTTTATTTGTATTTTTGTAGATTGAGTAGTTCTTACTAAAGGTTCCTAAAGGTTTATAGTGAAAGAGAAATTTTAAATGTGTTTAATAACTAAAGTAAACAATATTTTGCAAAAACGGGTCATCCCTTCTACTGAGCGGGCACAAGTGTGAAATCTGTTGTCTTATCTACCTGATACGACCAAATTAAATCTACTGAACCCAAAAATGAAATAATTTGAATTCGCACATATTTAAATCTTATATGCTATAATGTTTTTTAAATTGACAATTTTAATTTTATATGAAATGTTTAATGAAAACAATTGAATTGAAGTTGAATTTGTCCAATTACTAACCTCAGAGTTTGTGCTTTGAATAAAAATAAAAATATGATCACTTTTCATGAAAATATTCCATTTCTTCTGCTGATTTAAAATAATTAATGATAATTTTAAGAATAATTTGATGATGTATGTTTATGTGTGAATTTGTAAAATTAAAAACCAAGAAACACACACCTATATTTCTATAAAAATTCAAAATATTTATTTTAGAAAATGGTGAACAACTAATTAATAGTATGATTTGTTGGCTTACTGATTATAATATTCCATTGGTCCTCCGTTTTTAGCACATTCACATTTTTTAAATTGACTCATTTTAATTTAATGTATTCTTTTGATGAACTCTTTGTTAAAATTGCAAACTGTTAAGCCGGAATAGTTCTTACACAGACCAGCACAGACCAGCATGTAAGTAATAACTGAATGCTGAACGATGCACAGACAATTGGCATTACCCCCACCCGTGTGGTACTCAGAAGGTCACCCTTGCAAATTCGAATATTTTCAAAACTATTTTAATAACTGTCCTTTTGTTTACTTTTACCTTACTGGCTGTCTCAGTGGAATGCAGGTATACAAAACCTCGAATACACAAACAGACTTGCTGAATGCATTTGAAGCAAATATAAAAATCAGCTGTTATTTGAAATGCATTTACTTATGAAATTTACTTGGAAATACCTTTAAAGTATCATAAACACTAATAAAACACTTACTTGGTGCTATTTTTAAAAATCTAGGTAGTATTTTTATGAAACAAAAATCGGAATTTTTATCTCCATATTTCGAATTCCTTCAACCTGCTGTGGAAAAAAATATGTTTAGAAAGCACACGTTTACACGTATGCGTACGATAGTCAAGGTAGCAGCTTCAGGACAGTCAAGTTAAAAAGTTTTGGTCTAGAGATAAGATGAGAAATTAATTGATGTAATTGGTACGTTTACAGTGAAACGAATGAAAATGATCTGTGACAAACATTTATCTTATCGAATAATTATTTATAAATAATGTACCTATAAGGATGAAATTGAGTTTGTAGGTTATCAGTAAAGTATTAACTTTGAAAATTAATTGTTAAGAGATAATTGTTAAGGTATGCAGGGGTGTGGAAGCGAATGATTATTTAATTAAAGAGCTAAAGCGGGGGTGCTGGGAAAGTGCTCTAAGGAGCGACGATGTTCTGGACAGGAGCGATACTGGAAGTGGGCGCTCTCTGGCAGACGTGCAGAGCAATAAATTTGAAAGTGTGGGAGCGATACAGAGCATGGAGCCACGAGGTGATGATTGGTGTGTAGGGGCGGCAAACTGGACATTGTTCAATACAGTGCTTATTTAGGGAAAACTATAATTTTAGAACAAAATAAAGAAACATAAATTTAAAAAAATATATATTTTAGCGAAAATTATTCAAAAATAATATTTTGCATTAAGTTCAATTTAGCAAATTACTTTTATTTGAGCACAAATATTATATACACGTTGCTTTGCAACGGGGCGAAGCGCTAGTTCTATATTATAATGTTCCAAGAGAAAGTTTATATGTTTAAATGTTTTTTTTTTAATACAATTTCTTGTGCTTCCTAGGCACGTAGCCTTTTATCGCCCCTAATTATTGTTCTGCTTCTTCTTATACTTTATATCCAGACAACAAGAATGATCTATTCATGGCTACTGCTATTACAATTTTCGGTTTCGCAATCAAAAAGACGGTGTTAACAGGATACGTCTGCGAAGTCTGTAGCACCGCCCTTTGGAGTCCATTTCTTTCCATTTCATCTTTCCATATTTTTACTTGTTTATATCCCAGTAAACATTTAGTGAAGTGCCCTATTTAGTGACGTTTCTATCACTATTTCACTTCAATTATAGTTCGCATCAACTTTATCTTCATTTGTATTCCGACAGGTGGATTGGTTCCGTCATCTGTAGCCGATAAAACAGACATTTCATATGAACGATTCTGAGAAACTGAACTATCAATGAACTCTTTCATGACAAAAAAATCATACCCATCTTCAATATGATGTCAAAGTGACTCCAAAATGTTTACTGGGATGTTTTTGCGATTCTTATGGTGGCTCGAAAATGGCTCCTCGGATTTTCTTGAAAATTGTCTATTTCGTAAAGAAAAAAATTCTAAGAGTTTTGGCATTTTCGGTTTTTCCCTGAAAATCCGTAATTTTGGAAAAACAAAAAAATTTTTTGTTTTAATTTTTAATTATTTCGAGATAAAAAGTTGAAATTTGGCGTGTGTATTATGGTGATCAAAAATTAAAAATTGAAAAATTGGAAAAGGGGGCGTTGAGAAAATTAGTGGGCAAAATAAAAGTGGTAGGAAACTTTGTAGAAAACTCAAATTTTGGATTATTTATTAATGAAATTTATGTTAAAAAAAAAAAATTCAAAATTTTATTTTGGGGGAACGTGGGCCGTTTTTGCAGATGGTAAAAATGGTTTTATATATGGACTAACTTTGGTGCCTAATTTACAAGTCGAACAAAAACATCCCAAATTTGGAAAAAACTTGGTCAAATAACGAATATTTAACATTATGTAACATTAAATTAAGTTTAATAAGTGAAAATTAATATGTAAAAAGATTTAATTATTATTACTCTATATATAATTCTAAGTTGCTCAATGACAGACAGGTGCAGGAAATTTTTGTATAGAGAATGGAGATGGAGATGGATGATGGAGAATGGTTGGCTTTACCAACAAATAAAGGGAGGATAAACAGTTTAAGTTGTATTGAAAGGGGAAAAGTGTATATCTCGAAAAGAGGACTGGGGTTATAGGAAGCCATGCAAAATATTAAAAAAATATATAAATAACTTTTCTATATATTTAATGCCACTTAAACAAAATTTTGTAAAAGTTTCTTAAATAATTAAACGTAACTTTAGGTAAAAAGAATACATTAAATACGAATTATACAAAAATACATTACATATACCCCACTAAAATTCCGGCTATTATGCAATTGTTTTACTTGCCTATTGGTTAGTGCGAGCCTGCTCATATCAAATGTTTTTTGCGCAAGTCGAGGTTCTGGTGCATTGTACACAACATACGCGAAATTATGCTAGTGCATGATCTGAACGACTCACGCGTTGTATAAAGTCATACGATTTAGGACTTGTGGACAAAAACTTAGCCTGACAGTTATAATTGTACACGAAGTAGACTTACAAGAGAACTGACTCGAATATGTAAATTGTCAGGTCTCTTAACCGAACTCTATATTTCGAAGTTAAAAAAGTGAATCTCTAAATGTCCAATGCCGAAAACCTCAGTGTTTTCCTATTTAACAATTGCTCTGAGACACGTGTCTTGTGGTCTATAATGCCGGTTTTACACCAGATAGACAGTTGCATAAAAGTGCAACAAAAACTTGTTTCTATTAAAAGTTGCATCACTGTTTACACCAACTAGACAGTTTTTACAACTTTTTTGTCATTTATTGCAGTTATTTGCAACACAACACATTCTCATCTAGAGTCGGTAAAGATCAAAAGAAACTCGGTTGCATTTTTTTTAGACCCACCGCACATGACCGCAAACGCAAGCCCTGAATCTTGATGGTGAACAGCATTAGCAGTATTATGCTATTGTTAAAAATTCTATAGGATAACGAAACATTGCGCGACATTGAAATCTTCGAGTTTTCAATCAGAGTCGTGTGTGAACGGTCTTAGTCTATTTGGTTTGAATACGCAGTTTTATTTTTTTCTGCATACATTTGCTCCTCGCCCCGTATTCGAGACAAGAAATGAATATACTTTTATCTCTTTCTATACAAACATGAGTATTTCTCTGAAGTATATTTGTACAGTCTGTGTATTTAATTGCTTGTGATTTATTTTGATACATTTTTATAAACATACGTTTCAATTAATCTTTTTCCGATTTGCATTTTAATATTAACAAAGCAGTTAATAATATATAAGCACGGTATATATACAGATAAAATCTATTCCAAATATGTAGGTGCCATAACTATAATTCCTAATATCAAGTACTTATCTAGTATTAACTTAATTCTTAATTTCAGATTTGGAGTATTATGCAAGCAAAGGACTTATATTTTACTAGCTGTCACGGCCACGCGTTGCTGTGCCTAACGTAGCGCCATCTATTGAATATTTACTCAATCTAGTCAACAGATTTCGATTTACTCAACAGAATATTTACTCAATCTAGTCAACAGATGTCGCCATCATCGTCGCCCGATGTCATATGTCATATACAGATAATTAATAGACAAATAATTAGCAATAAGATAAATAATTTGAGATGTAAGCTATCCTATCTTTCAAGTTGGGTCAAACTGCACACGGTGTACAAATTTCATTAAAATCGGTTAAGTAGTTTAGGAGTCCATAGCGGACAACACAGTGACACGTAATTTATATATATTAAGATAAGATAATCTACATAAAAACAAAAAAGTGTTATTATTGTGTAACTAAATACTATCCTAAAACAAATAAAGTACCTACTATATAGAAAACAACTACAAAATGAAACTGTGTTTAAAAAGTAATATTACGATGATAATTATATCGCATAAACAAATTAGCGCTGCATTCAACCGTTCAGTAGGGAGCCGACCGCGCGAGTGGGCCGCGCGGCATGGTATCTCGTTGAGCTACACCCCCCTCCCGGCTTGCCCGCAAGCACCGCCTCTCTCCCGCCGCGCCGGCCAGCGCAGAGAGCGAGTTGGTTTTGTTTCGGAGTTATTTATCATTGTAATCTTTAAAGTTTTTACCAAATTAGGTACCATAAAAACGGTTTTTGTGAGTTAATCTTAAAAGATAGACATATACTATCGCGGACTGTTTTTTAGATCATTAAAAGAGCTATTATTCTTTAATACATATTTTTTGTGTATCTTGAACCGTTTTCACGGCGCACGCAACGGAAGGCTTCAAAGATGAAATAATTTCTCCCGTTTTTTACACATTTACCACTATATCTTTGCTCCTATTGGTCGTAGCGTGATGTTATATAGCCTATAGCCTTCCTCGATAACTGGATATCCAACACAAAAAGAATTATTCAATTCGAACCAGTAGTTTCGGAGATTAGCGCGTTCAAACAAACAAACTCTGTCGCTTTATAATATTAGTATAGATTATTTTTATAATTTCGCTATTTTTTTCTTCCTCTTTCTATATTTTCAAATATAGAAAATTTATTTCAATCCGTCATGAATTTATTTCTTTCTTCATTTTTATTTTCACTAAAATTTTGTGATACTAATAATTTAGAGTTGGATTGAATTTTTGGTACTTTTATGGACCTCTTGAGAATTATTTTCTGTTTGTTCCTCGTCATTATCTTGTTCATTTTTTCTGTAATTGTTCCTTGTATTATAAGTTCTAGGTGTAGAATTTGTAATATAATTAATGAAACTTTGTTCTTTCTCATTCTGTTTAGTTTCAATTTTATTATCATTTATATTATTTTGTTTTTTAATATTTTCCTTTTTACAGTTTCTATCTAAATATGTTCTTTTTCTAATGGGTGCTGGCTTATATGATGGTATACTATTTTCACAACTTATTAAATTTTGAGGAAAGTCCTTTTCATAATTAGATAATATATCAAATCTATTTTTTGTAGTTACAGCATACGAATTTTTGTCTTTCCAAATTTGAGGTATTTCAATAGCGGCTTCTTGATAACTAAGATTTCTGTTTCCCATTAAAATTTTTATTTCTTGTTGCCTTTTTCTTTCTTTGCAGTTTTTATCAGTCGCATCATGTTCTTCATCACAATTTACACATTTTATAATTTCATTTTTACATAAATTTAGCGTATGTTCATTTGAACCACATTTGCTACATCTACTCTTTCCTTTACATTGATTGGCCGTATGGTTATATCTTAAACATTTATAACATTGTCTCGTATTTTTAATAAATGGTTCACAGGGTAATTTAGCATTCCAAATATAAATATATTGAGGTAAATTTTGACCTTCAAAGAAAATGATAATATTTCTAGAGTCCTCATATTTAATTTCATCTTCAACTTTCACTCTCCTTTTTAATCTCCTTATGGAGTGGATTTTATACGGGTCACTATATATGTTTTCTTTTAATTCTTCCTCCGAAAATTCAATATCTACATTTTTGATAATTCCAATTCTTGTAATCCAAAACATTGGTATAAACATATCAACTCCTGATGTTTTCTTGTTATTCAATTTCACTAACATATCAGCTGATTTAGGATTTTTACATACCGCCATTATTCTATTTTTCCCAATTTTCTTTATTTCTGTAATATCTTTTCCATATTCTGAATTATATAGCATTTTTGCTGTTTTTAATGTACTGATCCCATATTTTTCATTTAGAATATCTTCTTTCTGAATCATAATTTTATAAGAAGATAAAGTTAAATTATCTTCATTGTATAAATTTATATTCGGGTCAACTCCCACTTTCCCCTCAGAATTCAAATTCATTTTTTAAATTCAGAAAATTTGATTATTAAAATAATAATATTTTAGATAATGCAATTTTACTTTAAATTTATATTTACTTTTTAATTAATTTATATATATATATATTTAATAATATTAGTTCAATTAAATTGTTTTAAGTAATCAAACAAAACACGTCTATCACGTATCGAATGACTACTCGATTTTGCTTTATAATATTTCTCCCGTTTTTTACACATTTACCACTATATCTTTGCTCCTATTGGTCGTAGCGTGATGTTATATAGCCTATAGCCTTCCTCGATAACTGGACAATCCAACACAAAAAGAATTATTCAATTCGAACCAGTAGTTTCGGAGATTAGCGCGTTCAAACAAACAAACTCTGTCGCTTTATAATATTAGTATAGATTATTTATTTATTTTTAATTTGTTATTGTAATAACTTTTTATTTTTGTCCAATTTATTATTTTATTTTTTTCTCTATTAATATTATTAATTAAATTTAATATAAAAAATACAATAAACTGTTTTATTTATGATAGTCCAAGATCCCAGGACCGGCAGACATCACTTATTTTCTATTTTCTGATTATTATCTTCAGAAAATATGTGATGTCTGCCGGCTCTGGGATCTCACTCTATGAATAATTTAATATAATAATTGAAGTATGATTTGCGGGTTGCATGCTATATGCTATAGGCGCATCCTATAATAAACTGCAAAAGAAACGAAACCAAACCATATTAACATAATATCGTAATAATTAATAATAATAATAAATAGTATTAGTGTATTAATTGATACATCAAATATATGAATTTAATAAAATACATTTTATTAAATAAATGTTTTATTTCCAAAGCCACGACATATAAAATAATAGCAAATTAATTAAACTCGCAAATATAAATTTGTTAATTTTTTTCGGCTTTCAGAAAGTACACATTAATTCGTAAACGTATACACAAAATAAAATTGCATGTTCAAACCAAGAAGAATAAAACAACGCAACCGTGTTTCTTTTGATCTTTACCGACTCGAGATGGGACTCTGTTGTGTTGCAAACAACTGCAATATATGACAAAAAAGTTGTAAAAACGGTCTAGTTGGTGTAAACACTGATGCAACTTTTAATAAAAACCAGTTTTTGTTGCAGTTTTATGCAACTGTCTATTTGGTGTGAAACCGGTATTATGGGTCTGTTCAATACGAATAGTCTGTTGCCGAAAAACACAATTGTTGCAAAAAAAGTGCAACACGTTTTGTTGCAACACATTGCAACGTTGCATAAAACTGCAACTGTCTATTTGGTGTGAAACCGGCATAACCCAGTAAACAATTTGGTGGTGTCCCTTTTTGTGACGTTTCTATCACTATTGTACTTCAATGGGCTTGTGTATTCATTTTTTAGTGATCGATTTTTCAATTGTTGATTGAAATTGATGTTAATACATTTGTATTGGTTATTAAATATCTAAATGTTGACGGAGATATAGCAATTACAAATTTGAATTGTAGTTTTAGCACTAGAAATGGTCGGCCATATTTGTATGACGTGAAATGCATTTTAACGTCAGTTTGCGTCAGTTATTTGTTGATTAGGTCAGTGCTGTGGTAATGTTTTGTAACTGTTTGTAGTCAAAATAATCAAGTCAAGTCAAAGAATAATAAGTTTTTATTTTATTTAACCCTGTTACGGCATAAGAGATAGCAACTAGCGGTTGTGAGGTCATATGCATTTGGAATATTGTACAACTTTGAATCCCGTTAATAATGAAAGAGACAAAATAACTTTTTTAATTGTTAATATCTCCTAACATATAAGGAGTTGGAAAAATAATTAAACATTTGAGGTTCTAGTAACCCACTTTATCAATATATTGTACACTTTTATAGAAATTAAGACATAAGACACAAGCTCATTATAGTTCGCATCAACGTTATCCTTATTTGTATTCCGACAAATGGAGTGGTTTCGCCATTTGTAGCCGATAAAGTAGACATTTCATATGAACGAATGAGAGAAACTGAACTCTTTCATGACATAAAAGTCATGCGCATCTACAATATGATGGCGAAGTGATTCCAAAATGTTTACTGAGAAGTGTCTGCATCAGCATTCTAAAGAATGGCACTTCTGTTCCTCTGCATGATGACACTGCTAGACCTGGGTTGATTCACACGGCTAAATAGCGTTAACATATATAAGATCTGGTTATAAAGAAAAAAATGACAGAATGATCTTCGCATACTATCAGATCAGATTATATATCTGTCTCCGTTGAGAAGTTATTTTGTTAAAGTCCCTATAAACAGGTAGATATACGTATGGGTGGATTATCTCACAGCTGATATCGTAACGTAGGATTGACGATTTTGACGGTGCGTCATACTTTCAAAATATTTCGATGTGTTGTGCAATATACGATACATAAGTACTATATATGTGGCTCATATTCATTCATGACCCAGTCCACTGCTTCGAGTTACTAGCCAACAACCGTAGTACACAAACGAACGAGTATATACGATATATTAACCAATTGTGATTCAATCAGGTATGCAACTTTTGTGTTTAATCGTTAAATATTTTTATACGTTACATATAATAATTGCAACGTGATTTACTTAATAATTTCTTATATGCCAATAACAATTATTTGTTTGGAAATTCTCAAATTATATTAAGTGTTTAGCTGTTAGTTTAGAGTAGTTAGCTACTATTACAAATAATGAAACTTGGATAAATAAAACTGGTTCATTTAGATTTCTATATTACCCTACTCTTTGCCGATTGACTGATTCATACGCTACTAAAGCAAAAACTTTTAACTTCTTGGACAGATATATGAATGTTTAGCCTGTGAACACAAACTATGTGTTCAGCCATGGGTAAATGGATACCCAGGACTATGATAGGAGATCTAGGCCAGGTACAAAAACTAAAATCGAGACAACAGGTGAGAAGATTAAATGTTTTAATTGTGGTTCGATATCACACTCATCTAAAGTGTGTCCTGATAAAGACAAGGGTTATAAATGTTTTAATTGTGGTAATTATGGACATGTTAGCCGAAACTGTAATACTAAAATAAAAACTGTTAAAGCGGAACATAATGTTATGAAAGTTGAAATGATAAAATCAATTTGTGTTAATAACAGGAGTAATGTAAATGCTTTAATAGACACTGGCAGTGATTTGTCAGCAGTGCGGGAAGATTATTTTAAAACATTAAAGAATGTTAAATTATATGACTCTGAAATAACAATACGTGGTTTGTCAAACTCTAGAGTAAATTCTTTAGGTAGAATTGAATTGGACATTGAAATTGATTCAGAACTTTACGTGGGTTATTTTGAAGTATTACCATCTCATGCAATGCATATGAACATGGTGTTAGGATTAGACATTATAGCTAAAGCTAAAGTAGTTATTGATAAAACCGGTGTTAAATTTCATAAACTTTATAGCGATAAAGATGTAGATGACAGTGAGGTTAAACAATTAATGACAATGAAAATAGACTATGGTGATAAAGAAAGTGATTTAGACTTATCTCATATAAACGATAAAATTGTTGTTAATAAAATACCTGAGTCAGTGGACAATGACAAACGAAAAGAGTTACGCAACTCTGAATGTGTAAAGACAATTATATTGAAAAATGATACTCCTATATTTTCTAGATCGCTTAAACTACCACCTGCAGATCGACTAGTTGTTGCAGAGCAGCTGGGTGAAGGGTTAGAAAAGGATGTCATACAGGCAGCCCAGGAAATGAATGACCTAGGTTGTGCAGTGAAACAAGACATTGTTCGTCTATCTAAGGGTAAGGTAAAAGCAGCCAAGCATTTTCCGAAGCCGAAGATGAGGAAACAAGGCAATGTTCGTCCCTCTAAGGATAAGGTCAACGCAGCTAAGCATTTTCCGAAGCCGAGGAAGACGCAACAAGCAAAGAATTATACAAGGAAGTGTATAACAGAAAATGAATTGAAGATTGGGGTTAAAATGAAAACCAATCAAGACACTGTTCGTTCCTCGAAGGATAAGGACAAAGCCATTAAGCATTTTCCGAAGCCGAAGGAGAGGATACAAGCAGAAGAAATACAAAATGAGTTTGTAGAAAAACGCAAAAAGCTGAGAGAAGAGGATAAAGGTATTATTCTAAAAGTTCAGCAAGAATACAGAATTAGCTACGGTAGAAAATGTATAACAACAAGCAAAAAGTATAAACATATTCTCGTTAAAGTAAATGGTTTTACAAAGTTTGTTTGGTTGTTACCTACTAAAGCAACAGGAGCAGAGAGAATTTTTCAAATTAAGGAAATGATCGTTATGACGTGGAGGAAGCAGGAGAGTATGAAGGGCCAGACAGGACTTCTACATCTGCAGACAAGATGACATCAAGGGCAGGATGATTTAGCAACTGAGGACAGTTACTAGTCAGGAAGGGCCGAGATGTGGGTTATTTTTTAAGGAGTAATTTTAAGTTAGATTATATTTAGTTTTAAGCAATAGAAATAAGAAACTGTAAATTAGGGTAGAGATCTTTGCTAAGAACGGGGGTATATTTAAATGTATAAATAAACCAGCGACAGACCCTACAGCCGTTCAATGGTAATTGCTTAGCCGTTCGCTTTTGGTGTCGAGCGTACGCCTCAGAGAACGTGGTATATAGAACTGTTCGCTAACTATGAACGTGATAAGACATGTGTTTTGGGCGAGGCACAAGTAAAAGATTGTTATATGTGTACAGAGAGTTTTATAAAAGCAAATGGCGATAGAATTATATAAAGTTTATGTATGGTCGTTATTGTGTGTTTTATAATTAAGTTAACTTTATTACGGTGTAATAATTGTTATTTTGATCAGTGTTTTTGTTAGAGTTAGGCAGCAAGTGTAATGTTTAGTACTAAGGTGTATTTTCATTGAAATCATTGTGCTGATAACTATAGACAATTGCAACTGCGTAGTATGTATTGAGACGTAAAATATTGTGAAGAGACATTTTAATCTAAGTACTGTAATTATATCTAGTGTATTTTGTTGTGAATATAATTAAGATTGATTAACTTTATTTAGATATAATATTGTGACTTTGATAAGTGATTAAACTATTAATAGCCAAATTATGTGTTTACTCGTTTAAAAGAAACTATATTGTTGTATTGTACATCAACCTTAGGCTGATGTTATTTGTAACTTATAATTGTGGGAAAGTACCTACAAATTAGGATCTCAACAGATGGTTAGAGATATAACCTACAAATTGTGAGCTATCAACAAGGATTGAATAGTTCTAGGCTGCATAATAGAATCGCAACACGTGGTTGTAAATTCTAACCTGCAAAGCGGAGTCTGTACCGGGATGGTAATAGATTCAAAAACTACTAATGTAGACAACAAAAAGTCTACATATATATATATATATATATATATATATATATATATATATATATATATATATATATATATATATATATATATATATAAATTAATTAAAAAGTAAATTTAAATTTAAAGTAAAATTGCATTATTCAAATTATTATTATTTTAATATTTAAATTTTTTCTGAATGTTTAAAATGAATTTGAATTCTAAGGGGAAAGTGGGAGTTGACCCCAATATAAATATATATAGTGAAGATAATTTATCTTTATCTTCTTATAAAATTATGATACAAAAAGAAGAAATACCAAATGAGAAATACGGGATCAGTACACTAAAAACAACAAAAATGTTATATCATTCAGATTTCGGAAAAGATATTACAGAAATAAAGAAAATAGAGAAAAACAGAATAATGGCTGAATGTAATAATGCTACATCAGCTAATATGCTAGTGAAATCGAATAACAAGAAGACATCAAGTGTTAATATGTTTATACCAATGTTTTGGACTACAAGAATCGGAATTGTCAAAAATGTAGATATTGAATTTTCTCAGGAAGAATTAAAAGAAAACATATATAGTTACCCTTATAAAATTCAGTCTTTAAGGCCCAGTAAACATTTTGGAGTAAATTCTACTTCATTTCTATTACTTATCATGAGTTTTTTGTCTGGAACGCGTTTGTTTTCTATTCAGTCGTTCATAGGAAAGGCCCTATTTATGAGCTACAGACATCGCAACGACGGCTCACTGCTGAATAAAAGCGACTCCGGTTTATGATTTATGAAAAAATATAATTAGGTATCCACTTAGAGTAATATGCAAATAATCCAATAATCCTACGTAATGATGCTATATCTAAAGGAGGTTGTAACTTTTCTAAGTGTTTAAGTCGATCAGAATCCGGTTTAATAGTTTTATTTGTTATAGTATATCCTAATAGATTGATTGTAGTTGCGGAGTAAGTACATTTCTCTTCATTTAATGTTATGCCAAATTTCTTTGCTGCATTAAGAAATTTCTGTAAATTATCATCATGTTCTTCTTGAGTATGTCCACAAACAATTACATCGTCAATGTAAGCGTAAGTATCTTTAAGATTTTCTGTTTGTATTATCTTATCAGTAGTTCTTTGAAAACTGGCTACACCATTAGTTACTCCAAAAGGTATGCGACGAAATTGATATAGATTATTGCAAGCCTCGAATGCCGTATACTTTCTTTCTTCTTTCTTTATTAAAACTTGATGGTAGGCGCTTTTCAAATCAAGGGTACTGAATATATTATACTTAGCAACCTTACCAACAATTTCGTCTATTTTGGGTAGTGGGTAGGCGTCCAAAAGAGTGAATCGATTAATTGTTCTGGAATAATCAATTACCATACGTTTCTTGTGATGTTCATTAGATGTGACTAAAACTTGTGCTCGCCATAGGAAATCACTAGTTTCTATAATTCCTTCCTTGAGCAATTTTTCTATTTCAGCCTTAATAAATTTCTTATCAGCTTCACTATAGCGTCTTGATTTAATAGCTATTGGCCGACAATCTGGAGTCAAATTAGCGAATAATGATGGGGAAGATATCTTGATGGATGTTAATCCACAAATATTTAGATCAGATTTGGTCCCTCCAAATTTTATGCACACTGAGTTATGTTGCTTGAGGAAATCATTTCCTAATATAATATCGGTACATAATTCTTTCATTACCGATAGCTTGATTCCTTTATATATATTCCCTAACATTTCTATTTCTACATTACAGTATCCAAATATACTTGACGGTAATGATGTAGAAGCCATGTAGACATTCCCAGCACAAGGGATAACTTTTAGTTTCCTCTGATTTGCTAAATCTCCATTGATAAAGCTGTCAGAGCTTCCAGTATCTATTAAAGCGTCAGTGAGTATACCATCCATCTTAATTGTAGTTATAGCAGGAGATAACTGTTTACATGTAGCAACAGATGTTATTGCTGATAATCGTTTAGGAGAAGTAGTTTCTCCTTTAGATAACGTAGAGGAGGATCGACATACTTTTCCACATTTTCTGCATATGGATTCTTTAGCAGGACAAACGTTTCTGTTGTGCTTAATATTCCCGCAAAAATAACATTTTTGAGATACGGCAGCTACTATAACATCATTTTCTGGCATCTGTTTCTTGATGGTAATGTTTTCCTGTAAAACAGCATTCGTACTGTGTACAGGAGTATCGTAAGACTAAGAATGGAATTGACCATCTTCCATAGCTCGTGCTTGATCATAGGCAACTTGTAGCGTTGAGGTAGTATTTTCTAGTAACCGTTGTCTAATTGTTGTAGAAATTACACCATTTATAAAACTGTCTCTTATAAACTCATCCCTATTGGTCTCCAAAGTTACAGCTTTAAAATTACAATCATTTGCTAGTTGTCTGAGACTATTCTTAAATATTTATCCAGTGTTTCATTCGGTTGTTGCCGTCTCGTGGCTAGTAAGTGTCGAGCGTAAATTTCATTTATTGGTTTTTCATAAATTAGTCGTAAGGCGTTAATGGCATTTTCATATGTTTTGCAGTCAGCTATATATTCGTATATACTAAAAGAAATATGATTTACCAGGAGTTTCAGGAGTTTCAATGAATCAGGATTTTCTACGGTTTCCAGATAATTTTCGAAAGTTTTCAACCAATGTATCCATTCTCTAGTTGCAGTATTTGAATTCGGATCTGATTGAAATTTTTCTGGTTTTAGAGGATTCGACATTTAAAAAGATATCTGATTAAAATGTAATAATAATACTCAAGATTCACTTCTATAAGCTTTAATCAGATACAATCAGATATAATTTGACTAGTAATATTTTGTTTTTGTATCATAATAATGAAATCTAATACTACTAGATTTCATAATCATTTCACTGACCCCCATGCTTTCTACCAAGCTATGCATTGCCCCATTGCAGCAGAAGACTATGAAATCATTTTTCAAGTATTTATTGTCCGTATTAATCCGAAATTACTTAAAGAATTCATCAAAACATTGAATATCAATTCAACATTTTGCTTCTTTAATTCAGCTAACTAAACTAAAATGAATGGACACATTTCAGAATTTTCCACCTTAACGAAAACTACCAATACGGGTTTCATTGACACTGAAGAAAAGTTTTGAGGTTATTTTCAATGATTTTAAAAAATATTTTCTTCTGAATTTCTTTCGCGATAAAATCGACATTTTTCACGCCAGTTTAACGCGAATGTGAGGTTATGCTCATGTTTAATTAATTTTTGATTTGCAATTCAATTTTATCTTCAATTTCGAAAATGGACGGCTCAACTTCATTAAACTATAAAGTGTATTAAAAACTTTGCAGGTCTACTGAAGATGTCTTTCACTTAAGTATCAACGAAATTGGGTATCGAATTTTATTTGAAAGTATTCCGATTTTCTTTACAAATTTTGTGATACTTATAATTAAAAGGTTCACTCATTTTTTTGCTTAAAGACGCTTGTTCGGATATTTTTGAATTTCCTGCAGATTCCACTTGACAGTTTTTCCATTCTTTGGAAATGGAACCTATTCCCAGTAAACAATTTGGTGAAGTTCGAGTCACTCGTACAATTCAATTCTAACGCTTTACAAGTTCGAAGCAACAACACAGAAACCAATTTTAGTTCAAATTTATTCCCTACCTGTCAAGATTTTGTGAAATAAAATCTGATATATGTAGACTTAGCAAGTTCGTTAATAGTTCAAAAGTGGTACACAAAAGTCGCTTTTAGTTAAAATTCATTCTCTAGTTGTTACAATTTTTTCATAATAATATTCTTTCTTTTTCCAACATCATTCATTAAGTATTTCTGTTTCTTTCCCACATGGATATATTTTTTTTAAGTTCACTTTCATCTCATTTATTCCAAAGTGAGAGAGAAACGAGATGTGGTTAGACAAGTAAAATATATTTTTCACCCTTGTATACTTGTAAGTATTTCGTTCAGAACAGTATGTTTAAAGTATATGCTATCCTTTTTCAACAAATATTTCTTTAATGGTAATAGGCACACGCTGTCTCCCTCAATCTCCGAATATAATGTGTTTATACGAATACGAGTATTAGAACTGTAAACATCGATGCTAAGACAGAGGTTTTAAACCTAACGCAGACCTGCCGATCGTGGATTTTTGAATCACCAAAATAATGTAAAAAACTAATATAACGAGTATTGTTGAAGATGAATAATATTCATTAAAAAAATCACGATCCGTACTAAAGATTACATCTATTTATTTCTTCATTTAAATATTTATATTTTGCAGACTCTAAAAAGTAGAATTCCATTAAGTTTTATACCCCTGCTAGTATCAAGTTTATAACTCCGGCCATAAATCATAAACCGACTCCGCTTTTAATTCAGCAGTGAACCGTCGTTGCGATGTCTGTAGCTCATAAAAAGGGCCTTTCCTATGAACGACTGAATAGAAAACGAACACGTTCCAGACAAAAAACTCATGATATGTAATAGAAATTAAGTAGAATTTACTCCAAAATGTTTACTGGGTATTGTTCAATTTATCTCTCGAGTTAATTGAAAACTTCACATTTTAAATAATAAAAGCTTTAATAACTCGATAGCGACGTGGTTTAATTTTTTCTAGAAAGTCTATCACTACAGTCTTTATAACATATCAAATTTTCATAAAGTTCTCACATTACGAATGAAATTTAAACAAAAGGACCCAGTAAACATTTTGGAGCATTTTGGAGTCACTTTGACATCATATTGGAGATGCGTATGATTTTTTTGTCATGAAAGAGTTCATTTATAATTCAGTTTCTCACAATTATTCATATGAAATATGAAGTTTTATCGGCTACAGATGACAGAACCACTCCACCTGTCGGAATACAAATGAAGATAAAGTTGTTGCGAACTATAATTGAAGTGAAATAGTGATAGAAACGTCACAAAATAGGGCACTTCACCAAATGTTTACTGGGGAATCTCATAAAAATTTAAATTTTCAATAAGGGGCCATAAATCCATAAATTACGTCACACAAATTTCTTCAATTTTGACCTCCTCTTCCCACACCCCCGACACTTCTTCCATTTTTGTCACATTGTCACCGTGTCACGGACCCCTCCCCTCCACACTTGGTGTGACGTAATTTGTATTTATGGCTTGCTGTAATTTTTTTCACAAAATCTTTTTTTTAACTATATTTTTTTGCCAAAAATGTTATATATTTTATACTCTATGTGACGTAATAACGCTTCAAACTAGTCTTCACCCCCCCACCCCACTTATCACTTGTTGCCACCATTTTTTGACCTCTTCCACCAGTTTTCGGTGGAACCAATTTTAAAATAATTAGGCTCATATGATTTACATTGAATCAAAGAATAATTAAGCAAAGTTTTATTCAAATCCTGTCATTAAATACATCTAAACAGTAACCTTAAAAATTAAAAATATTTTTGAGAGTGTATTTTTTTACAAAGAAACATTGAATTACGCAGAATACTTAGTTTTCGACATTTTCTTGTTCCAGAAAGAATAAAATGGCGGACACTTTACACCATGCAGCAGAAATTGGAAATATTGACAGAATTCGGTCACTGCTAAAAACAGGCGCCAGTATTTATAAAGTTGACCAACATAACAACACTGCGTTGGCTCTTGCACTAGGTAACAACCACGGAACAGTAGCGCTTGAATTGTTATCGCTATATGAACGTGATTTATCATTAATAGACACAAGTTATACTGGTGACATCTACATTGCATGCAGTCACCAAGAAATCAACCTAATTTTGAACTGGGATCAAAGTGATAACGTTGGTACACTTGTTAAAGTTTATTTGCGAGGTGTCTCGAATGAGATTAATGAGGTTAATGAGGTTATTTACATTTCGACTAAATCACATTTAAAAATACTAAATGATTTAAATGAAAACGGATTAATTGACGTAAATGCTAGAAACGCAAAGAATGAATCTTTACTTGATTTAGCAGTTGAATTTGGTAAAATTGATTATGTAACTAAATTGTTAAAATTAGGAGCAAAGAATGTATGCAGATGCAATGAGTATGATCAAAATGGTTTTTGCAAAGCAGTGGTAAATGGAAACTTAGAAATAGTTGAACAATTTTTAAAATATACAAACTTTGACGATTTAAATATAGAAAATAACGATTTGTTAGTACAGAGTGCTGCTCAAACCGGAAATGTTGACATTTTCAATTTAATATTTGATTTAATAGTAAACCAACAATTGAATAAGTTAAGAATTGATAAACGTGAAAGCGAGAAAACCGACGTTATTAAACAATTGCTGGAAAGGAAATCAAGCAGCCATGACTCAAAAACCATCATCCACTCCTTAATACAAAGCAAATGCTTTGATTTCGTAATAAAGCTAATAAATAAATACAATCTGAGATTAGATGTCGCAACTGACGATGCGTACATGGGCTGCAGTTTATTGGATTACGCAATTGTAGCCAACAACTTAAACTTAGTTAAAATCTTGATTGACAAAGGAATGGATGTTTTAAAGAATTATTGCAATGACTGTGATGTTGGTGACACTAATAATTATACGAATGCGTTAATTGTTAGCTCACGGTTTGGCGATTTCCTTATTTTTGAAGAAATAATCAAACATATTTCTTCACCTGAAATTTTCAAAAACGGCACTCACGGTACTGTGAAGGTGTTATACAACTCTATTAACATAAAATCAATAGAGAGGATTAAATTGTTAATAGATTTAGGCATGGATTTAAATTAGCGATGTGGTAAAAATCATTTAAAATTTGACATAGATTATACCGTTGTTAATAAAGACAAACAGAATATTTTAAATATACTGCTATACTCGGGAAAAAGTTCTCTGGAAAATTATCCAGAAATTTTTACAGAAGATAAATTTAAGTTACTTTTTGAATATGCTGATGCTAACACATATGGAGAATCTTCTTTTCTGATTGCTTGTTCTTCTATTGGCATTCCTGTAGTAGTAGTAGAAAAGCTTATTGAATGTGGCAACCCTGATTTAAACATTATTTCTAAAGATGGTAACACTGCTGTTCATCAATTAATAAGTAATGGGAATATTGATTTGTTGAAATTAGTCCTGGATAAAGGAGGGAATGTGGAAATAGTTGGGAGTAAGTCAAAACAAACACCGATTATTGCTGGAGCAGACAACAAGCAAGTGGTTAAGCTGCTAATTGAATATGGTGCAAATGTGAACAGGCAGGATGAAGAAGGAGTTACTGCATTACACAGAGCTGTTCAAGCAAGAAACTTCGAAAGTGCTAAATTATTGGTAGCTGCTGGATCTGACCTTAAAATAACTGATTCAAATGGTAAAAGTCCTTTGGACTACGATGTGGATGGACGCATGTCTAATTTCTTTACTCCATTTTTATGAATAATTTATTAGTATAAAAAGTATTGTATTTAATTAATTTGCATTTTTTTAACATATTATTTATGAGTGATATACGTATATAAGTCTTTTACTTTACTTTATTGTAAAGATGAACATTTACAGTAATGTAAATAGTGTAATAAATTTACAAAATAAATGAAAAATTGTTTGTACTATTTGTTTTAATTCATTCAACAATAAAAAACCTATTTTTGGGTATTGTAAAAGTGATAACTATCAACAACAATTTATGAAATTTGGTTCTTGTTTAGAGTTTAGAGTTTATAGTATGCATTATTTCTTTTATTGCTAGTTTTCCTGGAGTATTATACTTTTATGGAATCTTGAACAAAAAAACTTGCCATAGTAGTGTTCATATTTATTGATTTTTGTGTAAAAACTACTGGCATTTTTGGGATTTTTGTGGTGGATAGCAGTGCTATTTAGGTTGCCGAAACAAACAAAAAATCAGAAATATTTGAAAAATTGTGGTCATGGTACTTAAAAGCATGTTAAGGTGTTTCAATTTTCGAAAGATTTTAAATTTTTTTTGTAAATTCAAAGCAAAATGAGATAAATTTTTTTTTTCTCGAGTAGTCATGGACAGGTCCACCCTCTGGTGCCCGCTTATCGTTGAATTTTGGGACACGTTGTATATTGATAAAGTTGGTTACCGGAACCTGAAATGTCCAATTATTTTTTAATTACTCATTATATTTTAGGAGATAATAACAATTAAAATAGTCATTTTTTCACTTTATTTATTAAAGCAATCCAACGTTATTAAATTCCAATATATACTACGTCATATGTAGTAAATATGCCATCTCTTTTATACAACAGAGACGCATACCAGTGTGTGTGTGATACGTCGCTTACTACTAACAGCTGGGTTGTGTATCCCTGAAGTGTTATATAATGAAGAAGCCAATAAGGAAATATGATGTCGATTACTTATTACTACTTATTTCTTGTAAAACAAGAGGCAAAACTTAAATTCAAATTTGATATAGCTAAAACTCCGTCAACTTTTACATATTTTAAAAAATATGTAAAAACGCCAATATATTATAACATTCATTACAATCAAAAATTTAAAAAACGACCCTTCGATTCCTTAAAAAATGAGTTCACAAGTGTTGTTATCAGATACCATTGTTTTCTCCAAGTGCAATTGTGACTAGATACAATTAATTTCGCGGTTTAAGAGCTGAGAAAAGAAAAGAATATGGTTAGCATGCGTTTCTATTTTCTCTGTATTTTTTTTAATGAGGAGAGAGGGACAACATTTCTTCTACTACTTATGGTTTAATTATACTCAGTGTTTTTTGTCAAATCAACACCGTACAATGTTGCACTGTATTTTACAGTTTTGCACCAGTTGATTAGTATATAATAAAGAAATTTACAAAAATATAGAATTATTATGTTACATATTGATTATTATAGCCCGGTCAATATAGACATTTAAAATAACAAAAATTGCCGGAGAGCCAAATATTGGTGGAGAGCTGGGGTTTACCATAATAAATAAAGTTTTAAAAATCCCTATCGATTCTATGTGTACTTCAAAAGTTATTCGGGGTCAAAGGTCAAAATTTGAGGTTTTTTGGATTTTTCTCGAAAACGGTAAGTTTTATCAGGGGGCATGTACCCCTTTTGTGTCTTTTTCTCTTAAGTATTCTGGCATCTCTCTCCCAAATTCTTTTATATCTTTTGTTATAATTGCTATTCTCCATTCTTTCCTGTTGTTGAATCTCCCTGTCTTTTCTCCTTAGTTCCTCTTCCACACTTGTGCCTTCTTCTCTCTGCCTCTTTTATCGCCATTCCATTCCTTTCATAATAGTCCTTTCTCTTTTTCGGGCCTACTCCACCACCGTTCTAACGTACCTAACGTACGTTAGGTAAAAATATATTACGTTAAATAATACATGAATATAAACGAGCATACAATGACGATTTAAAAGTGGCTCGAAAAAATCTGCTGCTTACGCGAATTTCAAATACTGATTTCTTTCCACGCGATGTTTTTCCATTGGTCCCAATTCGTTAATTTGAATGTCGTTGAATGTGAAATACTTGAAACTGTCAAGTTTGCAAACTAAGTGATTGATTATTATTTGTTCCAGATATAGAAAAACTATGACTTCCGAGGTTCACACGTTATTACAATTTGGAGAGCTGGAAAACCTCAAAAACTTGATCAAAAATGGCACCAATATTTACAATTTGAATCATGAAGGCAATTGTGCTCTGGCGGTGGCCATGTTTTATGACTACGATGACGTTGCAATGGAATTACTTTCTCAATATGAACGAGATTTGAAGTTAATTGACTCCGCTTACAAAGGAATGGTGTATATAGCTGTTGATGAAGAAGAAATTACTTCAGTGTTGCATTGGATTAACTTTACTAAAGATGATACATGCATTCAAATTAAAATATTATTAAAAAACAGTGGAAATACGTTAAACAAAATGGTCGACGTTTACATGAGTAATAAAAACCATTTATCTATTTTAAATAAGTTGCACAAAAATGGATTCGTAGATAGCTTTGTAAAGAATTTAAACGATAAAACGTTATTAGATGTTGCTGTTGATAAAAACAAAGTGAACGTTGTTAAAAAACTATTGCAATTACAAACAATCAGAGGTCAAAGGTTTGCACATTTTATGGACGAGTTAACGAAATATGTTAGGTTAGATTGCTTGACTTCGTTTTCAAAAGACACATTATTGCATGCAGCTGCCAATAGTAGCAATGAAAAAGTATTCAATATGATATTCAATCTTTTAGTTAATTATGAAATAAGTTTAGATAAAAGCAAACAGAAATCTGACATAATAAAACAAATGTTAGAGGTAACAAGTGACGATCACTGCCAGAGTACATTGTTACACATTTTAATTAAAAAAAACATGGAAAATGTAGTTATTGACTTGCTGGAACATAACCTCAAATTAGATTCTGTTACAAAATGTGGAGATAGTTTATTGAACTATGCAATTGAAGCAGATAGTTTAAAAATAGTACAATTGTTAATTACCCTTGGTGTGAATGTATTAGAACGTTATTCAAATTCAGAAACAAATGCTTTAATCAAAAGTGGGTGGTATGGTAGCTTTGCCATTTTCGAAGAAATCATTACAGCTTGTCCTAAACATATTTTTGTGCAAGGCAACAACGATTGTATTGAGACCTTGTTTGGTAGCATACATACGGGGTCGATTTTGAAAGTTAAGCTGCTAATACATTTGGGTGTCGATATAAATACTTGTTTTGATGGATCAAATAGTTTGATCCAATGATTTGGATATGGTTTTCTAGTATAAGTTTATACTAGAAAATCTAGAAACGGATGCATCTGGAAAATGTATTTATTTGAATTCGATGTGTACAAGTGGAAACAGTCCACTTTCTTTATCTATTAATTCTACAAATAGTGATATTTTCAAATATCTATTAAAAATGGGCGTTGACATTAGTTTAACTCCCAATAATGGCTGGTCTGCTTTACACGGTGCCTGCTATTTTGGAAACCATGAAATTATTGCTATATTACTAGAAAATGGTGCTGATAGAAATCAAATTAATAATAAAGGAAATTTACCAATTCAAACTGTGATAGGTTCAGGTAGTTATAAAAGTTTTAAGATACTTTTTAATGATGATGTTGATTTAAATTTGCGGAATAGAAATGGTAACACTTTGTTAATGCTTGCCGCCAAAATTCAAAACTATGACATTTGTAATGATATTTTAAAAGTAGGCGCAGAAGTTAACGCTGTTAATGTCGATAACAATACAGCGTTACATTTTGCTGGTGATTTGGACGTTATAAATATCCTTGCTAAATATGGTGCTAATTTAATGGCTTTAAATAGTTGTGGTAATACACCATATTTAGAAGTAGCTTCTCAATGGGCATATAATCCTCAATATTTAAAAAATCACCTAAATTTTAATATAGATTACTCTGCCATTAATAAAAACAATCAAAACATGCTACACTTTGTGCTCCCATTTTATAAAGATACACTTTCTGAATTATTCCAACACCCTAAATTTAATACTTTAATTTCTTATTCTGGCAGAGACATTAGAGGCTGGACTTTACTTTTAATTGCTTGTTATAACGATGATCTAGGGTTACCACTATTTAAAAGAATATATGAATTTGGCAGTTTCAATTTGAACTCTAAAAATTATGATGGATTTTCTGCTATGTATCAACTTATATATAAAAATAAAATAGAAATATTAGATTTCGTTTTAAGTAAAGGTGCAAACGTAAATGAAAATATTAATTCGTATAAAGAAACTCCAATAATTTCGGCTACCGAAATGAAAAATATCGAAGCTGTAAAATTAATAATTAAATACGGCGCAGATGTAAATGCGCAGGATGAACGGGGCTTCAAAGCGATGCGCAAAGCTGTGCAAAATGGTAGACTAGATATTGCATGTCTTTTGATAGAAAATGGAGCTGATTTGCATCTGGAAGATTTTGTAAATAAAAGAAAACCTCTTGAGTATGATAATATCGGATGTATCGCTGCGTTTATGACACCGTTTCTATAAAAACACGAAGTAACCAACAATTTGAATGTAGAAGCTGTAGAGAGCGATGTGGTAAACAGTAATAAAAGTGGTGGACATTGAAAGGTTAAGGAAGGAGGGGAGAGAGGCGCAAGGATAATAAAAAAAATCGATATAGAGGTAACAACAGCAATAGATGAATGAATCGACGTAAAATGCATGATGTATACAGTTGTGGACGAGGAGGATGTCGAGGTAAATAAACAGGGAAGAAATGAAACTAAAATGATCGCGAGAAATAGGTTAGGTAACTAAGAAAGAGAACATGTAGAACGTGTAGGAAGAAGAAGGAACAACAAGACCTAATTAAGAATAGTGACAGAGTTGAAAGCGGAGTGAGTCTGGAAGATTGAGTTGGACGAAGTTGAAGAAAGAAAGAAGAAGATGGATGGCAAAAGTAAGAACAGTGAAAGAAAGGATTTAAATGTTTTTAATAACTCTGTAAATATAAATGAAATAAAATTAAAATAATATTTAAAATTTCGTCAAGGTCTGGAGCTTTTTTGTTTTTTTAATTTTTGTTTAAATATCTTTTAGATTTGTATATATATATATATAGTTTACACTAAAAATTTGGTATGGTGGGTCAGAAATGGGTATTATAATGATTTTTTGATAAGTATTATAGTAGATTAAAAAATAAGTATGACTAAAAAGTAGAAAATAAAAATAAATAAAAAAGGATTTCTATAAAATAAGTTTTATTTGAATGCTAGAAAATTTATAAATAAAGTACTAATAAAAACTGAGTGTAAATAAAAATAGAGAAACTTTTCTTGATTCGGAAGAAGCTCTTATTAATAGAATGGACAATTATTAAAGGAAATAGACTCACTTTTAAGAAGTATTAATCCGTATGCTAATGCATATAAAATGATGAGAGAAGTTTATGAAGCAAAACAACGAAAAGCCAGTTTAGAGAATAGAGATATACTAGAAGTCGAAATGCGAATTGTGCAAAACGTTTCCAATGATCCACGGCGCTATAATTTACCTACAACAAATGAAGTGGCATTAATTTATACCAGTCTTGATGGACTACCACCATGTAAAGGAGATCGGAGATGTGTCTATCCTAGTGGTAGTAATCTGTATACAGTTAACATTTTAAACGAAAACTGCGATCCAATGATTTATCCCCTCCTGTGTCCAACTGGTGAAAAAGGTTGTTCGGAGAACCTGTTAAATGTTACTAAGCTTGAAAGAGTAAACACATAGGCAATTTTATAGTTTTCGGCTAAGATGTACAAATTTATTTGATCCATATTTAAGTGGTGGTAAATTGACTCAGCAATATATCGTTGATGCTTATTCAAAAATAGAAAGTAATCGGTTAAATTTTATTAAAAATAGTAATAGGCAGAGAAAATTACGTTTAGAACTATACAGTGGCTTAATGGATTACATACAAAATAGGGCAAGTAATGAGGGTATGACTGTAGGTCGTATGGTTATTTTACTATCTACTTATGTTGGAAGTCTTCGTTCATTAACACTGTAATATCTATAGTTCCAAAATTTGGTTCTCCTGATTTATTTATCACAATGACTTGCAAGAATGGCCTGAAATTAAAAATCATTTAAACGAAAATCAACGTGTGGAACATCATCCCGATTTAGTTGCTAGGGTATTTAATTTAAAAATAAAGGAATTATTAAATGATTTATTAAAAGTAAATATTTAAGGGAAAGTAGCTGCTATGATGTCTGTAGTCTTTCAAGAACGTAGAATTTCAAAAACGTGGGTTGCCCCATATTCATATTTTAATTATTTTGAGCAGCGAGTATAAAATTAGAAATTCCAATTCTATTGATAAAATACGTGCCGAAATACCAGTTAATGAAACGGAACCAGAATTATATAGTATTATTAAAAAGTGTAACGTATGGGCCCTGCGAAACAGTCAATCCCAAATCGCCATGTATGACAAATTTCGAATGTACTAAGCGTTTTTCGCAAGAATTTGAACCAGAAACATTAAATAATGTTTAACGGCTATCCGTTATGTAGGCATTGCGACAACAATTCTAAAATTACATTTTTTGAAAGAAGCGGTAAATTTAAATACTCTGTTGATAACCTCTGGATAGTTCCATGCAATAAATAATTATCATATAAATATATTGCCATATAAATGTGGAAATATGCGGATATATCTATTTAAATATATTTACAAGTATAATATATATTTATACTTGTGCCAATGTAAAAGTGTCTACGAAAGGACAACCCAATTGGGACAAAGTTTCGTTTTATTTGAATGCACCTTGCGTTAGTCCGCCAGAAGCCTGGCGCATATTTGGATTCATATGCAATTTAAAACACACTCTATATATCGTTTAACAGTGCATATGGAAAATCATCAAAGCATACTTTTTACACCTGGTGAGGAAGAATTGGCAATATTAAATCATATTTCTTTAGTCAATTTATATGAAAAATTAGTTGTTTTTATATGTAAAGTTTATATAGAACGAGTTAAATATTTCAATTTAAAAATGGAATTAAAATTTGAAATTAAATGAAAACCACACAAAAAAGACAAACGTTTGCGCCGGAGGTAAATGCTATATTCTTATATGTTTAAGCGATTCGTATGGTGGCTTAAAAACGACTACGTCAATGTTCATGAAAATTTCCTATTTCGTATAGAAAAATATTCTAAGATTTTTGGTGTTCTCGAATTTTTCCATTAATTCCTATTTTGTATATAGGCTAACTTTGGTATTTAATTTAGAAATCGAAGAAGAAATCACATGTTTAAATCAAAAATTGGTAAAATATCGCTTAAATTTTGAAATTAAAAAAAATATATATTTTCATGATAATATTATACATTATTTTGCAATAATAACTATATATTTAAGTGAAATGTGAAATATTATATTATAATTATACTAGCGTTTACTCTTTCAAAGCCAAATATATACTTTTCATATTTTCTACTCGAAGAACCAAATACAAATAGCTTTTCTTAAATATTAATTAATAAATAAAAACACAAAAAACGGAAATGATTTTTAAATAAACTTTATTTAAAAATCAACTGTTACATTATCAATTTAAAATTTAGAGACATACAAAAACATTTCCGAAAATTGAACCAAAAATAATTACGACAATGCATAAAACTTAACAATTGCAATCTCCCTGGGTATTACGTAGAATTTGGAGGATGACATCTGTCAGGAACTGAAACAAAAATATTATTATTAGAACAAGCACACAAAAACACAAATATTTAGTTGTACTCATTTCGAATGTTGTTATCTGCATCATATTTTATAATGTTATTGAATTTTATTTTGCACGATGTTGGGTGAATAACTAGAAGAATTGAAAGAATAGGATTTTTTACAATTCCTATTTGCTTTCGAATTTCTAAGTTAATTATTTTTACTTTTATATTATTATTATTTATTATAATTTGTTATTTATTATTATTATTTTATTAATTAATTTTCGTTAAAAATAATTAATATTTAATTGATATTAACTTCAATATGGAGAAAGAAACTCTGTCCAAAATTACATTATATGTAGCAAAGTTTGTGGCGAATCAATCAACCTCGGAGCTTAGGGCATTATACATAAAAATGGCTCCATGGCTAAATTTTATTCAGTCATACGTTATAAAAGAAATTGGGATACGAAATTTGAAGGAGGTGGAAACAGAAGTGGGAAAGCCAATTGAAAAGAAGATCATGGTAACACACGCACTTTTGTAGAATATACGTTCAAAAGTCTGTTCAAAAAATAAGGTGAATTTTCATTTTTCTCAAAAAAATATTTATTTATTCATCAATTTCTATTTTGTCCCCTTCAAAGTAGTCTCCCTCAGATATAATACACTTGTGTCAGCGCTTTTTCCAATCCTCGAAGCAGTTCTGATATGCACTTTTTAGTATGCTCTTGAGTTCTCTCAGCGATTCGGTTTGTATCTCCTCAATCGTCTCAAAACGCCGTCCTTTCATGGGTCTCTTCAATCTTGGGAACAGGAAAAAGTCGCAGGGAGCCAAATCTGGTGAATACGGTGGCTGAGGCATGATTACGGTGTTGTTTTTGGTCAAAAAATTACAAATTAAAAATTGTAATTAATTAAAAATTAAAATTGTTTTGGTCAAAATTCAGCAATTTTGGAACAAACTTCGCTGCCACACGCTTCATGCCCAAAATTTCCGAAAAAATTGCATGGCTTGAGCTAACCGATATGCCGACATCCTCAGCATACCAATTTTCTTCACTTCCTAAACATTTTCATCGGTTGTTGATGTGCTGGGGCGTCCAGGGCGAGCGTCGTCATTCACATCTTCTCGACCTTCTGTGAAAAGCTTGTACCACTTGTAAACATTTTTTTGACTTAAAGTAGACTCACCGTATGCCATTTTCAACATTTCAAGTGTTTTGGAGCACTTGATTCCATTTTTCACAAAAAATTTAATGCAAACTCTTTGATCCATGTTTTTCGACAGCAAAAAATCGCCGAACACGCAAAACACTTCTAACTTTTATGCCTCTCACAAACAAACTATATGTGCTATATAGTTAAAACTGTGAACATATGTTTGAGACGAGTGTACCAACATAACAAAATAAAAAAAATCGATAATCGAATGTACGTAGCCCGCGAAATTTTACCTTGACCTTATTTTTTGAACAGACCTCGTTACTCTATTTACTTACTGAGATGCCATTAGATTTATAATTGTTATACTTATAATTAAATTTACCTTAGTACAAATAAAGAAGTCCTAACGCAGCCGATAGGACGATCAGGTTGTTCAGGCGAAGAGCTGGGGCCCCTGTAAACAAATGTGTTTTCGTTATTAAAAAGACAAAACATGTCAAAAATTGGGTTGTAAACTTGATATGTGAATTATATAACTTGTAAGTTTGAATTTCCATGAAACTGTACTACATATTGATGTAATAGGTTACATCATTAGATTCCTTCTTGTTACATTAATCACGACACCATACAAACAATCTCGATTCTTGACTTCTTTACTCTTTCTACAGTTGTCTCAAAGTGCGAAAGAGATAGCATGCTTCCATGAAGGCTGTTCGGAAGTAATCTCAGGTTTACTATAAATATTCTCAGCTTTATTTAATATTGCAGCTTACAACTATTTTTTAACATAGCCACCACTTGAATTCAAGTACTTGTCATAGCGTTTCTTTAACCGTCTAGACAGTTTTGGAATCTACAGAGCACAGAACTTCCGGGAGCCGTTCGATGACAGTCTCGTGCAAAAGAATTTGAGGTAACTATTTGGATTCGACCCTTGTTGACGTCATACAGACTCCAGGAAGCCAGAAAGTGTTTGTTCTTCGGTCTTTAAGCAATCGTTTCTACCGGCCTTAAACACTTCATTTATAAATGTCTGCTACTGATAATTTTTCTGCCTAAGAAATATTTCCATTTCACATGTGGCGGGATTTTCAATTGCAGCACACATTTTGTGAGTGTATTATAAGCAGCAAACGCCAGACAGCTCCCTAAATGCTAAATGCTCCCACTGTCAGAGCTGGAAACTTGCTGAGCAACAATTTGCGCTGGTATAACGATGATACTATCTTGATATTATGCAATGGTATTTTACGCTCTGTGCTGCTCCAAATCGCATGACGTCAATAATCGAATAAAATTTTATTCAATGCAATAGAATTATATTCCCATGTTTCAGTAGAATTTAAAAATATCAAAACCATACAGAAAAAGTAGTTCACAACCCAATTGTGGTTTCGATGGTATTAGCACGATAATACCTGCTGGGGGGTACGCTGATTTGATTGTAACCAAAGTCAAAGACAAAGACAAATTGTTATTAGTTTTTAAATAAATATTAACTCTAAATAATATTGTAGATGGTGTCTACGCTTCAATGACGTTCACAGAAGAACAACTTACAGGCTGAGTGAGAGGAATGAAATTTAGAATTTTATTTTTAGTTCATTTTTAGACAACATAACCATTGTTTGTTTTACTTAAAGCGGTACCCACCACCTGTTGATGTTATGGTAACGGTATTGGTTGGAACACACAATTTGTAAATTAGATTATAAATAAAATATATAAATTATTTATATTATATGCTAATATAATAAGGCCTGTCGCAGTATGACACCGTATTTAAGCGACGGCGAATTCGGACGTTAATCGGCGGGTTGGATGAGCGACTTCTATTATCAAAGAAACCGACTGTGTGTGTGTCACAATACAAACATACCCCTTACCGATACGACAGTACTCCAAGCGTTATCTGACGACCACAGGCGTTCCAACAAACCAATAACAAAATATTTACAAAACCAAAAACCAATGACATCTTTATTTTATTATCCAGGCGCACCAAATTTAAGTCGCAAACAAAAGCAGGATGCTGTATCAAAAATATAGATAAATAAATTAGTATAAATAAGCAAGCAATTGTAATATTAAAACAGTAGAATAGTTACTCTCCATCCAGGAGGTAATCATAGTAGTATATTCTGTTACTATCCATTGAGGAAGTAACCATATTATTGTATTAAAAGTGCATTTATTAACAAATAAAGTACATTATATATTAAATGTTATTATTATTGTTATAATAAATTAGCAATAACATAACTAGTGTATTGTAGGGGTGCATTGGAGTTGTTTTGCACTAACATAATTTATCATGAGAGAAAACTTTTATTTTAATTTTTATCGATACACACTGGTATTAAAGAGACTAGCATTTATTATATATCTGAGTTCTGGTTGGTGTAAATTTTAATTTAGGTCTATCGTATTTGTTTGGTGGTTTGTATAAACTGAAGCATGCTGAACATACTCGTTCACAAAGCGATGTCGCCGATAGTTCCGAAACGAACCGGATTGAAGATTTACATTGCGCTTTCTTAGTTATACGGTTCTAATGTGAAAGGTAGGTACCGCCCGTATTCGGACGGCTTTGTAGCTTGCAGGGTTCGGATAGGTAAAGCGTGGTGCCGCGTATACGTCCGGCCGAAATTCGTCGAATTACAGTGCTATACTGAGACAGGTCTAAGTTATATGAATTAATTATAGGTAGATTAGAAAGACAAAAATGCTATCAGAGAACTATTATATTAACTAATGTTTCTGAATTGAATTAAGTCCAGATTTTTGCAGCCATGTAAATTGCAACGGTACTTTATAACTTACACTCTTTTTGGACGAAAAAAGGACGGACATATTTAAAACAAATCATTTTATGTTTCTGCTTGACATTGGAATTTGGGTCTTTTAATAGAATTGATTGTTATCATTTAATTTGGTAACTTTCAATACTCACTATCTGTTAAAAATTAAAAGTTAAGATTTAATGATAGAAAATTTGTTTTGCTGCGCTTCAGTAATTCCACGCTAGGCGGCAGTGAAGGGCTTTGAGCGCTACACGTGATAAAGGCTCATTGCTCAAGTCAGTAGGCAGTGGTCGAATGGTTTGGACACATAAAACGGTTTTCAGAAAGATACAGGAGCACGAGATGGATTTTAAATTTTGCTTGTCCTAACATGGAATTACACATTTTTAGATGTTCAGTATCTACAACACAGAGTAAGAAGGAAGAACCTAGTAACAGTAACTAGTGCAACTGATACTAGCAAGTGCTGAATGAGGTATAAAATCTTGGGATTTGAAATTACAAAGTCCTGGAATTGGGAATATTTTCGTAACAACAGAGAATGTGTAGAACCATCAGTTCATTGGTAAGACAACTCCAAATATTGTGTTTCGTTCTATGCTTCGATGGACTTCGTAATGAGATATCAAATTTGGTTAACATCAAGTACTGTGTGATAAGGAAAGTATTTTTTTTCTTATTTTTCAATGAAGATTTATATTAGTAATTACTTACAATCCTCCTCTCCCTCTTCCTTTGCTATAAAATAAAATAAAATTTTTCAATAATACATTCAAAAAATTACTTCTTTATAAGATAATTAAATCAAATGCAGTTTGTATAAATCTTATACGGAGAAAAAGATGCAACGCAGGGTTGCAAAGGGCAAAGGATAGAGTCACCTTACCTAAATAACACGGCTCCATCAAGACAAGCTGCTTTATAAAAACGGGGACGTATACCCCGTTATGTTATATACTAAGTATACTATAAGCCTGTAGGTAGAATAAGTTCAATTGAGGAGCAATGGTGCCAAAATTTGGAATAAACATTTTTTTTAATATTTATTTTAGTGCATCAACTTTCAAAAGTTTTTAGCACAGTAACATTCGGTTCCCCCTATGCGCCCTACAAATTTGTAACCTTTGGTGTCAAAACCTAGAAAGGGTAGGTGCACATCGCGAAATTTGTAACAATATCGATAAAGTTGGTTACCAGATCCTCAAATGTACAAATAATTTTTACATCTTACATTTACATCGCTACATTTTAGGAGATATTACCAATTAAAATAGTCATTTTTTCCTTAATTAATAAACGGATCTAACGTTACTGAAAATTCCAATACAAGTAACGTCACGTCCGCTATGTTGTCATCTCTTTTATATAACAGAGTGTAAAAGAGTTAACATACTTAATGCAGAACTCTTATCCATATATCAAATTAGTGACCTATCCGTTAATAGTGCGACATGTTACGTCATAAATATGGCTGACATCTGTAGCGCTAAAATAAACAGCAACTCAAATTTTTAACTGCTATATCTCCGCCAGCATTTAGATATTTAATAAAATAGAAACGACAATATACATTTATTAACATTGAATATATGTTGCAACAATTAAAAAATCGATACCTTAAAAAAACAAACTCATAAACAATCCTCGGTACCAAAATAAACGTGCTTTGAAATATCACCGATAGTGGTCCAGTGCTTGAAGAGGCCTAAGTTGTTTTTGTTTATCAAAAGACATTTCCAGAAGTCGCATAAAACATTTAAAATAGTTTTGCACTTAAAGAAGAAGTCGCTTTTAAATTGATGAATAAGAGTTTCTACAACTACGCTAAACTTAAGGAATTGAATAAAGGAGCAAATATAAATTATACAGGATTACTTACTCGCTGCAAAGATGAATACCCAGACAACGAGAAATCAAACAGTGATTAGAGAACAATTAAATTAGCGATTACCTGTTATTTTCTATTGGTTTCAAGTTAATTTAGTTAAGATATATTTATCAATAATTTCGGTGTGTTTTGTAAGGAATTAGATCCATGCAGCTAAATAGGAAGATAACCTCCGGGTTTTAGCTACAAGGCTGAGAAACTAACCCAATAAGATAAAAGAATTGATTTGCAGAATGTGTGTAGTCCAAGTAATCACTGCATCAGTGCATGCTAAGTACAATTATGGCAGCTATGAATTTAAAGTAATAGTGGTGTACCGGATCTATAATCGTTAGTCATACCGGAAATATTATTATATGACAAAAGACCCGAGTCGAAATTTTAGACATATCATGATCCTGAAAGGGATCTATACTCCTCTTTTCATACTAAATAAAGTAAAGTAAACCTCGTCGTCATAAACATTATTATATGATCCTATTGTCTTATGTAATTCTAAGTAAGAAATAGATTCTATTGTTAAGGGAAGGGAAATAATGAGTTAGAGAGAGATAGATAGATGCAGTAATGAGTTAGATAGAGATAGATAGTGTTATAGTTGTGGGTATTAATATTATATATATATATATATATATATATATATATATATATATATATATATTTAATTTTGCTTTGACTTTTATTCGTCATAGCCACCATCCTACATATTACATATTTTTACATATTTTATTTCACATCCATTTTAACATATTTCACATTTTATAATTCTATTTTACAAATTTCTAAATATTTAAATAATTCACTAATTAATTTTAAATCAGTTAACAAAAATTTAGTATCAACAGGAAAAGTTTTAACCACATCTTATATTTCACTATTGAATTTTGATCTTTCTAAACTATAATTTATATATTCAAATATAATATGATCCAAAGTTCTTTCTTCACCACATTGACATCTATCGTCGGATTTAATATTAATTTTCAGCTGGAGTTTTACAATGATTACTTTTGATTCTGATTTTAGTTAATATAAATTTGCGGGACTCATTTCTAAACCATTTTTTCTTACCTAAATTTGGATGTAACATAGAATAATCTCTTCCTTTTAACTGACTTTTGTTAATGAAATCTTGATTTCTCAAATTGAAGTTTAATTTTTTGATTATATTAAAAATTTCATATGAAGGTAATTTTACATTCATCTCAATTTCCAAATTTGTTGATTTCTTTGCCACTTTGTTCGCAATTTCATTTCCTCTTATTCCACAATGTACCGGTATCTACATAAATTTTATGGTATTATTTTTATTTATAAAATTGAAATACAGCTCCTTAATTTTGCATGACAAAATATCATTATTTGATCATTTGTAATCATTCGAATCTAAATTTTTTAAATAATGTTATTATTGTTCATATTTTCATTAATTTCCAATGCTTTTAATATTGCTAATTTTTCTCCAGTATAAGAGCTAACTTTGTTATTTAATTTAAATTTATAATATCTTAAATTTATTTGTTCATATATAGCAAATCCTGCTTTATTTCTTTTTAAATCAATGGATGCATCTGTATATATTATTTTTGTAAAATTTGTATTAAATTAATGCATTAGGTTTGAAAAAAAATTCTTATTTATCGCATCATTAAATATTTTTGATAATAATTGTGTGTTAATATATATATCCATAGGTTTAATTAATGATTCAAAAGGAATAGTGTATATAGGAGATTTGGAATTTCTTTGTATATTTAGATCGTTTAATTTCATGTAACTATTTATTAAAATAGGTTTATTGTTTTTGGTTCAGTAAGAAGAGTTTTGAATAGAAGTAGATAATAGCTTAATTGAATCAATAATTTGTAATTTCGATAATGATTCACATTTAACATAAAATTAATCACTAAGGAGTTGGTTTCTAAATTGCAATGGAGGTATATCGGCTTCAGCTTGAAGTATATGTGTTGGAGTTGAAGTTATGCAACCCAAAGCGATTCTTAGATGTATATATATATCATCGTCGACACGGCAACAACGCGTAACTTAATATATCTAGGCGTGACTAGGGCTTGGCTAAGTTTATATGAGGTTTTGAATGTCATCCTCATTTGAGCCTAAATAATAATTTGTCCGCTAACTGCCACATGAAGGAACAAAGAAGGAGCAAAAATCCTATGTAAAATAAACCAGAAACGGATTTTCTTAGGTCGGCAATTGGGCCAAAATTTCGACTCGGGTGTGTGTTTTTAATAGATCTACAACTGTTGTGTACTACTTTTTTGCATAAATTTTATTCCGCAATATAAATAAATAAAATAATTTTATTCTGCAAATTTTTTATTTTCAACGCGTGACGCTTTCCCGTTATTCGATTGACCTGAATTTTTCATGTAAGGATAACACAATAAAAAATCGAAAAAAATTTAAGCAAGAGTAAATAAGGGCCACTCTAGTGTACATGCAATAACGACTACTTACGCACTGTGGTACAAATAGGTATATTACGTACTGGATACGGAAATAGTTCACATGATACATCTTATTGCGTTTATAGGGGAAAGGATCGTCTGTTGCAGGCAAACGTGTAATATGTGATACTCGGTTATCAGCTTTCTTATCACGTAACAAATTAAGACAACTTTAATTATTAATTATTAATATCGAGTTAACCATTTATCCAATTTAAAGTAACTTTCTTAAGTTAATTATTTAACAAGACAAAATAAATGTAAATGGGCGCGCAGCATATGTTGCAATGTACAAGAGACGCTAAACCAATACGAAGAGAGAAATAAAAAAGAAAACGGTAGAACAATGAAATTTATTTTAAGTTTATAACTGAATATGCAATTTTCGTTGGGGGGACTGAGTTATAACAATATATTGCAACATCAAGGGGCAGAATCTATTAATAAAATATCAAACAAGTAAACTTTTCTTTCACTGTTACTGATTTTCAATCAATAATGTATTGATAACAACACTTGCTGCGACATAGCATAGCTGAGTCAAGATATTCCAGGAACAGAGCACAGTTGAAATACAATGGACCACTGTTCCAGACCTCCAAAGGCGATAGATTAGGTCATAATATTTATGACCTAATAAGATTGTGGGCCTGATGAAGGGATATCGGGGAGAGGTGACAACGGCACGTGTGGGTGCAGGCAAAGTCTGGACCTCTGTATTTGTCTCAGATTTGGACACTCTTACTGACGGCTTCTGACAGCGATGGTTGATTTGACCACTTTTATAATACTACACATTTTATTCGGATTGATTATTAATAAATATAGTCTTCTTGAATTGATTGTAATATTTTAATTAAACAACCCTAACAGTATAGTATAAGTGTAATCCTATCAATTAATAAATAACACATTACCATTGATGTTCAAATAAACCGTCCGTTTTACTTTAGCAAAGTAAACTTAAAAGAATAATTCAATATTGGTTGAGTATGGACCTATGGATCTATATAAGCTTGGGGTTTGCTTATCTGCGATGTTGACGGTTTCCAAATTCTCAGAATGCTTGATTGCATCTAACTCCTTTGATAGCTGTAGATTGCGCCAAAACTTCTCGAAGGACCTTTTTGTTATTAAATAATTAATAACAATTTTTTATTTTCTTTAAATCAAATAGCAGCGAAACACCAGTATTTTACATAAAAACATTTATTATACTAATACACTTGACGAATTACAATAATTGAAATTAAATGAATAATTATATGTATCAATGATACTGTGATACAATTCACTATTAAATTTTATTATGATTATTAAACTGTTGAAAGTTGGAGTTTATAATTTAGATGTTTACTGTTCTAGATGATAGCTAATAATTTAAATATTTAGTGATGTTTATTGTATGAAGTTTGAGTTAATAATGATTATTTTAATAGTGTTTTAAAAGTACATTGGTACAAAAATGCATTTGGCAGGCCAGCTGTGCGTCCTTGGTACGGGCTGGTACAATGCCAGAGTAACAACAATACCTTTGTTAGTTAATTCAATAACAAAGAAAGATGAAATATTTGGTTAAACAATAGAATTATTACAAAACTTAAGAACTAAAAATATACAAAATTATATTCTAATGAAATACATTAAAGAACGTGAAATATCTATATATAAATATAGGTTGTGTATGCGTTCTTAACCATACTCCCGCGCGTTGAAAATTGTAAGAGTCATCTTGGTTTTCAACTGATGTTCTGTAAATAGCGGAACGAGATATTGCACTAGACGCTGGTTTTTCCCTTAGCTGTCTTGATAGTGGCTGCTCGAGTCGCTGAAACTTCACTAACACTTAATTTCACTGGGCTATCCAACATCCATTGCGATGGAGGAAGCTTTGGCTTCTTGATTAAGACCAAAGTTCCTTGCTGCGGTACAGCATCACGAGCTGATTACAGCGTCCTAAGTATTTGCTTGACCATTGTTTCCAACAACTTTGAACAAAGTCTTGAAATTGTGAGAAGCGCTGCGTTCGGCTTAATTTGATTAGAGCGTCCTCTGCAGGAGCGATTCTTGTGATCTGCCGTCCTATTAAGAGGTGTCCAGGCGTGAAGGGAATTAGGTCATTGGGATTATTGGAAACGGAAAAAAAGGGATGGAAATTGAGGATTGCCTCAATTTGAGTTTGCAGTGTATAAGTGTGTTTGAAGTTAGTATGATAGTTTAATTTCGTTAGTTTGGCAAGTGGATAAAAATGTAAAATACTGTATTTAAAACAGTCAGGTTCAGATTGCCATTTAACGATTAAAATTTTGAAATATTCTATACCTCCTGGGTCGATATAGAAGAGTTTGTCAATTATTATATTGCAGTTAATAGATTTAAAATAAATACAAGAACCATATGCATTTGCTAACGCATCACAAAAACCATGAATTTCAAATGTTTTGGAATTCTTGATTAATGATTTTTGTGGTATGGATGCATTGTTTAAGGTCGGTAATTGCTTTATTAAAGGAGTCCATGTTTTTACTGAATATTCTGGAATTTCAACATTCCAGTGTAGATTTGTTAGCCTTAATTGTTGTCTCAATAGCATAAACGGTTTGACGTAGGGTGATAATAATCCATGTGGATCAAAGATTTTGGCAATGAAAGATAGAACATTTCTTATTGTTAATTTTACAGGTGGATCAAAAATGGCGATGCTGTATTTGAAACAGTCTGTTTTTGAGCACCATTTGACAATTAAAATTTTGAAAGGCTCTAAGTCTGCGTGATCTATATAAAAGAGTTGGTCTTGAATATTGTTGTCTAAATCAAATAAAATAATGGGATCATTCGACATCCATTTTCGTAAATAAGATCCTGCACTACTTAATGTTTCTATTGTTTTAATACAGCGTAGCTTGAATTCTGATAGATCATTTGATCCAGTCAGTAGCTTATCAACATATGAATCATTAAGGGTGGTGTTTGTGGCATATGGATGTGAATTTGAAAATAATAATTTAGACCTTGTATGTAAGTTAATTAACCATAGTTGTTGTATCATTAATTTGCATGGTATGTCATAAGGCAATAATACTGTAAGTGGATCCAAAGTTCTAGCTATTAATGATAAAACATTTGCTTTGGTAAATTTCATAAGTATTTGAATTGAATTATGCAATTCCTTGACCGTAGAAATGCCGTTTGTCTTGTTTCTAGAATTTTGAATGAAACGTAAATAGTATGTGGTGACGCTATTGATCGATTTAAAATTTGAAAATTTGTCAAATATAAAATTTGACTTGGCTATGGAGTAGTTTGACAGTATGTATGATTTATGATGTTTACTAGTAACACGCTTTCTTTGTGGTAAAAGAAAGGGTTTAGTAATTGCTGATTTGGAATCTCCTATACCGTGATGCTTTAAAATATATGTAGGTTCGGATGAATTTTGAATAATGTTAGTGGTCATGTGACCTAATCGTATATATTCATTAATGAATGCAGAATACATAGATTTATGTTGTGTATTTCTATCAAATTTTCTTTCCAATGAAAGAAATTGTTTGGTAGCTGTGGTTTTGGTATCCCCTAGAGCTGATGTGGGCAATTTTAATGGTAATGTAATTGCGAATCTACGATCTGAATCGCGAGTAGTAGTTTTGCTACAATGATCATGGCATGCTTGTTCTTCTGAAGTTAAAGTGCTACATTCCTTAACAGACTCGCTTCCACAAACCTTGGGAATTTGAGTTTGTAAGGATGTGTGATAGCAATGCGCATGATTATTATTAGCAAAAGATTTATATTTGGTTACTACCCAACCTAACGAAGTGTTTTGTAAATGTAATCGATTACTATATAATTTTGCTTTGCCTACGCGTAATAGGTTCCAAAAAATATCAGCTCCTAACAATAAATCCACAGATTGTGGTTCGTTAAAACTAGGATCTGCTAGTTTTATGCTATGCGGTATTGATAAATTGACAATATCCAATTTGATGTGTGGAATTTTGTCGGTTATTTTGTCTATAAGCAGACAATTTACAAACGTTTTGTAATTGTTAGTAGATGAATGCAAAGTGATTTTTGCTTGCTTGTTTATTTTAGTTTCGGAATTACCAATTCCTGTTATTATTACATCTGAATTAGTAATGGGAACGTTTAATTTTTGTAATAAAGTTTTAGTAATGAAGCTTGTTTGGCTACCATTATCCAAAAGAGCGCGAGCAACAATTAATTTGCCATTTTTGTCAAGAATGTTGACTAAAGCGGTTGATAGCATAGCTTGATTTTTTTGATTAGCGTGCGCCGTGAGTGTACTAGAAGTGCTAGCTTTAGGTATGGACTCATCCGATTCCTCAGTATCAATATGCAATAATGTATGATGCCTCTTTCTGCACGTAAGGCAACGATAATTAGAAAGACAACTGCTACTATTGTGACCTTTGCGGAAGCAATTTAAGCACTGCTGCCTTTTTTGGATCTCATTGATCCGAGCCCTAACGTTAAGTTTTAAAAAGTTTTGACAATGTCTTATATTGTGATCCTTATAACAAAATGAACATTTGTCGCGAGGTGATGTGAAAAAAGACTTGTGCGTTCTTGATTGATGAGTATTATTTGAATCACAACTATGTTCGTCCAACTCGTGTGCCCGTTCAAGAATGAAAGAAAGCATGACGTCAATTTCTTGATAATCTGTTTTAGAGATGTTGGAAGCTAACCAATGCTTCTTAGTTTCTGAATCTAGTTTTTTCGATATTAAAATAGCAACAATGTGGTTCCACCTATTTTCCTCTGGAATAATGTTTTCTAACGCTTTCACGTGTTTTCTAATTGAAGCTGCAGTAGCTCTTAACTTATTGCTATTCTCAGAGGTGATAGCCGGAATTTTTAAAAACGCATTTAAATGATAAGAAATCATTTTTCTTTTATTGTCATATGCTGTGACTAATAAATTCCAACATAGCTGATAATTTGTGGGGTCTAATGGCACCGATGCGATGGTGTCAAAAGCTTCACCTTTTAATGATCGACGTAAAAGATGCAATTTTTTGAAACTAGAATATTTTACTTGATTATGGACTAGACTTTCAAACGTGGCCTTAAACTCATCCCAGTGTTCTATATTGCCGGAAAAGGTGGGAATGTTGATGGATGATAAATGCATTTCTTCATCTGAAAATACAGATGACTTTGTCTCAGGGGTAGATAATGTTTGATTAGCAATCGATTCAGAAGCTGAGATGATTTTATTAATGATTTTTCCTATATTGACATATTGTGTATAGAAATCATTATTTTCACTGTCAATGCGATCTAAATCAGCTTGATCATCAGTTAGTTCGCGCATTTGTAAATGAACTTTGTTGATTGATGCCATTAATGGTTGCCACTGTTTATAACAAATTTTTATCTCTGTCACATCGTACGTGGATGGATCTGTTAAATCAACATTTTCAATTGTTTTGTTACATTGCTCTAATGCTAATTTGATTTGCTGTATGGCTTTTATAAGTTTTGAAGACATTGTGAATATGGCTTTCGGTAATCAGTAATTGATGCTTTAAATATAATATTTAAAACTAATTGTAAAAGTATATTATTGCTGATGCAAATAATATGAATGGTACTCTATTACGTACAATACGTAAAAGACTTCTGTGCAAAATACACAGACGGTAATTTTGGTTTGAACAAATGTATTCAAACGCTAAAAATGGAATAATAATATTCGCTATGTAAATGCGATTGGCGTATGTACTCTAAATGTCTTAATCCTATGAGAGGACTTTAGATGACCTATGTGAGATTATACTTATGGAATCGAATGTTCGCAACCAATGCAATTAATGTATGTGCTGAATGACACAAATATAATATTTAAAAAATAATTGAAAAAGATATATTATTGTGGATGCAATGCGAATAATAATATTCGCTATGTAAATGCGATTGGCGTATGTACTCTAAATGTCTTAATCCTATGAGAGGACTTTAGATGACCTATGTGAGATTATACTTATGGAATCGAATGTTCGCAACCAATGCAATTAATGTATGTGCTGAATGACACAAATATAATATTTAAAAAATAATTGAAAAAGATATATTATTGTGGATGCAATAATATAAACGATGATCTATTACGTAACACGTAAAAAGATTTCTGTGCAAAATACACAGATGAGTATTTTGGTTTGAACAAATGTATTCAAACGCTTAAGTCGGAATAATAATATTCGCTAAATAATGCGATTGGCGTATGTGCTCTAAGTGTCGTATTCCTATGAGAGGACATTAAATGACGTAATATAAGAGGCTATACTTGTGGAATCTAATATTCGCAACCAATGCAATTAATGTATATGTGTGTGTGTGTGTGCTTAATGACACTAATACGAGCCCTATAGATGGTCATTAGCTTGGTAACGCTAAATGACTTGACTAAAGTGGCAAGGATTTATTAACTACAAATAGAAAACTAAATATCGTTGAATGATTGATTAAAAAATATAATACAACAATGATACGAACTTATGATGGAAGTGAATCATTGATGTCTAAACACCTTGGTAAAATGAAATAACGCTTCAAACAGTAGTATATGTAAAATTTGTAAAATATGTAAGATGTAAATGCAAAAACCCAAAATAGAGGTAATAAAAGGATAGGATGGGAATTATATAAATGTTTTAGGATTACCTTGACACCACTGTCGTGTAGTAGCTCTCGTTTCAAGACTGAATCCAGATGCTGCTGCGATTGACTCGTGTGTGCTGTTGTACTTGACGCCAAAAGTGAGATTTTTCTAGATTGTTCACCTTGCTTGATGAATCCTTTTCAAAGATGACCAATGCGGTGTGAATCTTCTTTGAAGATGCTCAATTGCTGGATCCGTTGATGAGAATCTTGCTTGAAGATGATCAAATGGATGTGAATCTTCTTTGAAGGATCAAAATACTGAATGTCCGTTCTTCAAGATGATCAATTCTTGTGAATCCGCTCTTGAAGATGGTTTAATGGTGTATATCCGCTCGTATCCGGCTCGAAGACGACCAAATGGTTGAGTATGGACCTATGGATCTATATAAGCTTGGGGTTTGCTTATCTGCGATGTTGACGGTTTCCAAATTCTCAGAATGCTTGATTGCATCTAACTCCTTTGATAGCTGTAGATTGCGCCAAAACTTCTCGAAGGACCTTTTTGTTATTAAATAATTAATAACAATTTTTTATTTTCTTTAAATCAAATAGCAGCGAAACACCAGTATTTTACATAAAAACATTTATTATACTAATACACTTGACGAATTACAATAATTGAAATTAAATGAATAATTATATGTATCAATGATACTGTGATACAATTCACTATTAAATTTTATTATGATTATTAAACTGTTGAAAGTTGGAGTTTATAATTTAGATGTTTACTGTTCTAGATGATAGCTAATAATTTAAATATTTAGTGATGTTTATTGTATGAAGTTTGAGTTAATAATGATTATTTTAATAGTGTTTTAAAAGTACATTGGTACAAAAATGCATTTGGCAGGCCAGCTGTGCGTCCTTGGTACGGGCTGGTACAATGCCAGAGTAACAACAATAACTTTGTTAGTTAATTCAATAACAAAGAAAGATGAAATATTTGGTTAAACAATAGAATTATTACAAAACTTAAGAACTAAAAATATACAAAATTATATTCTAATGAAATACATTAAAGAACGTGAAATATCTATATATAAATATAGGTTGTGTATGCGTTCTTAACCAAATATAAAGATAGTGATCTACTACGCAAATGTTTACGTAAAGAATTAGTTTAATTATGTAATACTTACGTTCTGTTTTATACATTGTTGTATTAAATTTGTGTACTCTTAATTAAACTAAGATTCCTGCAGATTGGTTTGAAACTTACTTTCTATATTTGGAACAAACAATTCAGTGTTTAGTCTGACGACATAGTATGAACAGGATGAAATCATGCGATTCAATAACGTTGGACGTATTTCTTTAAAATGAACCTACACGTTGATATGTCTACAACAATAACTGAAGCATAATATCCTGGTTTCATTGGAAAAATAGAGAAACTTGTGTAAAAAAGTTTGCAAAGTTGTCAAGAGCCAAGACGTTGTATAGATTACAGTATTTTCATGCATTAGTTTTAAAATAAGTAAAAAATGTTTCTCTTTTACTGCAGTGTTAATATAAAAAAGAATGTCAGTTTCATATGATACACCCCGCAAAAGACACCCCATAGAAACGAGTGCATAAATTAATAAAGGCTTCGTTTAAATGGCAGGCTCTAACAGCTTTTATTATCCGTAGTTCTTCACCAGATGGTATCTTCACAACGTGTAGATTTTCAGGACACGGCACTACGTCTTACAGTACATGGGCATCATCAGTATCACCTTCTAAAGGAAATGGACCTTCAAGTTAGAGTATTACTGTATCTTTAAAATTTGTTGTTTCGTGTTTGCAGTATGTTCGTTGTTGTCTGTCCTAGATTTACGGGTGCAGCTGACGAAACCAAGAATGTCACTAAGTAAACGAATACATACCATCTGTCGCAGCAATGGAAAGTCGTTCGATGGCAAAGCGTAATTTGTAAAAAAAAAAACATGGTATGATTAGAACGTACTTCTGTATACGACAGAGCCTCCCAGAGGAAGTAGGAGAAGCTGATGCAATTGAGGCCCCGCAAAATCGAAGTAACCAGTCTTAATTTACTTTAAGTAAATTTAGAGCAATTGCTCCTTTTATAAACACCTTCCCACTACTCTCTGAAAGACACTGCTCAATAATTACTTAAATTAATAACAATTAATTATCAGATTTATTTTATTCAATTGCAGATTAAACTTACCCATGCCTAAACGGAAAACGACAGTAGTAAAAAAAAACCGTTGTATAAAATGAAAACACAAACAACTATAGTTGAAGTTGTCATACTCACAAACTGCGCACAACGATAGGAATTATTTTATTGCATTGTTTTTGTGAGAGATTTAATTTGTCGTACATTGAGCAAGAGGAATTTTAAATCCCAAATAGTTACATTTATTTTTCTATGCAATGTCGTGGTTCATTTTTTATTAATAATCTTTATTAAAATTTAAGTGATTACATTAACCACATTCAGTAATTAATTTATTTATAGTAAAACGCAAATTATTAAATGTTTTTTTCTATATTAAAAGTTATTATGCAGTATTATACAGGTGCATATATGTTATAAACGTTGCATACATTCCAAGCGAACTAGCAATTTTGAAATAGAATCATAAATATAAATGTACTGAATAAATATACAGTTCAAATATCACGTCTTGTACACAAATTGTCTAAAATAAATATTTAAAATCTGAACGATGAAAAGTTCATGTTTCTTGTAAAAACCGGCCCCGAAACATAGCGGTGAGCCTATTCGCTGATGGATGAAGCATGCAGGCTGCCACCCAATTAATGTACAATCGCTTTCGGCGTTAAAAACTGTTCATGTAAATCCGTTATAATATTTTAGAGTGACCTGTGCCGTCTGATTTCAATCTACAAAATTTATTTTCTCCATTAACACAAATTGACTGGTATTTAACATAATTTACATATACTCGTACTATTGCTATTTCATTTTTCAAATATTATCAATTTATTGACTTTATAACTGAGTCACTTAAGTGACAATAACCAAGAAAGTGAATTCTTCAATTCTAGTAAACCGACCACAGTTAACTAACAATAATGTAAGCGAAGTATTTTGCTCGGTTGAGCTGCAGTTATGATCGATTCGAACGAAAATCAGGGCATCAACCAAAGTTTATAACATGCTAGTGTCGTTATTTAATTAAAATTATTGTAATTGAAGGTTTTTGTTAACGGGATAACTGCAACAAGCTCCAATTTATCATTTTATTACGTTACATATATTGCCTTTATTGTGTGGCAGCACTTGCTCAATGTGGAAACCATAGAAACTAGATTATTTACCGCCTGTTTTAGCAATCGTTTTGTGAAACATTAAAATTACGTTAAGTGGTTACAGATGTAGGATTGTCCGAATGATGACGGAAGCAATCGAGCAAAGTAGACTGAAGTACGCTGCAGTAAACGATGAGGTTACTTACATACTGGAGGAGAGGGAAATGAGAAAACCGGTAAGAAGAGTAATACCACGTGACCGTGAGGATGCAGTGTGTCGGTAAAGTTTTATTGGAAACTAGTAGAGTACTAATTTAAGAAGCATGTTAGATACAACTATTTGTTACGCCTTAACAGTCATTCCACACAAAACTATTTTATTTGTGGTGCAATTTTATAGCAACACTGAAAATATTTGCTTTAATTTGTCTACCCTTCATGTGCGGATTCGGTGTTTCGAATGCGTTTTGCACATCAGCTATAAACTGGGTATTAAGAAATAGCTAGAAGTATTGCCGAAAAGAATAATGTTAAAAAACGATCCAAAGAAATTAGGCAACGATTCAAGAGTGAAATGGACCTCATTTTTGACAGACAAGTTACATTTCCGGTTACAAGATACGTTTAGATGCAGTCAATAATGTTTATCTAGTAACCAGAAGGCTTACAACCTAAGTCTATACTCGTGGTTTTATATGCCTGCTACCATGCATTAAATATTAGCCCACAGTACAAACCAGGAAGCTTTGAACAAAGATTGCCGTAGGTTCAGATATCAAAATACTAAAAAATGTTCACGTGTTGCAACAACAAATAATAAATAAATCTCTAAGTTCGGATTCTGTGATCAATAGCCTCAGAGAGGTTTCTAGAAAGAAAGCATTCAAATCATGTGCAGAGGTTTTAAAACTACGAGTAGCTCCTACTCTAATTCAAGGACGTGTACCACAAGCAAACCTTTCGCATATTTCGGATCGTGAGGATTATTGAAATTTTATTTTATTATGATTTATGTAATTATTTTTAATTACAATATTATTTATTATTTGTAATTATATTATTTATTATTTGTTCTATTTTATAATATTATTAAATTCAAATTTAAATTAAAATTAAAATTATTATGGTATATTTCAGACCAGTACATTAAAATAACTCTTTTTTTTTCCTTATTAGAAATTATTGAAAAATACCAACTAAAACTGTTATGATGTTAACGTGAAATTACTAATTCTGTTCGTCTGCATAATTCCACTAGGCAATAATTTAGAGAGATTAAAGTAATGAAAAGGTTCAATTCGATGTTTAGAAGCCAAGACCATATCTGTGTAGTTCTACCGGTCTGTTGTGTGCCACGAATTTGTTTACTCGGTGCAATTCATTTTGTGCATGTGTCAGTTCTTTTCTTAACACTGGTAAATCTATTGGTATTGGATGGGTGACTTCATTTGGCTAATAATACTAATTAAGTAAAAATTAGGTTTAGAAAACTTACAATTTTCTGCTCTGCGCTCTGTCGGTAGTTAGAATATTGATATAAACATGAAATAAAACAGATAAAATTTAATCAGATGAATGTTCTCGAAAACTCGAGTAAAGGAATAACGACCAACACAGTTGATATTTGGAGCTGACAGAACTCACTGTGCATATTGTTAAGTTATTATAAATTTATATAAAAAGGAATTGACTATTTAAATAATAAACTTTAAATGTCGTGTCTTTGATTTCATGTAAGATAGTATGATTTAAGTTAAACAGTGAGATTTTTATAATGTTTATGTAAATTACTAATTTACATACAAAATAATTCAAATTCAGGACCACCCTCTGGTGCCCGCTTATCGTTGAATTTTGGGACACCCTGTTTATATAATTTATATATATATAAATTCAGGTTTGCATTTGCAAAACCTTAACGATAGTATTTGTCAGAATTTAGAAGCAGAAAGTAAGTAAAATTATACAGTATTATTATAACAGGTTTATAACACTAATTTTCTAATAGAAAATCTAGTTATAACGTTTCCAACTGACTGAAATGCTACATTTAAAATTATGATAAATTATAATGCCGCTGTAATTAAATTTCGAATTTTTAATTATTGGAAAATGTGTAAAATTATTATCTCAATACACATCCCAATTTTCAGTTTTCTACCCAATAAACATTTGGTGAAGTGTCCCTTTTTGTGACGTTTCTATCACTATTACATTAATTCAATTCAATTATAGTTCGCATCAACTTTATCTTCATTTGTATTTCGACAGGGGGAGTGGTTTCGTCATCTGTAGCCGATAAAACATACATTTCATATGAACGATTGTGAGAAACTGAACTATAAATGAACTCTTTCATTACAAAAAAATCATACGCATCTCCAATATGATGTCAAAGTGACTCCAAAATGCTCCAAAATGTTTAATAGGTATCTTTTCTTCTTCATAAGATATTTGAAATAGTGTCTTTTGAAAATATCCAGTCTTTCCTCATTTACTTCTTTCAGGGAAATTCAGGGAAAATTTCAGGGACTGTTCATTTATCATTTCAACTGTTCGGTATTTATAACAGTAATTGTCATATGTAAAAACATACTGTGCAATATATGTCATTTTATTGATTAATAAAATTATTTTTCAGTCACTAAAGAAAAAATCTCTCTTCTTTCACGACAAAATTTTACTAACTTCATGAAAGGAAAGTTTCAAAACGAAATGAATTGACTTCAAGATAAAGCGAATTTATTCTGGTAATTTTGCATCTAGTTAACAACAAAGAAGAAAATTCTATAATCCTGTTATTTAATTTAATCAAAAAAATATAAAGTATCTTTGCATATTCATTTCAGCTTTTATTTTGACGTAAACCTTGAAATATATATATATATATATATAGGCCGAGATTAGATGAAAGTAATGATGCATTAAGTGAAATGGAACCAGTTGATCAACTGTGTATACAACAAAATTCTTCAAAGTTTACATTTTTTTTTAAATGTGATACAATTAATGGTGAGAAAGAAACGAATGCTTAGTGTGTGAAAAATTAGGAATAAAAAAAATAATAAGCCGAAAAGACAATAATACTACAGGTATGAAAAAACATTTATTAAGTACTCATCCAAAGGCCTACGAAGAAGTGTATGGCACATCAACTTCGATTCAAAAGTCAGTTCTCATCCGCTCAAAAAAAATTAAGTGACATGTTTGCTGAACAGGTTTGCTCAACTAGGGATTTCGAAGTTTTGATAGTTGAGTGGGTGGCTAAAAAGAAATTACCACTGTGTTCTTTGATGATGACGGCACTCAAAAATTCTTTCATCGCTTAAATCCCAACATCGATGTCCCACAGCGTAATGCTGCTCGACGAATTGTTATGGTGCAGTTTCAAATAAAACAAGCTAAAGTCAAAGAAATCTTGCGTGATAATTTAGTGTAATATATGGTGGTGTAAATAATTGGATCCTAAAAAGTAAAATTATTATTATATACACACCTTTGTAAAAAATATTGCATTTTTTATATAATAATGTTTATGATTATAGTTTATAGAAACTACTAACGCATATATTAATTTTAATATTACATATATTAATTTTAATGTATTACTTTGCTTAGAACTATCTTAAGAGTAAGTTCTCACAATAACGAGATGTGAAGAGACGAGACGAGACTGAAACGATACGAAATTTTTGAAAGTCTCGTCTTATCTGGTCTCGTGTGAAGCCCTAGTTGTGTTAATGTGAGGTAATGACATCGAAGGGATTACGATTAATAAATTAAATTGACTTTTTGGTTTGCTTACCGTCTACTACTCGCGTAATTTGTTCATAGAATATATATATATATATATATATATATATATATATATATATATATCAAAGTTATAATTTTTTTGCACTATTCCACCCCCTGCTCCAACTGAGTATCATTGCATGAAAAAAAATATGTGCAAAATTTCAGATTAATCGGATTAAAGGGAATATGTGGCCGAAGAGCCTTGGAAATCGTAAAATCACGAAATTTAATAAAAAATCCAATTTACTTTATTAAACTTAAAAACGTGTTATGGAAAATCGCTTCCTTTGATTACAATTTCTGACGCTAATTTTGTATAGGCTGGAAATACAATCACTTTTCGTAAATAATTTATTACTTTAGTCACTCTCTCAGCCGAATCTTTAAAACTTTTTTTGTTATGCCACCGAGTTCAAATATACCAGTTTCAGAAGGAACAAATTGTTCAATTTCGTCTATAATAATTTTTGGGATTCTGATAATTCATTCATAAATCTGTTTTGTGATTTCAAGGATTGACCATTTTTATTTTTGATTCAAATGGAAAATTTAGATCAAAGAAAACTAATGCGATAATTTTAGGGATATAATACAATAAATGATTGCTTAGTTTCTGTAAAGTCACATAGGAGATATCACAATCGATAGCTTGATTTCATCCACACTTCTCTATTACTTCTGGTGACACTGATTCATGCAGTGGATCTCTGTTGAAAAGGTTCCGGCAACTGGTACTGCATTCCCATCTGATTCAAAGTGCTGCTCGAGGTTAACATCAATCTAATCACATTACTCATTTGTTCTATTTCATGATTGCTTAGCTCATTTATGATTACCGCTGCCTATCCTAGATTAATAATTCTGTTTTCTCTTTGAAATTCTTCGAATTAAAAACGTACATGGATTCTGTTAAAACTATCATCATTGTCTTCATTTTTGGTACATAGTTTGTAATTTTAGGATACAGTATATCATCTCGCCGAGGTTGAATTCGTACATTTTACAAAAAAATCATCACTTTCACGTATACTTAAGAAAATTGCAAAATACAAAATATACTTGTACTAAATACGTGGTTATTTGATGGCAATTTACTTCCAGTTATATTATGCAAATTTTGTTCAAGTAAATAAAATTTGTCACGGAAACAAGTAGAGCACGTTGTGTTTTGACCGTTATTTTTTTAAATGTTCTTTGCTGGTTAGGATAATTAGGATATACTTGCACTAGAAATGGAATGTTTTGTTTTATTTACGTCAGTTGAAGAACAATTTATAGTTCGCTGGGTGGTATAATATCGTATGGAAGCAACTACTATTTTAATTATCTATGAAATGTATAAATCAGTTCCAATTCATAAATACCGCTAATATTTGATTCACGGCGTCATGTGGTAGAAACTGTGTTTTTACCATAATTTGTTCTTCGTGTTATTTCACGTATTTCCCGAAAATCGTTAATCATGCGAAATTTTTTTTGTTTAATATTCGTCAATCAGTCAATCTTAATCAGTCAAATTTCTCAGTACGTTGACCCTGATGCTTACGTGCATTAGATATTCCGGCTTTAATCTTACCCATTACCATGTAATGGTCAGAGTCAAAGTTAGCTCCACGGTAGGTCCTAATATTTTGTATATCTGTCATATGTCTAGAGTTATTATATATATAGAGTATAGAGTTATATAGAGTATGATCAATTTGGTTAAAAGTTTCTCCATCTGTAGATCTCCAGGTTATTTTGTGAATTCTCTTGTGCTGAAACATTGTACTAGGTATGGCCATGCTGTGCTCAGCAGCAAAATGAATAAGTCTTTGTTCATTATCATTAGTATCATGTAGACTATACTTTCCGATTGTTGGTCTGTACTCAGCCTCTTTCCCAATCTTAGCATTAAAGTCTAGAATAATCTTGATGTCGTTTTGTGGGCATGAAGCGTTAAGCGAGTGCAGATCCTCATAAAAAAGATTTTTCTCGTCTTCATCTTTGTCTTCGGTAGGTGCATGGGCGTTAATAAGGCTGTCCCCTCAGTCTAATTCTGCATAATCTTGGTGTCTAAAACGTTTACCCAAAACAAATCCAGTTCCAAAAATATGTTTCTTCTTATCACAGCTAAAGAATACTGTGTATACTCTTATATTTAATACTTTTTTAATATTACAATTTTGTTTAATACTTTTGCTTAATACTTTTTTGGATAAAATCATTATTTCGCAAGATAAATAAAATGAATATTTTTTTAAACTTGTTGATTTTCTACGTTCTTGAAGCAAGCTTTGCCTTTATCCCATTGACCTGAAACTTTACACAGAGTTCCTTTTCATGCAATGGCTTCGTTGTATTATAAAACGTGTATTGCTTCCAATACCACATATATTATTTATTTTACCCCACCCCTGTACATTAGGAATCCCAACTCTTCGTAGTCTGTGTGCAACGAAATTCCTAGCTGTTTGGACGGCGTTAACCAGTGGCAAATCGCATGTTAAATTGCGCAATCTATTATAAAGCAAGGTAGATGAGATGATCTTTTCATGCTTCGCCCTACTCGCGTAATTTGTTGATAGAAATGAAAAAACAAAGCGTTGTGTTAATGTGAGGTAATGATACCGAGTGGATAGCTTCGCCGGCAACGACATGAACATTGACTTGACAAAACATGTTAACCATAAGTTATGAAAATAGAAATTGACTGTACCATTAATAAAGTAACACGACAGTAAATTAACTCTTTGGTTTACTTACAGTCTACTCGCGTAATATGTTGATAGAAATGACAAAACAAAGCGTTGTGTTAATATGAGGTAATGATACTGAGGTAATGGACAGACCCGCCGTCAACGACATGAACATTGACTTGACAAAACATGTTAGCCATAAGTTATAAAAAAAGAAATTGACTGTACCATTAATAAAGTAACACGACAGTAAATTAACTCTTTGGTTTACTTACCCACTACTCACGTAATATGTTGATAAAATAAAAGAACAAAGCGTTGTGTTAATATGAGGTAATATTACCGAGTTTATAGATTCGCCAGCAACGACATGAACATTGACTTGACATAACATATTAGGCCTGTCTCAGTATGGGACCGTATTTAAGCGACGGCGTATTCAAACGTAAATCGGCGGGTTGGATGAGCTACAAAGCAAACCGCCTATGTGTGTCACAGATGTCTGTAGTCAGTCGTCAGATAACTAACTTGTGTACTGTAGGGGGTGTATTGGAGTTCTTTAGCACTAATATAATTTATTATGAGAGCAAACTGTAACTTTAATTTTTATCGATACACTACTGGTATTAAAGGGACTTTAGCATTTATTATATATCTGAGTTCTGGTTGTCGTGAATTTAAATTTAGTTCTATCGTATCGGTATCGGTATCGGTGTCCATGATTCACTGAAATACAAACATAAACTGAAGCATGCAGAACATACTCGTCACAAGCGATGTCGACGATAGATCTCATTTGAACCGTATTGCAGCGTAACAACTAGCGATCTTAGGTATCCCCTCCAGTCTGAGGCGGCTGTTTGTATTTACAAAGGTTCGGATAGGATATCGTTGTAGTAGTGGTAACGCTTGGATAAAATTCGCCTTTATACGGTTCTAATGTGCGAGGTAGTGCCGCCCGTATTCGGACGGCTTTGTAGCTTGCAGTCTGAGAGGTCCAGAGAGATCTCATTACATTTACAGGGTTCGGATAGGTAAAGCGTAGTAGCCCGTATACGTCCGGCAGAAATTCGCTTAAATACGGTGCCATACTGAGACAGGCCTTAGGCATAAGTAATGAAAAAAGAAATTGACTGTACGATTAATAAAGTAAAACGACAGTAAATTGACTCTTTGGTTCACTTACCGTCTACTCGCGTAATTTGTTGATAGAATAAAAGAACAAAGCGTTGTGTTAATGTAGGGTAATGATACCGAGTGAAAAGCTTCGCCGTTAACGACATGAACATTGACTTTACATAACATGTTAGCCATAAGTTATGAAAAAAGAAATTGACTGTACGATTAATGAAGTAAAACGACAGTAAATTGACTCTTTGGTTCAATTACCGTCTACTTTCTAAATTTTCTGCCTCTATAGACAATAGTGACAAGTCTGATGGCCTTTCCTGTCCCATAGAAGTCCTTTGATAATTTTTTATCAGTTTTAATTTAGAAAAACTTCTTTCAGCTGTTGCAGTTGTAACCGGAAGGTTCAAGAATATAAAGCATGCTGTTATTACCTCCGGAAAACTGGATGCAAGGCCATTGAATTTTATCAGCAATAATTCCATGAGTTCCTTAATGGAATGAATTTTATGAATTTCTGATTTCAAACATGTTTTCAAAGCGATTAATTGTTCATAAAGATCAGCTGACATGTTTACTGCATTTAGCAGACAATTTTTCGGCATATTATTTCATTTGAAAAAGGTAAGAGTTTCTCCGGTTGTAATACTTTGAACACATTACTTAGGCCACGGAGATTCTGAAATCTTTGTTAAGTTTTAGAAATTAATATATCTTAACTGCAATAGAACACATTGACTTTGAAGTACGATTCCGGGCCAGAAATTCTCTTATCTTCTGATAACTCATCAAAAAAACGCTTCGTTATCTTCTTACTTTTATTCTTGAAAACAGTTGTTACACCCCACTCTTTTGCTAAATCTCAGAAATCGTTCAGCAAACCATGCAATTAATTTTGATTTCTTATTTAGCTCAGTCTATTCAAAAGATTACTTAGTAAAATGCTAGCTTTCTGTAAGTCATTATTTTCATGCTGTAGAGCTTTACAAACAAAATTAATGATTTCAAGTAGTGTAGAAAAAAAGGCGACAAGCACTATAAAATCATAGCTCTCTAAAATGTTAATTATATTTTTACATTCGTCACGTTCGTCTTTTTTAGTGGAAATTCAATTTAGGTGGTACAGTTAAAGTTACGATAGATCGGCGATGAGTCATGCTTTTAAAAGTTCAGTTGTAGAAAGCTGCGACACATTAAAAATGCACTGTTTCACTCTTATTACTATAATATATATAGGAGAGAAAAAGATAAAAAATTCATCAGTTGTTTGCTATGTTAAGTATAGACTGATGTATAAACATATGTCTGTGCTTATTTTGTAAACAAATTTAAATGTTTAAAATATATTTATTTGAAATAATAGCGAACTGTCAAATTTATTATCAAATATTATATTACCATATGTTTAGAAATATTATAATACAAAATGTTTAGATCTTTGAAGAAGAAAGCATTAAATAGTCAGTCCCTTATTATAATTATGAACGTTATGAGATATTTTAAGAATGAATGTCAAAATAAAGGACCCACATTACCGTTAACATCAATAATGCTGGTAAAGTTTAACTTAAATATCATATTATTATTTAAGTATTAATTAAAGCCGTAGTAGAACTCCAATTCCGGATTGGCTTGAACCCCAATTAGCCCGCATTATTGGAGCCCTACAGTACAAAATGTTTGTATATGTAGAGGACAGCAGAAGTATGTGGAAAGGAGAAAAATCACTAAGAAGTGTCAAAAGGCGTGTAGTCGATGCTGGTTCGGGAGAACCCATTTCACCACAAAAAACCCGTAATCGTGTCAAGGCTCAGTCGGAAGATGTTGACGGATTTGTTAAAGATGCCGTATAGCGATTAATTTATGAGATGCATTTTTAATGTAAGAACATATTTAGATTTATGTACCTAACAAATCTTTTCAAATAATAATTATTTGAAACCTAATTTCAGTAAAACCTGTAACAGTTTCATCTACAGTTTCAATATACACATTCAGCGAAAGTAGTCTTCAAAAGTTGATAAAATCACTAGGATTCTTCTATAACATTGATAACCCGAGAAGAGTTTTGATGGAGAAACCACATATAGCCGCCAACCGAGCTAGATTCTTGCGCGAATATTGTATAAATAAGACCGAAAACCTTTACGATCCCGTATTTTTGGATGAAACATGGGTATTTGGCAGAGGATCGCCCAAAAGAGCTGGCACGATTCTAATCTTAGTAGTGCAAAAAGAAAGCCACAGGGAGAAGGAAAAAGGTTAGTAATATTTTTCAAAAGTATTAGCGATTGTTCAGTTCATTAGTTAGGCAAATATTAAGTTTTGAAATAACGACGTAAAGAATATTCGACTAGCATGCAATTTGACAAGCTTATCTGCAATATAACTTTGTTTGGTTATATTTATTTATTTTTGTATTTATTTTTTGAATTACCTGAGTTTTGAATCAAATGGAGGATACAATTTTACACTTGTTTGCTTAGTTAACTGAACTGATGAATCGATATTTCAATAAAATCGAAACTAAAGGATTATATTTTCAGGTTCATTGTTTTAAGTGCGGAAAACAAAAATGGTTTCATAGAAAATGCGTAACGGATTTTTTCAACAAAGTGTCAGAAGTTGGACTACCATGACAACATGAACGCGGATTTATTCAGGAAATGGTTTAAAGAACAACTCATTCAAAAATTTACAAGAGCCAAGCTTAATAATCCTGGATAATGCAACCTATCATTCGAAATTATTAGAACCAGTACCAAATTCAACATGGAATTAAAACGATTTGCTTATTTATTTACAAGAAAATAATATCCCAACCACACTACAAATGCTTAAAACCGAACTTTTATTTCTTGCTAATGAAAACCGTCCTTCCAAAATATATGAAATTGACCGCATCGCTGAGGAAAATGGCCACAAAGTATTGCGTCTTCCAGCGTATCACTGCGATTTTAATGCTATTGAGGAGTTAGTATGGGCCAATTGCAAAGAGTATTACAACAAAAACATTGGCAGAGAAGGACTGAAAAATGAAAATGTTTTATGGGACATATTGGGCAAACTGCATAAAGTCTGTAGAAAACAAGATGTTACAATTGTGGGTATTATTAAAAGACATGACCAAACCGAAAAACCTTTTGTTATACAGATAGGAGATTCCAACACGGATAGTGATAGTGTTTAAAGAGGGCTTATTCATAATTGTCATTAATTCATCGCATCACATTAAAACATCATCGTAACACTGACTACTTCTTCGAATGTTGACAGCGTCGTCACATAACATATGTGAACAACACCGCTGGTTCATAAGTATTATTATTATAAGCGCATAGTAAATTTAATTGTTGAAACAAGCAAATCTGGGAACATGCAGCGCTCGTCAGGAGAAGGAACACAAATCTTAGTCCAGGAATTAACTAGCCATACGTCATCGCCGATCTATCGTAACTTTGACTATACAAAGTTTTCATTATCAATGAATAATTTTTTTTATATCTATTAGCGTTTTATACTATTGCTAAAAAAAAGTATATATTTTTTCCAAATTATCAAAAGAAATTGACACTTCAGGAACACGTTTCGCAGCATCGTTTAAAATTAAATTTAATGCATGTGCCGTACAATGAACATAATCGGCATTTGGGGCATGCTCTTTTATAAGGGCTTGTAATCCTACATACAATCCTATATACACCTAACATGACATTTGCTCCATCGTAATCCTACCCTCTACAAATCAATTCCATATTCTTTTATCGTATTTGAAATTACAGTGTTAAGTCTTTCTGCACTAAAATCGGATACTGCTATAAAACCCAAAAAGGACTCGCAGACTTTTATTTCTTTAGGTATATTATCATCATTTTCTGTTATCGAGATGTATCGAAAAACTACAGAAAGTTGGTCAATTTTTGACAGGTCTTGTGTTGTATCCAGAATAATCGCCAGAAATGGAGCTTTTTTAATTTCTAAAACAAGTATTTTCTCTAACTGCGGTACCAAGCAAATTAACGATTTCATTTTGAATCGTGGGGCTCAAATAATTTATTTCGCCTTTCGGCTTTAAAAGAAGTTCTTTTAAAATATGATCATAATTAGATTATATAAAATAAAGAAAGGTCCGGTCCTTATAACTTTTAAGTTATAACTTATTACTAAACACTGTTCAAACAATAACAAAGTTTGTTTTTTTTTGAATTTTTTTTTACATTTAAAATTTTTTGGCGGCCATCTAAAGTGTGAACTGTTATTTTCCACGAAAAATTCCGCCATTTTGTGGGTGGGAAACATCCTTAATGTAAAAAAAAAATTTTTTATCTAAACGTTGGGGGGAGGTATTTTATATGTAGAAAATGTCTACGAAGTTTGAAATGAATCGGTCCATTAGTTTTTAAATAGCAGTGAACACGGACTTTGAAAAAGTAGTTTTCAGAAAAACACGTCGACAGCTGCACTGCTATCCCGAATGCCCGCTGCGGTTATAGTTATAGCGTTAAAGGCCAGGAGATTAACAAGACAATAACTTCAACAATATTGCTTAGATCGGCTTCAAATTTTAAGGAAATATTCTTGAAATGTTAAACAATAAGATAAGACAAAAAGAAGATTGGATAGAATTTGTTGATAGAATAGAAAAACAAAGCGTTGTGTTAATGTGAGGTAATGATACTGAGTGGATAGCTACGCCGTCAAGGACATGAACATTGACTTGACATAACATGTTAGCCATAAGTTATGAAAAAAGGAATTGACTGTACGATTAATAAAGTAACACGGCAGTAAATTGACTCTTTGGTTTACTTACCGGCTACTCGCGCAATTTGTTGATAGAATAGAAAAACAAAGCGTTGTGTTAATGTGAGGTAATAATACTGAGTGGATAGCTACGCCGTCAAGGACATGAACATTGACTTGACATAACATGTTAGCCATAAGTTATGAAAATAGAAATTGACTGTACGAATAATAAAGTAAAACGACAGTAAATTGACTCTATGGTTTACTTACCGTCTACTCGCGTAATATGTTGATAGAAATGAAAAATAAAGCGTTGTGTTAATGTGAGGTAATAATACCGAGTGGATGGCTTCGCCGTCAACGACATGAATATTGACTTTACATAACATGTTAGCCATAAGTTATGAAAAAAGAAATTGACTGTACGAATAATAAAGTAAAACGACAGTAAATTGACTCTATGGTTTACTTACCGCCTACTCACGTAATATGTTGATAGAATAGAAAACAAAGCGTTGTGTTAATGTGAGGTAATGATACCGAGTGGATAGCTTCACCGTCAACGACATAAACATTGACTTGACATAACATGTATGCCATAAGTTATGAAAAATTAAGGGAGGGGTTAGGGTTTCAGCGTAAAAAAAAACACTTTTTTGCGATTTTTTTTTCTCAAGTATAGATTAGCAATTTTATTTGAACCTTTTGTACATTATTGAGCATACTTTTGACTATGTTGTATAATTTTATCATGGAGCAATATTGAAGCATAAGCCAGTAACAAAGCTTCCTCCGAAGGTCTTGGGGGAAAAAGACAATTTGCGTTGTTCACTATAACTCGGCCGGAAATGATCTCAAAATGAAAAATTATTAAAATTTAGTTAAATTATAATCAAATCTTCCCCCTAACGCTCTCTGATAATTTTTTTTTACATTTAAAATTTTTTGGCGGCCATCTAAAGTGTGAACTGTTATTTTCCACGAAAAATTCCGCCATTTTGTGGGTGGGAAACATCCTTAATGTAAAAAAAATTTTTTTTATCTAAACGTTGGGGGAACGTTGGGTTTTATATGTAGAAAATGTCTACGAAGTTTGAAATGAATCGGTCAATTAGTTTTTAAATAGCAGTGAACACGGACTTTGAAAAAGTAGTTTTCAGAAAAACACGTCGACAGCTGCACTGCTATCCCGAATGCCCGCTGCGGTTATAGTTATAGCGTTAAAGGCCAGGAGATTAACAAGACAATAACTTCAACAATATTGCTTAGATCGGCTTCAAATTTTAAGGAAATATTCTTGAAATGTTAAACAATAAGATAAGACAAAAAGAAGATTGGATTTTTCGAAAGTGAAAACCCTTACTCCGCCCTTAAATTGACTGTACGATTAATAAAGTAACACGGCAGTAAATTGACTCTTTGGTTTACTTACCGGCTACTCGCGCAATTTGTTGATAGAATAGAAAAACAAAGCGTTGTGTTAATGTGAGGTAATGATACTGAGTGGATAGCTACGCCGTCAAGGACATGAACATTGACTTGACATAACATGTTAGCCATAAGTTATGAAAAAAGGAATTGACTGTACGATTAATAAAGTAACACGGCAGTAAATTGACTCTTTGGTTTACTTACCGGCTACTCGCGCAATTTGTTGATAGAATAGAAAAACAAAGCGTTGTGTTAATGTGAGGTAATAATACCGAGTGGATAGCTTCACCGTTAACGACATGAACATTGACTTGACATAGCATGTAAGCCATAAGTTATGAAAGAAGAAATTGACTGTACCAATAATAAAGTAAAACGACAGTAAATTGACCCTTTGGGTTACTTACAGCCTACTCGCGGAATTTGTTGATAGAAATAAAAAATAAGGTGTTGTGTTAATGTGGGGTAATGATACCGAGTGGATAGCTTCGCCGTCGACGACATGAACATTGACTTGAGATAACATTTCAGTAATGAAAAAAGAAATTGACTGTACGATTAATAAAGGAAACCGACAGTAAATTGACTCTTTGGGTTACTTACTGTCTACTCGCGGAATTTGTTGATAGAATAGAAAAACAAAGAGTTGTGTTAATGAGAGGTAATGATATCAAATTGTTTGCTTCGCCGTCAACACCAGAAACATTTACTCGACATAACATATTAGCCATCACAACTGCGACATCTTTTGTTGTTTCGTACTATTTATTAATACTTTTGGTTAATGTAACGATTCACATTGGTAACAAGCGTCTCCAGTTTCTAATCGTTTGCCACTCGTTGGTAGCTTCCTGGAGCGGGGTGAAGGGAGGAGACTGAAGTTTTTGGCTAGGACGAGCAGCGTGTGAGACGAGGAGTGTGTACTGCGTATTGTTGACTGTGTTTATTACAATGTTGGAAGTATTTCTATTAAAGATATGTGGATTAATAATTGTTAATAGAATCGTTTTTGGTGAGGAGCAGTGAGGAGTATTATTAATTCCGTACTGATTGATTGGTGTTTGGTGTGACACCAGGAGTCCGCGTTTTTGGTAAGACGGATAGGTGATATATTATCATTATCATTTTTTGTGACTATCGGGTTTTAACTCTTTGCACGTTACGGTAGTCAAAGACGACCAACGTCAACTTGTGATTAAGGTCGCCATTTAATTGTTAATCCCATATATAGTGATGTGATTTATTTTTTCCATTATTACCTCCGTAATAGTACGGTCATATTTCGTGTGCATATGATTATATTTTTAGGACACCAGGAGGTCGGGATTATGATGCAAAACCTTAGATTGATTAATTTTCGGATCGATGTCTTGGCGGACAAGTCGATCGAGCTTGGTTATAAAATTGAGGATTCCCAAAACTATAATTGAAGTACACTGACGCCGTCCATTAAAGATGTGGTACATTGTTACACCCCCCCCCCCCCTCCCTTACCCTTCCCAAACCAGTGGATCATAATCTTACTATTATTCTTTAATTATATTTAATATTATATAATTTCTAATTTATAAATTTAATCCTTTAATAAGGTTTAAATTTATTTTTATATTTTAATTTTAGTGCTCGATCGATATTTAATTTTTTTTATTTTTTATTTCTAATAAATGAGTTTAGATGGAATTATATTTCATATGAAATCCATGTTGTTCCGTTATTACGCTTATTTCTTTTTCAGTGTTCTCACACATTTAATTGCTAATATATTTTTGATCAAAATTATTTATGCATCGATCATTTAATCCATTGATCAAAATGTTATCACATTTTCTAATTGGAATAATCCTTTTCAAAGTTCTTAGATATTAATATTTTGTTTGATTTGGTGTAAAATTTATAATATGTAATCTGGAAATTTTATATTCAACTAATTATTGCTCATTTTGGTAATCCGGTAATTATTCATCCGGTCTCTTAAAATCATATTGATTCGTTGTTTTGTATTCTATGTTCGGATGCATTGTTGTTTAAATGCTTTTATGATTATAATATAATTCTAAGTTGAAAACAAATTCGAGTTTTAATTCTCATTATCATTTATTTGCATACGACACCGTGGACAATTTAAATTGAATTCCAGATATTTATCAATTAGTTGTGTGTAATTAATATTGGGCCGATGAGATGGAGATCTACCCATTTAATTTAGTCTTTACTACAGCCCCCGAATTCTTTAAATATCAACTAGTAACGTTCCCTCTCACCTCTGTATAACGATACGGGGAAGTAGTACGTTACAATAAAAATGGAAATTGACTGTACGAATAATAAAGTAAAACGACAGTAAATTGGTTCTTTGGTTTACTTACCGTCTACTAACGTAATATGTTGATAGAAATGAAAAATAAAGCGTTGTGTTAATGTGAGGTAATGATACCGAGTGGATAGCTTCACCGTCAACGACATAAACATTGACTTGACATAACATGAATGCCATAAGTTATGAAAAATTAAGGGAGGGGTTAGGGTTTCAGCGTAAAAAAAAACACTTTTTTGCGATTTTTTTTTCTCAAGTACAGATTAGCAATTTTATTTGAACCTTTTGTACATTATTGAGCATACTTTTGACTATGTTGTATAATTTTATCATGGAGCAATATTGAAGCATAAGCCAGTAACAAAGCTTCCTCCGAAGGTCTTGGGGGAAAAAGACAATTTGCGTTGTTCACTATAACTCGGCCGGAAATGATCTCAAAATGAAAAATTATTAAAATTTAATTAAATTATAATCAAATCTTCCCCCTAACGCTCTCTGATAATTTCTTTTTACATTTAAAATTTTTTGGCGGCCATCTAAAGTGTGAACTGTTATTTTCCACGAAAAATTCCGCCATTTTGTGGGTGGGAAACATCCTTAATGTTAAAAAAAAATTTTTTATCTAAACGTTGGGGGAAGGTATTTTATATGTAGAAAATGTCTACGAAGTTTGAAATGAATCGGTCAATTAGTTTTTAAATAGCAGTGAACACGGACTTTGAAACAGTAGTTTTCAGAAAAACGGTTATAGTTATAGCGTTAAAGGCCAGGAGATTAACAAGACAATAACTTCAACAATATTGCTTAGATCGGCTTCAAATTTTAAGGAAATATTCTTGAAATGTTAAACAATAAGATAAGACAAAAAGAAGATTGGATAGAATTTGTTGATAGAATAGAAAAACAAAGCGTTGTGTTAATGTGAGGTAATGATACTGAGTGGATAGCTACGCCGTCAAGGACATGAACATTGACTTGACATAACATGTTAGCCATAAGTTATGAAAAAAGGAATTGACTGTACGATTAATAAAGTAACACGGCAGTAAATTGACTCTTTGGTTTACTTACCGGCTACTCGCGCAATTTGTTGATAGAATAGAAAAACAAAGCGTTGTGTTAATGTGAGGTAATAATACTGAGTGGATAGCTACGCCGTCAAGGACATGAATATTGACTTTACATAACATGTTAGCCATAAGTTATGAAAAAAGAAATTGACTGTACGAATAATAAAGGAAAACGACAGTAAATTGACTCTTTGGGTTACTTACCGCCTACTCGCGTAATTTGTTAATAGAATAGAAAATGTAGGAATGTAGTGTTAATTACACACATTATAATATTTTTTAGTAGGTAATTTTTTAGAAATATATTTTTTAACTAAAAAATAAATAATGAAATACTAGAAATGATAGAAACGTGAAGACAATTGTCCTAATAAGACGGCACAGCAAGATACTAAGCAACCTGGTTCAATTGAACATTTAAATCCATTATTAACTTATCATGTACTCGCAAAATATGGCCTGGTCCGGGAATCGGATCCGAAGACACAGTGTAACCAACCTACGTCACTTGCTTATTGGTGGTTACACTGGCGCCATCACTAGATTTAGATGTTGCAAAGGGAAATTTTTTATTATTTCAAGAAATCTTATCCGAAGCACATCGTGGGAGAGCAGCGTCGCAAAGTTGCCATCATCCCCTCAGTGTAATAAGATGCCCTGTAGCTTAACGACACTCTCACAGATTTGCAGTGAAATTAGAAGAGTAGCCATATTGCTTTGGACATGAATGTGACCCAAAACAGCGGATGGCAGTTGTACGAGTAATAAATAATATTCAAACAAGAAACCAAAGAAATGGAATTTTTTTAACACTCTTAAAAAATTAATGATGATCTGATGAGTAATATGGATATGTATATATACTAGAGTGGCCCTTATTTACTATTGGTGAAAATTATTTTTGAGATTTTTTATTGCTGCACCCCTTAGTTTGGCTCCATTGCATGAAAAAATAATACGTGTAAAATTTCAGATCAATCAGATAATGGAAAAGGGACCCCAAGAGTCCGGAAAATTGATCTAGTTTCAATTGATATTTATCTTGCGAAATAATAATTTTATACAAAAATGTATTCAATATTAAATCTGACGATATCACAGTCATTTGTTTTTTCGTGGAATAAACTTCCTTCCACGCATTAAAAAATAAATGTATTTAAAAATTATTTAAATAGTTTATATTATTTAAATAAACTATCATAAATTAATAAAAAGGTGTAAGAATTTGATTTGAATAAAAAAAATGGAAAATAATAACAGCGAACACATGAATTTAAAAAATTAATTAGATTTTAAAAGATAAATAATTTTAAGATCTATTATTCACTTAGGCCCGGTTTTATGGTTCGTCTTACTACCGAACTAAATAGCTAACTCCCGAATTAAACGAAAAATGAGTTTTATCATCAAGGGTTAACGCTAACTCGGAACTAAAATCACGGAGTAAGATATCCCGTCATAAATCCCGTGCAACAGAGATAAAATATCATGCTATCTCAGCCAGTTTAGCTATCATTATTATAATATTTTAGGTTATAATATTAAATTATTGTTTATTATGAATTTTGTGAGTGACCTTAATCAATTATCAATAACAGATGATGAGGAAGATCAGCTATTATACAAATATAGTACTAAGTTGAGAAATCCGTCATTTTTAAAACAATAATTAAACTGAATCTTGCATTCCCATGGATTTACAACTGTAAACAAATATTCGAATTTCATAAAATATGGTTTACGTCTCTACTAACTAACTCGGGATTAAATTTGGACCATAAAACCCGATACAAAAATAAGTACCGAACTAAGCTAACTCGGGGTTTCGTAACCCCGAAGTAAATAAAAGACCATAAAACCGGCCCTTAGAAAAGAGCGAAGCGATCATAAAATGAGTCAAATGAGTAGTGTGAACGGAACCGATTACTAGATCGGCTTTAGATAAATGTAAAAATAGTGACAAGGATGTTGTTCATTATCTGATTTGTACTATCGACTCATTGAGTATTTATGTAAAGGAGTTTATTATGAATAGAAATTCCATTATTATAGAGAAAAAATGCGCAGAAGAAAGGCAACCGCAATTAACCGCAACTTTCAAGACACCAAATTTGAAGCAGCTGTGGTGCATTGGGATGGTAAGTTACATGCAGCTTTAACAGGAAATGAGAGCGTCGATAGACTTCCTATGATTTTTTCAAATAGTGATACTGAACAACTTCTTGCGGTGCCTGTATTACAATCCGGAACTGGAAGAGAGGAGGCATCTGCTGTTTGTGAAATTCTCGCTGAGTGGAGAATGCAAAATTATATTGAAGGACTCGTTTTCGACACAACAGGTACATTGAATACTGGAAGTTTTAGAGGTGCATGCGAACAGAACATTATTTAGAAAAAAATATTTTATATTTTGCATGTAGGCATCATATATACGAAGCGTTTTTACATATTAGGAGCGTTTTCGATAAAAAAAAAATGGATAAAACTACAGGTCCAACTGTGACAATATTTAAAAAATGTCACAGAAATTAATCTTTAATTAAATGCTAAACTAAAATTAAATTTCCGATCCGGGATTGAAAACGAAAAGGTCATGAGGCAGTTGAATCGGGGCGATATATCTCACATTCTTGACTTTGTTAAAACACTTTGAACGAACAGCAGCGTAGAGAGGATGATAAGGAACTTTTGGAATTAACAGCTATTTTTCTTGGTGACACACTATCTCGTGAAATATCCATTCCGTGTTCCAGGGGCTTTCCATCATGCGAGGTGGATGGTAAAAGCTATTTACTGCTTGAAAATATTTCTGTTTCGTGAAGAATTTGAATTATTAGAACTAGAACAAAGTGCAATTTGTGATATTTGTATTTTTCTTGTGAGTGTGTATGTCGAAGCATAGCTTTGTGCTCCTTCTGCTGCCAAATCATCGCATCAGGATTTTAAGTTTCTTTCGAAACTCTTCAATATCAAGCTATCGATCATGATATCTTTCATGTGGCTTTACAAAAACTAAGCAATCATTTATGGTATTTAAGCCCAGAAGTTGTTGCTTTAGCTTTTAGATTTTTTCCAAATTTGTCATTTGATTCAAAAATGAAAATGGTCAATGCTTTGAATCCGATTGAAACTGATTTATCAGTAACAAATGAGAAGCGAATACAGATACTAATAGATGAAATTCCGGAAATTATTACCGATGGAATTGAACAATTCGTTTTTTCTGAAACTAGAGAATTTTTCAAAAGATTTGACTTGAATGATGAATTCCTTATGACAGAACTATCTGCGTGGCATAAAAATGAAAGTTATATAAAAGGTCTGGAATTAGTGAATAAATTAAAAGTTGTAAATGATTCGGCCGAGAGAAATTATTTACGAAAAACGAACAACAGAAACAGTATGTACTTCTGGTTGTAAATGATTATCGCCGAAAGTTTCCAGGCAATAAAAAATCGACTTTATCTCAACGTCAAAATATTTAGAAAAAGGAATTGATCTTCATCGTTTTCGGTGTATAAAATATTCGGTCTTCAGGTGTATAAAAAAAGTTATAGAGGATAATATATGCATTTTTAATAGATCTACAATTTTTGTAAAACACTTTTCTGTGTATAATAAATATTTTGTAAAATAAATAAATAATAAAATCGGTTTTTATTTCGTGATTTTTCGATTCTCATGGATTTATAGTAAAGGAACTGGTTTTTCACGTATTTCTCGAAAATTGTTAGTCGTAGGTGAAAAAGTCATAAATTATAATATATGTATTTTTAATAGATTTACAACTTTTGCTTAATAAGTTTTTGCATAAAATTAATATTTCGGAAGATGAATTTTAAAAGAAAAATCTAGGATTTCCAATTTTCAAGGCTCTTGGGGCACATTTTCCCGTTATCCGATTGATCTAAAATTGTACAAAGATCATTTTTTTAGGTATTGACACCAAATGGGAGGGTGCCGCAAAAAAATTTTTAACTTTGAAAATAAGGGCCACTCTAATATATACATATTCGAACCCAACAAAGAGAACAGACCGATTTTGAACTTTAAAGTAGATTAGAAAAAATTATAGTCGACTTATACAATTTCACAATTATTTTCTTCGGCCTTCCCTCGGAGAGTTCGAATCAATTCGCAAAGAAACCAATTTGTAACTTCTTTATATGTAATTTGAAGTTTATATTTTATAAATTCATCTTTCATTTGTTATTATCCTTTAAATATTTTTATTTGTTTTGATCATGTAAGTAAGATACCTTAATTTTCCCATCTCCAATGTGTATCGCGTAACGTTCGATTCCGATAAATTTTTATTGTTACTATTTTTATTGTTGGGGCACTTGTATGCTTTGTATTGAACGCAAAACTGTCTTAGATCGAACCGATAAGCAAGGCTGATAGGCATAGTTCATATGGCCAACCAATGTTGTATTTAATTGTTTCGTTTTTTTTTGTTATTAATGTTCATCATTTTATTAGCTGATTTCCTAATTTACAGTTTAAATTTAAATTAGTTGGCGCTACGTAGTAACGTTTTAAAATTGTATAAGTAACAAATAAAGTAAAGTAAAGTTCGCGATAGTACGATAGTTCTATGTGGGGTGAGATAATGAATTTTATTTAAGTCACTTTAAATTAAATAAAAGTGGAAGAATAGTGATTAAATCGGAAAGGGCAGCTCAATTTAGCAAAACGAAGGAGCAATGGTAGATTAAATATTTTATTTACACCCTCGTCTTTCATATTTTACTGACTTTTTAATTTTCCGTAATAAAAATTTATGGTAATAAACAAATTAGATTTAACTATTTATTCAAAATGTAAATACTGTGAAAACAGATTATTTTTTTGAAAAGATTTTCTTATGTAAAAATAAATAAACAATAAATACACATAAATGATTTATTTTTTTGGTTTCAAGACAAAATTCAGTTTTTAGTGAGTTGAACTGAATGTCCGTGGTCGTAGGTAACAATCCAGTAAACATTTTGGAGTAAATTCTACTTAATTTCTCTTACATATCATGAATTTTTTGTCGGGAACGCGTTCGTTTTCAATTCAGTCGTTCAGGCCCTTTTTATGAACTACAGACATCGCAAGGACGGTTCACTGCTGAATTAAAAGCGATTCCAGAGTTATAAACTAGACACTAGTTGAAGGCTTGTTGTCTTCGTCAGAGATGGCAGGGGTATAAAACTTAATGGAATCTACTTTTTAGAGTCTGCAAAATATAAATATTTAAATGAAGAAATAAATAGATGTAATCTTTAGTACGGATCGTGATTTTTTTAATGAATATTATTTATCTTCAACAATACTCGTTATATTAGTTTTTTACATTGTTTTGGTGATTCAAAAATCCACGATCGGCAGGTCTGCGTTAGGTTTAAAACCTCTGTCTTACCATCGCTGCTTAGAGTATTCGTTTAAACACATTATATTCGGAGATTGAGGGAGACAGCGTGTGCCTATTACCATTTAAGAAATATTTGTTGAAAAAGGATAGCATATACTTTAAACATACTGTACTGAACGAAATACTATACAAGTATACAAGTGTAACGGTGAAAAATATATTTTATTTGTCTAACCGCATCTCGTTTCTCTCTCACTTATATATATAATATATCCAAGTGTGAAAGAAACAACTGCTACTTAATGAATGATGTTGGAAAAAGAAAGAATATTATTATGAAAAAATTCTAACAACTAACACAAAATCTGTGACAGGTAGAGAATCAATTTGAACTAAAAGCGACTTTTGTGTACCAATTTTGAACTATTAACGAACTTGCTAAGACTACATATATCAGATTTTATTTCACAAAATCTTGACAGGTAGGGAATAAATTTGAACTAAAATTGGTTTCTGTGTTGTTGCTTCGAACTTGTAAAGCGTTAGAATTGAATTGTACGAGTGACTCGAACGTCACTAAATAGGGCACTTCACCAAATTGTTTACTGGGAATGCAGTTTGGGTAAGCAGCCATCTTTATGTTCATTACGTACAAGGGTCAAACGTGGTACTTAACTAAAAGTATTCGGAGTGAGGCCGTCATATTTTTCCACCATTTTTTTTATCTTGGAAACTATAATCCCTACCGCGATTATTTAGATTATTATTATCTAAATAGCTTTTATTAACTATTTTTCATTGTAACTTTTATAGTAAAAAGTTTTACCAAACTAATACGGATTGTATTAAGGCAATTTTTATTTAAATCCAGCGTTTTACCTAAAAATGAAATCTTTATTTTTAAATTTGTTGCGTTCCAAGTGAAATTTATTAAATGAGGTTAAGAGATTAAAATACATGATTTCTTCTCATTGTTTTTAGTTAATAAATATAAATGTATAAAACACTTTTTTTTTCATACACTTTTAATTATATATTTCTTATTAACTAGCTAAATCGACAGACAATGCACTGTGCAAACTTCAATAATTTTTTTCACAATTCAACTGAATCAATTTTCTTCAAAATTAGCTTGATTCACAATTTGGCAATGAGCTGTTTTGACATTTGATCACATAGTAGTAAAAATTAGTATAGACAAAAACACTTTCAGGAACATCACTAGTGCGAAAATGCAGGAGATAGTGTCACTTTAATACCCTTCATTTGAATTTCGCAACAAGAAATATAGCAGGCCTAGGCAGCTTACAATTAAAACGGGAGCTATAAAATCAATTGTAAATTTATTCAAAGAAATTGTTTGCTTTGTGTTTATTTATTATAATACGTACAATGTTTATTAAACGTATTCTGTTCTAATAGTGATTCTAATAGTGTTCTAATATGTTGAATTCGATGTCATTAGCATAGTGACAACATTGGGTTATAACAATTTGGGTTATAACAATTCTGCAATTACATGGGCAGGTAAGTGTTGTTAAATAAATTAATACTGAATAAAAAGTGGATAGGTTAGGAAAAAAATGATAAAATATAATATAATCTTAATATATATAAATTACGTGTCACGTTGTTCCTCCGCGATGGACGCCTAAACTACTTAACCGATTTTAATCAAATTTGTACACCGGGTGCAGTTTGATCCAACTTGAAAGATAGGATAGCTTACATCTCAATTTATTATTATCTTATTAATTAATGTCTATTAATTATCTGTATATGACATATGACATCTGGCGACGATGATGGCGACATCTGTTGACTAGATTGAGTAAATAGATTGAGTAAATATTCAATAGATGGCGCTATGTAATGTAATATGACAAAAACGTTAGACACAGCAACGCGTGGCCGGGACAGCTAGTAGTTAATAAAAATTAACAAATATTTATAATCATTGATTTATCAACTATATATGGCGCGTTTTCGACCGGAGGCACCGGTTGACCTGAAATGATCCTGTGACCGCGCGCTCTCCGCCCTCTATCTTGAAAACGTTTCACCGTATAAAAAATTTTTTTAAACAAAATTTGTAGAGAATTTTGTATTGTACAATATTGATAATAAATGCAAATAGCAAAAAACCCATAGGAAATGAGATATTTACAAAAAAAGCGCAAAGAACCGATTTTTGTGATCTTTGACCTTGAAATTTAATAGTTGTGTACACCCTATCGTATGTAGGTTTTGAGACAACTTTTAGGGTGTCAATATACAAGTATTTACAGACTTACAGCTGGGTATCTCGAATTCCGAGGTGAACTTACTATAATGACTGGACTATTAGCAAATACTTATAGACGCTAATTGGTCCATTACGAATATTATGGTCCAATACGTCTATTGGGCTATTACAAATATTTAAAAAGCGATGCGCTTGCTTATTTATTGATATATTTGTTATAAATGATTATTATGTAATATTATTATAAATATTAGGGTAAAAAGGGTAAAAGTGAAATCCAGATTTGATCAATTTCTAATGAAAGAAATGACAAATACATCAATAAACGAATGTGATATTTATTTATAAAACAATGGGTTGTTCACCTACCTGGGATATCTGTGTACATTCGCATATATTAATAGTAACGCAAAGCAAACAAATAAATTAATTGGGCGTAAAAAAGTAATAATTACGCATTAGGAGTATAATGTTTTTTTGTTAGTATAAGACAAAAATTTTCTAGAGTTGACTTCTTTTCTAATTAAGTGCAGAACAACCACCATGTCTTTAGTAAGAACCCTACAGGCAAGAATGAGCAACCTTTTTGAAAATAGTTCAACCAAAAAATCCCTGTTATAGGGTTCCAAAACAAAACAGATGCAAAAAGTAGGATTTGTAAAACTCTGCAAACTAGGTTTCAGCTTCGGAGATTTCTTTGCTTGGAAACAGATAGAAGTCGCAGTTAGCAATGTCTTAAGAATACGACGGATGCGGCAGCAATATTTCAATACGTCGACGAGGATGAGTGTCATGCGCATTGCCATGGTGGAAGTCTTTCTTCTTTTTCTATCCAAGTAGAATCTGGTTTTCTCTTCAAATCTACCCAATAATTGATTGTAATACTGCCTGTGATTGCTCTTCCCTTTTCCAAGTAGTTGATGAAGAGTCTTTTGCCCTTTGCATCACAGAAAACGGAAGCTACTGCTCTGACATCATCTTGCCGATATCTTTGACTTGCTCTAATGCACAGGATACTCTGTAAACGCTCAAACGAGATTCCGACGACCTAAACCTACTATCCGATCTTCACTCGTCGTCATGGATTTTATTACCACACCAATACCTGATGGTGATCATCGAAGGTGAAATGTCCCTACAAAAGTCTTTCAACTTTTCTTTTCTTTCCACACACGTTTTCTCGGTATTATAGATCGGTACTGCACTTTCTCCATAGTAACTTACTTTAATTTGCTCACTTCCTACAACAGCTGAATGAATTTATCTCACATTTCAACAGCCGTTAGAAAGATGACACTAATATAATGTAATAGATGTGACACCATCCGACTCATTTTCTATGGTGCTAGTGTGATCTCAGTAACTCGCAGTATTGTCTAGGTAGCGTTCTAATTCATTTCTATCTAGTTCTTTGTTGCCAGACTATTGTGATGCATTAAGGGATACAGTAAGATATATATTTTGTTCCTTAACTTTTCTTTGGCAATAGTCATACAATGTACTTGATTTCAATGGTTGAACGTTTATTTCTAAATTGTTGTTCCAGCTTTATCGCTAACACTGTTTGATTGTGATGAAGACTTTATAAATTTTGTGTAACAGTTTTTTTGTTATGTTTTTCACAAATTTTCCATTATTGTTTTGCCAATGTTGAAGATTTTCTTTTATTTGACTTGCACACAGCTAAAATGTGTTTTCAACATTTTGCACAGATCCATCTTGTCCTGGAATATGTTAGGATTACATTTCCGGTCTGTTAATATTTTCAATATATAATCTGTATCCTTTGCTCATTTGTTATTTTTTGCCACAATATTTTTTATTTCGACGTTTCTGAATAGTCAAAATAGAATGTTTCAAAGCGAGTTACTTGTTTACTCAAAAAGGGCCACAACAAAATTTCAACTGAGCCGCTTGTTGCATACTGCTAGTATACATAATACTGTCTCTTTTCAGCAACGGTAAACATAAGGTTGTTCTCTCATCTCTCTCATTCCTGATGAATATCCTTTTCCTTTTAAATCGTTATACAACGTTACAAATGCCATTGACTAAAATAATGATGTTAACTTACTTTCTTCTTCTGCTGCTTCTTCTACATTTTGGTGTTTTGGAAAAAGGTAATAATAATTGAGTTACTTTTAAGTTTCCTTAGAAACAGAAACAACATATCGTAAGTACGGATCGCAGAAAAATAATATTAATATTAAGATCAAGACAAAAGCACAATTAAATTTGTTTAGCACAAGAACATCTAATCACCTACCACAAAATTAATGCAAGCTATATATCATTCTAATCCAGTGGCCATCAAACATTTTTCACAATCAAATTTTATTTAAATTGGTGCAATAATAAAAGTAGGAAAAAGGAAGTATTTTTAGTTATTTATTATATCATTAGCCAAATTAATTTAATAATCAGCAAATTAGTTTAAGTAATATATATATATATATATGTATATATATATATGTATATATATAAATTATGGTATTTAAAAAAGGGGGTGGAAAAAGGAGACATAAAAGGTGGAAATACAAGACAGAGGACATTGAGGAAGTTGAAGAATTTAAATATCTGGGCTACACTTTTAAAAAGAATAATGGAGAAGAGGCGCATATAAGGGAGGTGGCAAAGAAGGCAGAGCAAGCAATGCGACGGGTATGGGGACTAGGGGAAAAGGTATTTGGGGGGGACATACAAAAGAGAATATGGATATATGAGAGACTGATAGCCAGTATGATGTCGTATGGAGCAGAGGTTTGGGGGTGGAAGGAACAAGAAAAGTTGGAAAGAATACAGGTGAGATACATGAAATGGGTACTAGGGCTGGACAGGTGCACGCCAGGATACATGGTGATGGAGGAGCTAAAGAGGGATAAGATACGAATTAAAACAGGGGAAAGAGCGGTAAAATACGAGGAGAAATTGAACAGAGCGGAAAGCAAAATCTTAAAGAAAATAAGAGAGGATTACATAAAGAATGGGGGGGGAGGAGGTCCAAAAAAGAGAAAAGAATACTTTGAAAGGAATGGAATGGCGATCGAGGAGGCAGAGAGGAGAAGAGAAGGTGAGTAGATGAGTAGAGCGGGTTCCAGGACAGTTTGGAGTGGGGATGCATTTAGGTCACGATATGCAGAGGGGGCGTGGCTAGACTTGGAAGAATGTAAAAGGGGGGTAAGGGTGGGGTAAGGAGTGAGGTGGCGTGGCTAGACAATGTTGGGGGGTAATAGTTGGGATAATATAAAAGAGTGAGATAGCGATATTAATTATTACGTGTGTAATAATTAATATCTAATGGTAAAGAGTGAGATACCGATATTAATTCTTATGTTTGATTTGTTATTGGTTATAAGATTATGACAGTGTTAAATTATTTATAACAGTGTATTTATAATGCATTCCTTCGAATTCACCGGAAATTTGAAGCACACGTATTAGCAGGCATCAGCACTTATCATGAGAACTTCATATATAAATCATTCTTATGGGAACGTGTTGAATACAAGCGAATATTTTCCAAACGTAGACAAATTTTTTTTGTATATAAATTATTCTTATGCAATAGTGAAGTTATTAAAATATTAGACTCAGACGATGAAACTGTACAAGTGTTAGACTTTTCAGTTTGGAAGTGGATAATTATGCGGTAAGTAAATTTTGTATAAGATTTTGTATGTTTACAATAAATTTAATAGTAGTTTTCAAATATTTACAGGTGTCTATAGCAGTTTCAACCTAATCTTGAGTTTTTACCGTTTGAACCCTTTTAGACTTTCATACTTATGAGCAAACAGTTAGGTAAGTTAATTTTTAATACTTTTTAGATAATTTTAATTTAGTTATAATAATAACAGTTTTATAATTACAGAGTAATATTTTCTTAGTTCAAGCTAAAGTTTAATAGTATGAACGGATTTAAGAATATTCCAGGCGTAACATGGTTATTGAATTCGGGAGATATACGCGTCGGCATTGACAGTGAAGATAGATATTATGTGCAGGATATAACTGACGATTTTGATATAGATGATTGTGATTCAGATGATATGACGGATGAAGAAAAGAAGACATACGAGAAAATTATAGAGAGTTATGCTGATGAAATAATAATAGGTCACGAAGAAATTGAAATACAGGAAGAAGATTCTGATGTGGAGATCATAGAATTATTAGAGAGTGATAGTGAAGTTATTGAAATATTAGACTCTGATGACGAAATTGTAGAGGTGTTAGACTCTGATGACGAAATTGTAAAAGTATAACATAGTGATTAATGTATATTTTTTATGTAAAATTATATAAATAAGTACTAAAATTGGAAGTGATTGATTGTATTAAGATTAAGTTAAGCGTATTTTTATGAAAATGTATATTAAAAATTTTTCTCCACGTTTATTATTTGAAATAAATGAAGGTGAACATATGTTTATTTTACCTAGACTATTAAATATTGAAGTAAATTTTAATTTATTTTTAGATAGAAAAGAATTGTTATTATTGATATTAATTGATAATATAAGCAAGATATATTTAAACATAATATATATACCAAATAAATTTAATTTAGGCATTGATTTAAAGTTAAATTGTGGATTACAGTGTCATTTGTTAATAGATTTAAATATGTTTAATCAATTTAAATTCTTTGATGAAATTATAATCAATCAGAATAATTTCTGTGAAACTTTTAGAGCCGGGTTACTTTTTATATCTGAATTTGGAGACCCTGGATATGAGAGCCAAGACTCACTTGATTGGATTCTTAATGATTAATTTTATTGCACTAATTACTAATAGATTGTAAATTTTGTTGTACATAGAAAATATATCCAAATAAGGATAATTCATAAAGTATAAGGGTGCTAATTCATCCATTGAATTTACATGACTTGAACAATATGAATACAAAATTGCATGACTTAACCAAATATGGGCACAAAATTTTTATAGTACACTTTTATAGAAATTAAGACATAGTACATAAACCCATTACCAAACAGTTTAACTCGGTTTGATTCGGTCAAGTTCGTCGATTCTCGCCATTTGCTATTTCATTTGACAGTTGTTACATTGTTTCGTTCCATACACTTATAAAAAATAGTTTTAGATACATTCTTTTATCTCAAGTTATATTTAAATAATAAATATATATAATAAAATATTATATTCTTGTCTGATTTATATAATAAACTGTATTGTATCACTTAAACCTTTGTTTGTAATTATTATTAACTATAAACCACGTTTGTAGTTAACCTTTTTTGCTAAACACTTTTTGTTTCTAATACATTACTCTACATCATATACAATGTTGAGATGTCAATATTCTATAGATTCTCTGCATAGTGTACTGTAGTGTACAATCTTTTGCTTTAGACACTTATATAAAAGAGATAGTAAAATAACAAATATATAAATTATTGAAATAGTTACGATAGATGTGTAAATATCTCTTATTGTATTGCAATATATTAAAAAATAACTAAATATTTGAGGTTCTGGTAGCCAACTTTATAAACATACTTTTACAGAAATGAGGCTCCTATTTTCTAACTGTTTACCGGACGTCTATATATTTTCTAAATTAAGCTATGTAAGTTAAGACAAAACTATCAGAAGACATTAAATAAAAAGCAACACGGATCCTATACCTTGGAACTGGTATGAGTAGCGTAATTTGTAAAATATAGGCCTTTGAAAAATTGTTAGAAGTTATCAGCTGTCAGGTAAGCAGTTACAAAATAGGAGCCTTTTAAGTCATGGTTATCAAATATAACCTTTAGTGTCAGCAAGTGAGATGACATCCTGCAGAAATAATAAAATCCACTATACATTGTTAATGAACGCAGTCTTTAAAGTGTTTCTAGTTTAGATAAAAAGAAAATCGAAATATTATTTTGTGTAATTGTTTATTTTTGAAATTCATGTTCATATACAGCAAAAGTATATGTCAGTTAAAGATAAAAAGGCTATAGTAAATGTAGTAAATAATTGTTGTGAGTTGATTCGAAGGCGGATGTTACACCTGACATCAATGTTGTAAAAAGAGGTCGGATTGTCGTTCTAGAAGGAGATTACTCAGCTTGCTAATACATCACGCAGTGTTGCTAGTTACTGGAAGTAGATTCTTCAGTTGACGATCATCCACCTTCTTGAATTACTCACGTTGATAAGAATTAAGTTTCTTTAAGATGATTAATAGGATTCTTGTTAAGACGGTGTATTGTTGCAATTAGAGAATACTTGAGCGGTCTAAAGTAACCTCGTTGCAACATACGACGGTTGAACAATTAGTATCTTTTTATTACTATTAATACAAACACTTTTATTAAAATATATCATTTATTCGTTGTAATATTATATCTACGTACTTAATTACAATAGTATTTTATTGGATTAATAAAGATGCCAGATATAAAACAAAATGTAATTCTAGTGTTATAATTTGATTAATAGTTAAAATGTGCTCACTATTGAATACTTAGATGTTACAATTGGAGTATTGTACGAACGAAGTACAATTAGTAAACACTTGGTTGAGACTCAGGAGAAGACTGGCTTTCTGACTAGCGTGCAGATTAATATATAATGATTTATTTCACATCACAATGTGCCAATACTGAGTTACCAGCATTAAAATAATATAAAATCTCCACAGACCAGAGTCAATGTTTACAAGCGCTAAATACAAATAATTATTTATTACAATATTAATACTAAAATTAAAGATAACGTAATATAATTCTTATAAAATAAATAACATTTATATTAAAAATAGGAAGGATAAGTACGACTTATGCGTACTTACAACACCCTTCAACCCTAAAAAAGGAACGCATATTAAACAAACATATGCGTTTCTTTCCAAGAAAAAGAAAAAGGAAGATAGGACGATGTCGTACTATCGCAACACCCCCTTCCAAAAAAAAAGGGACACGTATAAAAACAAAATATACGAGTTACAATTCTGGAAAAAAACAAAAAGAGAAGCAAAGTGTCGACAACGATTCTGATCCCATCGTATAGAGTTGACACTGCCTCACAAAACAATCATCCCTGACAAAATCCATCTTATTCGTCAAGGTTTTATTCATTGGTACAAAATCTCTTCAATCTATTCCTATTAACTACCGTATACTTTCTAGGTGAAAAAAAAGAATTGACCCTTCTATCAAAATTTAGTTTAAATTTTGGTTTATTACTAGTAAATTTATTTGTAGCTAAATCAATCGTAGAAGAATATTTTGCACCACTAAATTGGTCTAGTATGTCATGTACGAGAGGCAAAGTATAAACATCACTTGTCGTCTGCTCATTAAGTTTACAATAATCGATTACAACGCAAAATTGTTTGTTCCCAGACACATCTGCTTTTTTAGGTACCATTAACAGAGGTGCGTTAAACTGTGAGTCGCATTTTTCAATAATGTTGTTAGCCAACAGTTCTTGAATATGCTTCTCAACAATTTCTTTATGCGCATGAGATAATCTATGCGGCTTAATGTTTACAGGGTTAGGTGAGTCACTCAGTGCACTCGCACAAGATAACTTATCTACCGGGAAAAAAAATATGTTATTAAAATTATTACAGATTTCCATTAAATCTGTTAAGTATTTTGAATTAACATTTGAAAAGTCTATATTATTAAATAAAAGATGTCGTAAGGATCTTTTAGGATCGTTAGGATTTCTTTTCAAAAAATGGTAAAAATTAAATTTATTTATTGGAATAATATCTGGTTTAAAATTGTTAAGTATTACATCTTTTGCTGAGGAATTAGTTATTGATATATAAAAAGTATTATTAACAGGATTAATTAATGCGTTGGCTAAAAAAACTTCAGGTAGCAATTCCTTGGCTACACAAACTCCTACCGTAGAACCCGACATAGGAATTAATTTCCTAGTACGTGCTGGAACTATGATAATACTGTTTATGTTCAATAATGGGAATTCAAATATTTTGCCATGTTGTGAGAATTGTACGCTGTTTGTTTCCAAATTAATTACTGCTTTAAATGTACGTAAAATATCTAATCCTATGATTCCATCATGCTTAATGGGGAAATCCTCTGACACAACCTGAAAAGTATGTTTCGACCTAGAACTATCTAAAATTATAGAAGTTTTTAGTGAACCTAAAGTATAAGGCGTGCCTTCAGAGATTCCCTTTAATAACACTTTAGATGTACTATCTATTTTGATATTATTTTTTAAAATATTTTGTTTAATTAAAGAAATTTGAGAACCAGTGTCCAATAAAAATGATACAGTTTTTGCTTTGGCTGCGACTATTCTGAATTGAACAGTGTCAGCTGTTTGCTTGTCAATAACATTTTCATTGTTACAGTTAAAATTTGTTATATCATTGGTATTTTGTATTTCTTTAATCTCAATATTTTTATTTAAACTATTAAATTTACGTAAATGGTGATTATAAAAAGAACGTGAATTTTGTTTTGTATTTTTAGTAAAAGATACTTGAGGACCATCAGATTCAAGATGTCTCGATCTTTTACAATAAACAGAAGGTTTTGAAAATACCGTATCTCTCCTACAAATATTAATTTGCGCGACAGGATATACCGTATCCGCATTTTCCTTCTTGATAAAACAATATTTCTCTAAATGACCATTTTTTTTACAATAGTTACAAAAAAAAGTTTTAAATTTTGTTTCGACTTCGTTAGCAAATTGTTCACTTGAAACTGGTTCACTACTAGAAATAGAATGACTTGAATCTGTTTTAAATTCAACATGCCTTCTTCTTTCTAGAGTGCGCCACCGTGTTTCAAGAAAATTCGTAAAATCATTTAGGGTTGGTAATTCAGAAGTATTTCTGTTTTCCCATTCCTTTAATGTGTTAAAATCTAACTTGGTCTTTAAAAAATGTATAAAAATAAAATCTGAATGATTAGAATATATTCCCAACTCGGTTAATGCTCTAATCGATTCATTAATTTCGTCTAAAAAATTTTTGATATTAGTTTCTGATTCTAAACGTATAACATTGTAGTTTATCAAATTGTTTAAATAGGTTTCAATAAGTGCTACCTTGTTATCATAACGTTTACAAAGGATGTTCCAAACAATTTCATAATTATCGTTTGTTAAAGGATAATTCTTTATGAGTTTGAGTGGTTCTCCTGTCAAATTTAATTTTAAATAATGCATTTTTTCAATGTTTGATAGTTTGCTATTATTACGAATTAAATTTGTAAATAATTCCATGAAACTTTGCCAATTAGTATATTCTCCATCAAAAACGGTTAGTTGCATTGGACTTAAGTTTAAATTTCTTATTGAATCTATGCTTTTTGAGTCATCCACAATATGTGTATCATTCTCAAATGTTTGCTTATAATTCAACAAGGAAATAAGAGTGTCGTCATAAATACTTTCAACTTCCATAGACTTACTAACGATAGCCGTAGCTTCTTCATTTTTTAGAGTTGGAAGCAGTGCTTCTACGATACTATTATATTTGACCCAAGCCTTTTCTAAGTTTTTGATTTTTAATTCAACTATTGTTAAGGATGTTGATTGGACTTCTAAATTTTTTGAAAACTCATTAATTAGATTGATTGTATTCTCAACTAATGTGAGGGAATGAACGTTCGGTGCCATTGTACTTAATTAAAGTTATATATAATATACAGACTAAAGATTATTTTGTACCAATAAACGACTCTCCGAAAAATAGGATTCTGACAAGGAAAAATTGTTAGCGAAAACAGTAACTCACAGGAAATTTCCGATGGGGCTCAGACGTTGCAGTTGTAACAGGAAGGTAGTCTCTCTGATTGAACAGACTGCTATCTAACTGCTTCAGCTCTTTACTTCTCCTTTTCAAAATTCCCTCTCGTTCAAAAAAATGTTGTTCTAAAAAAAATATTAAACATCAATTAGTATAATTGTGGAAACAATTATAAAAAAAATATTATAGTAAATATTCAAAAGTATTGGAATATAATACTAAAAAAATTAATAGCTTCAATGACAAACAATGATGCTACAAAAAAGGTTAGGTTATAGCAAATATTCAAAAGTACTGAATATAATACTAAAAAAAAATATCAATAGCCTCATTAACAACGTTGCTACTAAAAAAATGCTTGGATTATAGTAAATATTCAAAAGTACTGAATATAATACTAAAAAAAATGATAGCCTCGTTAAAAATAATGCTATTAATAAAAAAAAATACAATTATCAATTTATAATAATAATTATATACAAAAAGAAAGATACTGTCTTATTATACTTAAAGATTTTCTTATCAGTGATTATAATCTATACACAGCTGTGTGCGGAATTCTGCACGCGACCAACATCGATTTAGATTATTCCAAATGTTCTAGAAGCATCCATCCATTCCCGGGGCGGCAAAAGATTTCTTTTTCCAGGTTCAGCTGGCTGTAGTTTTGCACCCGCCGGACTTGTAGAAAATTATGTGAAACACAGATGAAATGACGTTCTAGCTCGTACTTTTCGGCAATTTTGGAAATAATCGATCGGCGTAGTGGTATCCAGATTAATCTGCATCCAGGTGTAGAATATATAGAAAAAAAATTTTTTGGGCGTACCTCTTGGATATTTATGTGTAGGAATATCTCTTCGAGACCCCACCTGACACCATTTGTTGTGAGTTGATTCGAAGGCGGATGTTACACCTGACATCAATGTTGTAAAAAGAGGTCGGATTGTCGTTCTAGAAGGAGATTACTCAGCTTGCTAATACATCACGCAGTGTTGCTAGTTACTGGAAGTAGATTCTTCAGTTGACGATCATCCACCTTCTTGAATTACTCACGTTGATAAGAATTAAGTTTCTTTAAGATGATTAATAGGATTCTTGTTAAGACGGTGTATTGTTGCAATTAGAGAATACTTGAGCGGTCTAAAGTAACCTCGTTGCAACATACGACGGTTGAACAATTAGTATCTTTTTATTACTATTAATACAAACACTTTTATTAAAATATATCATTTATTCGTTGTAATATTATATCTACGTACTTAATTACAATAGTATTTTATTGGATTAATAAAGATGCCAGATATAAAACAAAATGTAATTCTAGTGTTATAATTTGATTAATAGTTAAAATGTGCTCACTATTGAATACTTAGATGTTACAATTGGAGTATTGTACGAACGAAGTACAATTAGTAAACACTTGGTTGAGACTCAGGAGAAGACTGGCTTTCTGACTAGCGTGCAGATTAATATATAATGATTTATTTCACATCACAATGTGCCAATACTGAGTTACCAGCATTAAAATAATATAAAATCTCCACAGACCAGAGTCAATGTTTACAAGCGCTAAATACAAATAATTATTTATTACAATATTAATACTAAAATTAAAGATAACGTAATATAATTCTTATAAAATAAATAACATTTATATTAAAAATAGGAAGGATAAGTACGACTTATGCGTACTTACAACATAATAATCAAGCTTGCTTTATGTGGGCTATAACTTCAGCATTGTATCCAGCATCAAAAAGTATGGATAGAGTTACATCATATCCACATTATTCAAAAGTACTTAATTCAAATGGCATAGAATTACCGATGAAATTAAAAGATATTAGAACATTTGAGAAGAATAATGATATAAGTGTGAATGTTTATGGACTTGAAAATAATTTCATTGTGGGACCGTTGCATTATACATCTAAAAAGAAGAAACAACATGTTAATTTATTGTATATTGAAGATTTGAGTAATGGACATTATTGTTGGATTAAAAATATATCAAGATTAATAAGAAGTCAATTTACTAAGCATACTAGTAAACAATTTTTGTGTGATGGATGCTTTTCATTTTTTAACACAGAAAATCAGTTAAATAGACATTTAGAATATGATTGCAATAAGATATATACAATCCTTCCTTCTAAGTATAACGCTAAAGATAAATTGGGTAATATGATATCTCAAAACATTTTAAAATTCGATAATCATAAGAATCAATTACGCGTTCCATTTGTGATATATGGAGATTTTGAAACATTATTAAAACCCATTAGTACTTGTTATCCTGAAACTAATACATCATTTTCAAATAATATTCAAATTCATGAACCATATTCTTTTGCTTATTATATTAAATGTTCCTTTAATGATTCCTTAAGTAAGTTTGTTACGTACAGAGGTATTAATTGCGTTAAAGTATTTATTGAAACAATAACTGAAGACGCTAAACAAATTTATAAAGTCTTAAATAAATTATCTGATTGGCAAAAACAGGAATATGATGAAGCTTCTATTTGCCATATTTGTGAAGGTATCCTCAATGGTGATAAAGTGTTAGATTATTGTCATTTAACTGGTAATTACCGAGGAGATGCTCATAATCATTGCAATTTAAAATTTACAATTCCAAAGTTTATACCTGTAATATTCCATAACTTAAGTAATTGTAACCATATAATTGTAAAAGAATTAGGTAATGATAGTGGAAAAATTGAAGTTATTCCAGAAAATAAGGAAAAGTATATATCTTTTACGAAACATATTTTGGTGGAATCAAAAGCCGATAAAAATGATAAAGTTCATAACTGCTATATTAAACTTAGATTTATTGATTATTTACGATTTATGCATTCTAGTTTAGAAACACTTGCAAAAAATTTATTATCAGAACAATTTTTCGAATTTAAAAAATTCTATCCGAATGAAAGTCATTTCAATTTATTAAAACGTAAAGGTGTATTTCCTTATGAATATGTAAATAGTAGGGATATGCTTAATGAATCTGACTTGCCATCTCAAAATAATTTTTATAGCTCACTTAATGGCTGTAATATATCTGACGATGATTACAATCATGCCAAAATGGTTTGGTATGCATTTGAAATGAAAACATTGGGGGAATATTCAGACTTATATTTAAAGATCGATGTTCTGTTGTTAACAGATATTTTTGAAAATTTTCGAGATGTGTGCTATAAAACATATAATTTAGATCCCTGTCAATATCATACAGCACCAGGACTTTCTTGGGATGCTATGTTAAATTATACATGTATTGAATTAGAACTTTTAACAGATATTGATATGTTACATTTTATTAAAAAAGGTATAAGAGGTGGAATATCACAATGCTCTCACAGACATGGAATTGCAAATAATAAATATATGTACAATTATGATTCAAATAAAGATTCTCAATATTTAATGTATTGGGATGCAAATAACTAAAGCTATTGAAGATAACTCAGATGTTGGTTATATATTAGAAGTCGATTTAAGATATCCTAATTATTTGCACGATGAACACAATGATCTACCTTTCTGTGCCGAAAATATTAAACAACCTTGCATTAAAACAAATGACGTTAAATTAATACCAAATCTAAATAACAAGTATAATTATGTGCTTCACAATAGATCGTTAAAGCAATGTCTTAAAAATAATCTGAAAATATCAAAAGCCGATAAAAATGATAAAGTTCATAACTGCTATATTAAACTTAGATTTATTGATTCTTTACGATTTATGCATTCTAGTTTAGAAACACTTGCAAAAAATTTATTATCAGAACAATTTTTCGAATTTAAAAAATTCTATCCGAATGAAAGTCATTTCAATTTATTAAAACGTAAAGGTGTATTTCCTTATGAATATGTAAATAGTAGGGATATGCTTAATGAATCTGACTTGCCATCTCAAAATAATTTTTATAGCTCACTTAATGGCTGTAATATATCTGACGATGATTACAATCATGCCAAAATGGTTTGGTATGCATTTGAAATGAAAACATTGGGGGAATATTCAGACTTATATTTAAAGATCGATGTTCTGTTGTTAACAGATATTTTTGAAAATTTTCGAGATGTGTGCTATAAAACATATAATTTAGATCCCTGTCAATATCATACAGCACCAGGACTTTCTTGGGATGCTATGTTAAATTATACATGTATTGAATTAGAACTTTTAACAGATATTGATATGTTACATTTTATTAAAAAAGGTATAAGAGGTGGAATATCACAATGCTCTCACAGACATGGAATTGCAAATAATAAATATATGTACAATTATGATTCAAATAAAGATTCTCAATATTTAATGTATTGGGATGCAAATAACTAAAGCTATTGAAGATAACTCAGATGTTGGTTATATATTAGAAGTCGATTTAAGATATCCTAATTATTTGCACGATGAACACAATGATCTACCTTTCTGTGCCGAAAATATTAAACAACCTTGCATTAAAACAAATGACGTTAAATTAATACCAAATCTAAATAACAAGTATAATTATGTGCTTCACAATAGATCGTTAAAGCAATGTCTTAAAAATAATCTGAAAATATCAAAAGCCGATAAAAATGATAAAGTTCATAACTGCTATATTAAACTTAGATTTATTGATTCTTTACGATTTATGCATTCTAGTTTAGAAACACTTGCAAAAAATTTATTATCAGAACAATTTTTCGAATTTAAAAAATTCTATCCGAATGAAAATCATTTCAATTTATTAAAACGTAAAGGTGTATTTCCTTATGAATATGTAAATAGTAGGGATATGCTTAATGAATCTGACTTGCCATCTCAAAATAATTTTTATAGCTCACTTAATGGCTGTAATATATCTGACGATGATTACAATCATGCCAAAATGGGTTGGTATGCATTTGAAATGAAAACATTAGGGGAATATTCAGACTTATATTTAAAGATCGATGTTCTGTTGTTAACAGATATTTTTGAAAATTTTCGAGATGTGTGCTATAAAACATATAATTTAGATCCCTGTCAATATTATACAGCACCAGGACTTTCTTGGGATGCTATGTTAAATTATACATGTATTGAATTAGAACTTTTAACAGATATTGATATGTTACATTTTATTAAAAAAGGTATAAGAGGTGGAATATCACAATGCTCTCACAGACATGGAATTGCAAATAATAAATATATGTCCAATTATGATTCAAATAAAGATTCTCAATATTTAATGTATTGGGATGCAAATAACTAAAGCTATTGAAGATAACTCAGATGTTGGTTATATATTAGAAGTCGATTTAAGATATCCTAATTATTTGCACGATGATCTACCTTTCTGTGCCGAAAATATTAAACCACCTTGCATTAAAACAAATGACGTTAAATTAATACCAAATCTAAATAACAAGTATAATTATGTGCTTCACAATAGATCGTTAAAGCAATGTCTTAAAAATAATCTGAAAATAGATAAAATTCATAGAATTTTGGAATTTAAACAGTCTGATTGGTTAAAAAGTTATATTGATCTAAATACATTAAAAAGAAAGAACTCTGCAAATACATTTGAGAAAAAACTTTTTTAAATTAATGAATAATTCAGTTTATGGTAAAACAATGGAAAATGTAGATAAACGTGTTGATATAAAGTTAATAACTCATTGGGATAATATAGGAAAAACAATGGGTGCTAATACACTTATAAGTAAACCAAACTATCATAGTTGCTATTCAAATGCAAAAACTTAAAGTTTTTTATAATAAACCATTGTATTTATTAGGATTAAGTGTACTTGATATATCAAAAAACTTTAATATACGATTTTCATTATGATTTCATCAAAAAAAAAAAAAAAAAAAAATCTATAAAGGTAATGCTAAATTGTTGTATACAGATACAGATTCATTAATATATCAAATTAAAACAGATGATATATATGACGATATTAAGTGTAATCTAGATAAATTTGATACATCTAATTATCCATTTAATAATGAATTTTCATTACCTTTAATGAACAAAGCTAAATTAGACTTAATGAAAGATGAATGCGCGAGTAGTATAATTTGGGAGTTTGTTAGGTTAAGGTAAAAAATGTATGCAATTGATATTGAGGGTTCATGCTCAGCTAAAGCAAAAGAAATTAAGAAAAATATTGTAAACAAATTCAATATTAAAGATTATGTAAATTGTTTATCTCAGGATAACATATTATTGATCACAATGAATACCTTTAAATCTATTAAGCATACAATTTATACTCAAATGATAAGTAAAGTAGGTCTTAGTGGAAATGATAATAAAAGTTATGTATTAACTGATGGTATAAGTACTTTAGCACATGGACATTATAAAATTTAGTACTAATTTTAAGTTAAGTTTAAGTTTTGTATAAATTTATATCTGTTTTAGTTAAGATAATTAAAATGTATATTTATATAACAATTGAAAAATAGCATATTTATAAATAAATAATAATATATAAACACAAACCATTGAGTTTTATTATTATAAGATTTAATGTTTTAATACATCCATATAAAATAAGATACACATATTTTATTAGTAATGTTTTGTTATATATAATCTTAATATATATAAATTACGTGTCACTGTGTTGTCCCCTATGGACTCCTAAACTACTTAACCGATTTTAATGAAATTTGTACACCGTGTGCAGTTTGACCCAACTTGAAAGATAGGATAGCTTACATCTCAATTTATTTATCTTATTGCTAATTATTTGTCTATTAATTATCTGTATATGACATATGACATCGGGCGACGATGATGGCGACATCTGTTGACTAGATTGAGTAAATATTCAATAGATGGCGCTATGTAATGTAATATGACAAAAACGTTAGGCACAGCAACGCGTGGCCGGGACAGCTAGTTCTTATATAATTAACACTGGTCATAAGAGCTCTAATATATATATATATATATATATATATATATATATATATATATATATATATGCATAGACATATTAATGTATGAGTATGCGTACATAAAGTGGATAACAATTGTATACGTTATATGCAGGAGCAGTACCCAACTTGAACGTAATGGGAACGTAACTTGCATGAACGTACTGGGAACTACGTTCCCATTACGTTTAAGTTACGTTGAATTTTTATATATATGCATAGACATATTAATGTATGAGTATGCATACATAAAGTGGATGACAATTGTATACGTTATATGCAGGAGCAGTACCCAACTTGAACGTACTGGGAACGTAACTTGAACGTACTAGGAACGTAACTTGCATGAACGTACTGGGAACTACGTTCCCATTACGTTTAAGTTACGTTCCCAGTACGTTCAAAAATGCTTGATGACAATTGTATACGTTATATGCAGGAGCAGTACCCAACTTGAACGTACTGGGAACGTAACTTGAACGTACTGGGAACGTAACTTGAACGTAATGGGAACGTAACTTGAACGTAATGGGAACGTAAGAACGTAATTCAACGTAAGCTTACGTTGAATTACGTTCCAAGTTACGTTCCCATTACGTTCAAGTTACGTTCCCATTACGTTCAAGTTACGTTCCCAGTACGTTCAAGTTACGTTCCCAGTACGTTCAAGTTGGGTACTGCTCCTGCATATAACGTATACAATTGTCATCAAGCATTTTTGAACGTACTGGGAACGTAACTTAAACGTAATGGGAACGTAGTTCCCAGTACGTTCATGCAAGTTACGTTCCTAGTACGTTCAAGTTACGTTCCCAGTACGTTCAAGTTGGGTACTGCTCCTGCATATAACGTATACAATTGTCATCCACTTTATGTATGCATACTCATACATTAATATGTCTATGCATATATATAAAAATTCAACGTAACTTAAACGTAATGGGAACGTAGTTCCCAGTACGTTCATGCAAGTTACGTTCCCATTACGTTCAAGTTGGGTACTGCTCCTGCATATAACGTATACAATTGTTATCCACTTTATGTACGCATACTCATACATTAATATGTCTATGCATATATATATATATATATATATATATATATATATATATATATATATATATATATATATATATATATATATATTAGAGCTCTTATGACCAGTGTTAATTATATAAGAACTAGCTGTCCCGGCCACGCGTTGCTGTGCCTAACGTTTTTGTCATATTACATTACATAGCGCCATCTATTGAATATTTACTCAATCTAGTCAACAGATGTCGCCATCATCGTCGCCCGATGTCATATGTCATATACAGATAATTAATAGACAAATAATTAGCAATAAGATAAATAAATTGAGATGTAAGCTATCCTATCTTTCAAGTTGGGTCAAACTGCACACGGTGTACAAATTTCATTAAAATCGGTTAAGTAGTTTAGGAGTCCATAGGGGACAACACAGTGACACGTAATTTATATATATTAAGATTATATATAACAAAACATTACTAATAAAATATGTGTATCTTATTTTATATGGATGTATTAAAACATTAAATCTTATAATAATAAAACTCAATGGTTTGTGTTTATATATTATTATTTATTTATAAATATGCTATTTTTCAATTGTTATATAAATATACATTTTAATTATCTTAACTAAAACAGATATAAATTTATACAAAACTTAAACTTAACTTAAAATTAGTACTAAATTTTATAATGTCCATGTGCTAAAGTACTTATACCATCAGTTAATACATAACTTTTATTATCATTTCCACTAAGACCTACTTTACTTATCATTTGAGTATAAATTGTATGCTTAATAGATTTAAAGGTATTCATTGTGATCAATAATATGTTATCCTGAGATAAACAATTTACATAATCTTTAATATTGAATTTGTTTACAATATTTTTCTTAATTTCTTTTGCTTTAGCTGAGCATGAACCCTCAATATCAATTGCATACATTTTTTACCTTAACCTAACAAACTCCCAAATTATACTACTCGCGCATTCATCTTTCATTAAGTCTAATTTAGCTTTGTTCATTAAAGGTAATGAAAATTCATTATTAAATGGATAATTAGATGTATCAAATTTATCTAGATTACACTTAATATCGTCATATATATCATCTGTTTTAATTTGATATATTAATGAATCTGTATCTGTATACAACAATTTAGCATTACCTTTATAGATTTTTTTTTTTTTTTTTTTTGATGAAATCATAATGAAAATCGTATATTAAAGTTTTTTGATATATCAAGTACACTTAATCCTAATAAATACAATGGTTTATTATAAAAAACTTTAAGTTTTTGCATTTGAATAGCAACTATGATAGTTTGGTTTACTTATAAGTGTATTAGCACCCATTGTTTTTCCTATATTATCCCAATGAGTTATTAACTTTATATCAACACGTTTATCTACATTTTCCATTGTTTTACCATAAACTGAATTATTCATTAATTTAAAAAAGTTTTTTCTCAAATGTATTTGCAGAGTTCTTTCTTTTTAATGTATTTAGATCAATATAACTTTTTAACCAATCAGACTGTTTAAATTCCAAAATTCTATGAATTTTATCTATTTTCAGATTATTTTTAAGACATTGCTTTAACGATCTATTGTGAAGCACATAATTATACTTGTTATTTAGATTTGGTATTAATTTAACGTCATTTGTTTTAATGCAAGGTGGTTTAATATTTTCGGCACAGAAAGGTAGATCATCGTGCAAATAATTAGGATATCTTAAATCGACTTCTAATATATAACCAACATCTGAGTTATCTTCAATAGCTTTAGTTATTTGCATCCCAATACATTAAATATTGAGAATCTTTATTTGAATCATAATTGGACATATATTTATTATTTGCAATTCCATGTCTGTGAGAGCATTGTGATATTCCACCTCTTATACCTTTTTTAATAAAATGTAACATATCAATATCTGTTAAAAGTTCTAATTCAATACATGTATAATTTAACATAGCATCCCAAGAAAGTCCTGGTGCTGTATAATATTGACAGGGATCTAAATTATATGTTTTATAGCACACATCTCGAAAATTTTCAAAAATATCTGTTAACAACAGAACATCGATCTTTAAATATAAGTCTGAATATTCCCCTAATGTTTTCATTTCAAATGCATACCAACCCATTTTGGCATGATTGTAATCATCGTCAGATATATTACAGCCATTAAGTGAGCTATAAAAATTATTTTGAGATGGCAAGTCAGATTCATTAAGCATATCCCTACTATTTACATATTCATAAGGAAATACACCTTTACGTTTTAATAAATTGAAATGATTTTCATTCGGATAGAATTTTTTAAATTCGAAAAATTGTTCTGATAATAAATTTTTTGCAAGTGTTTCTAAACTAGAATGCATAAATCGTAAATAATCAATAAATCTAAGTTTAATATAGCAGTTATGAACTTTATCATTTTTATCGGCTTTTGATATTTTCAGATTATTTTTAAGACATTGCTTTAACGATCTATTGTGAAGCACATAATTATACTTGTTATTTAGATTTGGTATTAATTTAACGTCATTTGTTTTAATGCAAGGTTGTTTAATATTTTCGGCACAGAAAGGTAGATCATTGTGTTCATCGTGCAAATAATTAGGATATCTTAAATCGACTTCTAATATATAACCAACATCTGAGTTATCTTCAATAGCTTTAGTTATTTGCATCCCAATACATTAAATATTGAGAATCTTTATTTGAATCATAATTGTACATATATTTATTATTTGCAATTCCATGTCTGTGAGAGCATTGTGATATTCCACCTCTTATACCTTTTTTAATAAAATGTAACATATCAATATCTGTTAAAAGTTCTAATTCAATACATGTATAATTTAACATAGCATCCCAAGAAAGTCCTGGTGCTGTATGATATTGACAGGGATCTAAATTATATGTTTTATAGCACACATCTCGAAAATTTTCAAAAATATCTGTTAACAACAGAACATCGATCTTTAAATATAAGTCTGAATATTCCCCCAATGTTTTCATTTCAAATGCATACCAAACCATTTTGGCATGATTGTAATCATCGTCAGATATATTACAGCCATTAAGTGAGCTATAAAAATTATTTTGAGATGGCAAGTCAGATTCATTAAGCATATCCCTACTATTTACATATTCATAAGGAAATACACCTTTACGTTTTAATAAATTGAAATGACTTTCATTCGGATAGAATTTTTTAAATTCGAAAAATTGTTCTGATAATAAATTTTTTGCAAGTGTTTCTAAACTAGAATGCATAAATCGTAAATAATCAATAAATCTAAGTTTAATATAGCAGTTATGAACTTTATCATTTTTATCGGCTTTTGATTCCACCAAAATATGTTTCGTAAAAGATATATACTTTTCCTTATTTTCTGGAATAACTTCAATTTTTCCACTATCATTACCTAATTCTTTTACAATTATATGGTTACAATTACTTAAGTTATGGAATATTACAGGTATAAACTTTGGAATTGTAAATTTTAAATTGCAATGATTATGAGCATCTCCTCGGTAATTACCAGTTAAATGACAATAATCTAACACTTTATCACCATTGAGGATACCTTCACAAATATGGCAAATAGAAGCTTCATCATATTCCTGTTTTTGCCAATCAGATAATTTATTTAAGACTTTATAAATTTGTTTAGCGTCTTCAGTTATTGTTTCAATAAATACTTTAACGCAATTAATACCTCTGTACGTAACAAACTTACTTAAGGAATCATTAAAGGAACATTTAATATAATAAGCAAAAGAATATGGTTCATGAATTTGAATATTATTTGAAAATGATGTATTAGTTTCAGGATAACAAGTACTAATGGGTTTTAATAATGTTTCAAAATCTCCATATATCACAAATGGAACGCGTAATTGATTCTTATGATTATCGAATTTTAAAATGTTTTGAGATATCATATTACCCAATTTATCTTTAGCGTTATACTTAGAAGGAAGGATTGTATATATCTTATTGCAATCATATTCTAAATGTCTATTTAACTGATTTTCTGTGTTAAAAAATGAAAAGCATCCATCACACAAAAATTGTTTACTAGTATGCTTAGTAAATTGACTTCTTATTAATCTTGATATATTTTTAATCCAACAATAATGTCCATTACTCAAATCTTCAATATACAATAAATTAACATGTTGTTTCTTCTTTTTAGATGTATAATGCAACGGTCCCACAATGAAATTATTTTCAAGTCCATAAACATTCACACTTATATCATTATTCTTCTCAAATGTTCTAATATCTTTTAATTTCATCGGTAATTCTATGCCATTTGAATTAAGTACTTTTGAATAATGTGGATATGATGTAACTCTATCCATACTTTTTGATGCTGGATACAATGCTGAAGTTATAGCCCACATAAAGCAAGCTTGATTATTATTTACTACATTTACTATAGCCTTTTTATCTTTAACTGACATATACTTTTGCTGTATATGAACATGAATTTCAAAAATAAACAATTACACAAAATAATATTTCGATTTTCTTTTTATCTAAACTAGAAACACTTTAAAGACTGCGTTCATTAACAATGTATAGTGGATTTTATTATTTCTGCAGGATGTCATCTCACTTGCTGACACTAAAGGTTATATTTGATAACCATGACTTAAAAGGCTCCTATTTTGTAACTGCTTACCTGACAGCTGATAACTTCTAACAATTTTTCAAAGGCCTATATTTTACAAATTACGCTACTCATACCAGTTCCAAGGTATAGGATCCGTGTTGCTTTTTATTTAATGTCTTCTGATAGTTTTGTCTTAACTTACATAGCTTAATTTAGAAAATATATAGACGTCCGGTAAACAGTTAGAAAATAGGAGCCTCATTTCTGTAAAAGTATGTTTATAAAGTTGGCTACCAGAACCTCAAATATTTAGTTATTTTTTAATATATTGCAATACAATAAGAGATATTTACACATCTATCGTAACTATTTCAATAATTTATATATTTGTTATTTTACTATCTCTTTTATATAAGTGTCTAAAGCAAAAGATTGTACACTACAGTACACTATGCAGAGAATCTATAGAATATTGACATCTCAACATTGTATATGATGTAGAGTAATGTATTAGAAACAAAAAGTGTTTAGCAAAAAAGGTTAACTACAAACGTGGTTTATAGTTAATAATAATTACAAACAAAGGTTTAAGTGATACAATACAGTTTATTATATAAATCAGACAAGAATATAATATTTTATTATATATATTTATTATTTAAATATAACTTGAGATAAAAGAATGTATCTAAAACTATTTTTTATAAGTGTATGGAACGAAACAATGTAACAACTGTCAAATGAAATAGCAAATGGCGAGAATCGACGAACTTGACCGAATCAAACCGAGTTAAACTGTTTGGTAATGGGTTTATGTACTATGTCTTAATTTCTATAAAAGTGTACTATAAAAATTTTGTGCCCATATTTGGTTAAGTCATGCAATTTTGTATTCATATTGTTCAAGTCATGTAAATTCAATGGATGAATTAGCACCCTTATACTTTATGAATTATCCTTATTTGGATATATTTTCTATGTACAACAAAATTTACAATCTATTAGTAATTAGTGCAATAAAATTAAGCATTAAGAATCCAATCAAGTGAGTCTTGGCTCTCATATCCAGGGTCTCCAAATTCAGATATAAAAAGTAACCCGGCTCTAAAAGTTTCACAGAAATTATTCTGATTGATTATAATTTCATCAAAGAATTTAAATTGATTAAACATATTTAAATCTATTAACAAATGACACTGTAATCCACAATTTAACTTTAAATCAATGCCTAAATTAAATTTATTTGGTATATATATTATGTTTAAATATATCTTGCTTATATTATCAATTAATATCAATAATAACAATTCTTTTCTATCTAAAAATCAATTAAAATTTACTTCAATATTTAATAGTCTAGGTAAAATAAACATATGTTCACCTTCATTTATTTCAAATAATAAACGTGGAGAAAAATTTTTAATATACATTTTCATAAAAATACGCTTAACTTAATCTTAATACAATCAATCACTTCCAATTTTAGTACTTATTTATATAATTTTACATAAAAAATATACATTAATCACTATGTTATACTTTTACAATTTCGTCATCAGAGTCTAACACCTCTACAATTTCGTCATCAGAGTCTAATATTTCAATAACTTCACTATCACTCTCTAATAATTCTATGATCTCCACATCAGAATCTTCTTCCTGTATTTCAATTTCTTCGTGACCTATTATTATTTCATCAGCATAACTCTCTATAATTTTCTCGTATGTCTTCTTTTCTTCATCCGTCATATCATCTGAATCACAATCATCTATATCAAAATCGTCAGTTATATCCTGCACATAATATCTATCTTCACTGTCAATGCCGACGCGTATATCTCCCGAATTCAATAACCATGTTACGCCTGGAATATTCTTAAATCCGTTCATACTATTAAACTTTAGCTTGAACTAAGAAAATATTACTCTGTAATTATAAAACTGTTATTATTATAACTAAATTAAAATTATCTAAAAAGTATTAAAAATTAACTTACCTAACTGTTTGCTCATAAGTATGAAAGTCTAAAAGGGTTCAAACGGTAAAAACTCAAGATTAGGTTGAAACTGCTATAGACACCTGTAAATATTTGAAAACTACTATTAAATTTATTGTAAACATACAAAATCTTATACAAAATTTACTTACCGCATAATTATCCACTTCCAAACTGAAAAGTCTAACACTTGTACAGTTTCATCGTCTGAGTCTAATATTTTAATAACTTCACTATTGCATAAGAATAATTTATATACAAAAAAAATTTGTCTACGTTTGGAAAATATTCGCTTGTATTCAACACGTTCCCATAAGAATGATTTATATATGAAGTTCTCATGATAAGTGCTGATGCCTGCTAATACGTGTGCTTCAAATTTCCGGTGAATTCGAAGGAATGCATTATAAATACACTGTTATAAATAATTTAACACTGTCATAATCTTATAACCAATAACAAATCAAACATAAGAATTAATATCGGTATCTCACTCTTTACCATTAGATATTAATTATTACACACGTAATAATTAATATCGCTATCTCACTCTTTTATATTATCCCAACTATTACCCCCCAACATTGTCTAGCCACGCCACCTCACTCCTTACCCCACCCTTACCCCCCTTTTACATTCTTCCAAGTCTAGCCACGCCCCCTCTGCATATCGTGACCTAAATGCATCCCCACTCCAAACTGTCCTGGAACCCGCTCTACTCATCTACTAAGGTGGCGCAAGTGTGGCAGAGGAGCTAAGGAGAAGGGATAAGGAGACACAGCAGCAGGAGAGAATGGGAAAAATAGAAAAAAGTAACTACAATAAAAGATAAAAGAGGTTATGGGAAAATAATGTGCCTCAGTACCTTATAGAAAAAGACATAAAACACATAAGAAGAACAGCAAGGTTTAGATTGGGAAATGAGGAAAAAGGAAACAGATACTGGGAAAAGAGTGAGGAAAGAAAGTGTAGAATGTGTGGAGCGGAGGACGAAACACTGGAGCACATTAAGTTTGAGTGTAAGGAAAAAGTAGCAAGCGAAAGGAATATTGGCCAGCTATTAAAGGGAGGCAGTGAAGGAAAGAGGTGGATGGCGGAAATAGTAAGAAGGAAAGGAAAAACAGGAGAATAAATAAGATGGTGGAGAATAATAGAGAGGGTCAAAAGAAGAAGAAGCAGAAAGCACTTTTGGAAGTAGTAAAAGTCGAGAAGATTTTAAGTTTATTTTAAGTTTAGTTTTAAGTTTGGAATGTATATAGGAAGGAAATGTATTAGAAATATAATACTGTAGATTGTAAAGCCGAAAGGCATACACAATTAATATATAAATAAAATATATATATATATATATATATATATATATATATATATATATATATATATATATATATATATATATAGATTTTTCACTGCTGACTTACCATCAGGCTTAACTGTTGTACATTCAGAAACAATAATAGTAACGCAAAACAAACAAACAAATTAATGTTATTGGTCATATTAAACGTAAGATGGCAAATAGGAGCAAGAATGGCATAAATAAATTATTTGTAAAAAAAAATTGTCTAACTTTGTTTGCACTGTTTTATGGCGGGTTCACACTTGCGTGTTCAATTATTTGTGCTGTTTGGCAATTATTTGAGGTCAAGTAAATATGGACGATTATCGACACACGTCGGCACTTATTTCTATAATAAGGCAAACATTCAAATATCAAAACATTCATCCTATCTTTCGTTTGTTTGTTTGACAAGTGTCAAATTGAGTGACATAAATACTTTCATATTCAAAAAAGATTTAAGTATGGATAAAAAAATGTACAAGTTGATATGGCTTGATTTTATATGTTATCATTAAATAATAATATATTATGTAAACATATTTTATTAGTAATCATATTTTCATATTAAATATAATAATATATGTCTTTTTGTACGAATTCTAAATGTTTGCCAACTGAGCACGAACTATGTGTCCCCTCAAGTGTGTGTAGTTGTGTACACAAACACCGAAACACGCAAGTGTGAATCCGCCACTGACGCAGGATTTCAGTTTTTATAAATTTTAGTTGTATATTGAACATTACACCTACATTACGGCTCCTTAAGCTGATTGTACTCTCAAATGAAATAAATCTCGTGAATACAGTTACTTACATAATGCAGCTGTTGTCAAAATTTAAGAATTTAATGAGAAATATAAAAATTAATTATTTCGATATTAGCGCTAGTAGTTAGAGCTACATCTTACCCACTGAACAACAATTGAATGTACTATTAGCATGTCTGAACGTGAATAGCATTCGAAGCATAAGTAGCATGTAAAATTAAAGCAAATGTGAATCTATGCTATTTGTATGTACCAAAGCATGCTAATTAAATAGCACGCATATTATTATCATAAAGAAGGTTTTTCTCACACTCGACTCAACTAATTGCTACATCTTAATTTTAATAGGGTGTTATCTGAGTTGTTTCGCATTAATAATCTTTATCATAAGTTTTATTTTATTCTTATAACATTTAGAATTTAGTTGCATTTATTACATACATTATTAATTATATAGATTAAAGGATTTATGGAGGAATTGGAACGGAGATACGAGGAAAAAAGTGCAACGGAGGAGATAGAGGAAATTGCAGAGAGGATGAAGGCAGCAAGCCTAGGTGAAAGGTGGTGAAGGACTGGAAGAACTGGAGAAAACAAATGTTGGGATAAAGAGTGTAAAGTAAGGAAAAAAGAGTTAAAAAGAGAACTAAAGAGATCGAAGTCAGGTAAAGAAGACTTCAAGAGGAAGCTAAGGGAATATAACGATAAGATGAAAGATAAAAAGAATGAGTTCAAAACCAAGATAGATAATGACCAAGATAAAATCGGAAAGGCAGGCATAGGATTACATAAATAGGGAGAATAGTCAAAGGAAAGAACCAAGTAAGGAAATAAATATGAAAGAGTGAACACTTTATGGGAGTTCTAAGAGGAAAGAAAAGAAACGACAGTACAAAGAACAGTAACAAAGAGAACGAGAAAGTAAAGGAAATAGAACTAAATGAACTAAGAACACAAAGAAAGCACCAGGTGGAGATGGATTAAAGAATGAAGCGTGGAAAGTTGCGCGGGAAATGATTAAGGAGAAAGGATTACTGACATTGTTGAATAAGATATGCAGAGGAGAGGATTTGCCAGAAAGCTGGAGAGAAGGAGAGAAGTCCAATATACAAAAAGGGAAACAGACACGAAGCCAAGAATTATAGGGGAATTACATTATTGAATACGGGGTATAGGAACTATGCAGGAATAGTGCCAAAAAGGCTGGAAGAAGAGATAAAACAGAAAGAAATAATTCCAGAAACGCAAGCAGGGTTCAGAAAGGAGAGGAACGTTGGACAACATATACGCATTGAACTATATAGTGGAAAGAGAACAAAAGAATAAAGAAAATGTGGAAATATAAAACAGATGACATTGAGGAAGTAGAAGAATTTCGGTACCTAGGGTACACATTTAAAAAGAACAATGGAGAAGAGGCGCAGATAAGAGAGGTAGCGAAGAAGGCGGATTTAGCAATGCGGAGGGTGTGGAGATTAGGACAAAATGTGTTTGGGGCTGATATACAAAAGAGGCTATGGATGTTCAATAGATTGATAACCAGTATGATGATGTATGGAACAGAGATATGAAAGTTCTTTTCTCTTTGAATTTATTAGTCGTGACACCGATGCGTGTTTTTAGCTTTAAAATCACCATCTATAATGCATCTTATAATTTGGTTTCTTAAGAATTGGATATACCGTTGTTTCTAAATATGATTGGTGTGCAATAAATTGCAGTTATATTATGCAGTATTGTATTCATAGTGTGAAATATTATCTTTATTATGGCCTCTGTGAGTGTTTTCTTCTAAATTAATACTAATATCCTCTGAATTTTATACATGAATTGTAATATGCTCCTTGCTAACTCAATTTTTTCACTATATTTTCCACACGTTCACTGCTATCTTAGTTTTATTTATTCTTTATTTTTTATTTTACTAATGCTTGAATAAATTTAATACAAACGTTAAACTAAATTAAATTAAAATTGTATTTTATTTCAAATATTATTTAAAATATAATAAATTTAACAGAATAGTAAGATCACGTCTTTTCTTGTCAAGCGCAGATGAAGCATCAGATAAAGTGTAATATTTATTAATACCACTATAGCGAAATAATCATAAAGTTCATCCGTGTGTAGATCAAAGTGTCGCTCTGTATACACTATTAGTCATAAATTAAGCAGACAACATTCACAAGCAAAGTGTGTCGGCTTAGTACATTCTAGAACAAGATGCACATGCCCTATCCACAAGACAATTGCACTTAAATTATTGTAAATCTTTTCGAAATCAATCCACAGAATATGATTGTGATTAATAATTGCATGTTGTCTTTTCTTCGTTATCATAGAATGAACTTCAGTGCGCTTCACAACTATTTACCATGTTTAGTGCACATACGATACAATAAAACAATTAATAAAATAAAGAATTCTTACTCTCTAAAAAACATAACGTTTCATGTTAAAGGTTTTAATTTCCAAGACAACTGCCATGTGGGCCATTGACCTTGAGGTATCAACTTACCGGCTATGAAATAAATTATATTTTATGTTACGTCGTAATGTTTACGTCCCAATAATGACGGCGATCTTATTCGCAACGTTTTCTAAACTGATGTAATTACTGGCACATACTTGTTGCGATTCGATCAATTTTTGGTATTCTAGACTGTACCGGACACATGGTCGAACAATTATTGTGGGTAGAGTACTATCAGTACTATGTGCTCAAATCTGGGTTCAATAGTTGCATAACATATTCCCACAAAGATACTATGATAAATAGGTATCCAGATATCACTTCCAAATGACATGCCAGTTTCATGCGTTACAGAATTAAGACAATGGTCTTTAAATCATAACTATAGAATAGTACTACAAGAATGTAGCTACAAGGAACCACCAGACGTCGGACTATGAAACATAGCTCAACTGAAGTCCAGTGTTTGCCGCTGAAATAACAATCTATGAAAATTGAGCTTTAAAAGTTTCTCACCATCTGTGCATTGAAGTAGTAGTGGAAATGGTAATCGCAGGAAGGAAATAGAAAATAAACAAACTTTAGCAAATGTTTATAAAGTATGTATAGTTGTAGTTCTGTGGTCACACAGACAACAGTTAAATCGATAACATCGACGATTACAAATCGATATCAGTGTCCACTGTGATAAGTATATTTGAAAGCTATGTACCCAGTGAAATTATAGTTATTAACAAACAATAATTTTAATTGGAAACGCTTTGTCCGAATTACCATTGGGATGCATTTAAAGTAAACCGGAAGTGAATGCGAATGTAGAATGTTAAGCCTGTGCACATAGTTCTATGAATTAAGAGATATTGATCCCAATACAGTAGTCGACTTACCTTCTGTTGCAAGAAATAATTAATAAATTCAAATAATCTGACACCAAACTAATATTCGATTACCCAGCTGGTTGCAGATAGTGAAATGTGCACTGGATTTAAGCATTATTTCTTTTCTAGCAATTGGTGTATTGCAACTGTAAATTGAAATTAGTAATCAAATTCTATAGAAGGAGGAGAACAAAAAAAAACATTTACAAGACTATATTTATTTTTTCTGTGTATATATGTTGCTACACTTGTATAGTATGCAATAGAAACTGTAAATCTGCCGTGCACAAAATTCCTAAATTCACGTCAATCACAAAATGCATTGCTGGTCTGTCCATTGTAGTAGAAACAGCATTACTTTACAGTTCAAAAGAACACACGAATGTAGAAAGTAATAAATGCCTTAATCTTTTTGTAAGTATGCAGCAACAATTCGTTACTAATATAAACATTTACACTGATAAAAATCCTATTTATTGAATGTCTATTCATCGTTCTATTCTATCATCAATTCGCATTAAACAATGATTTGCAGCTTCAAAGCAACAAATATGTACTTAGTAAAGCACCACCTGACGTTTCTTCCCTGAACTATTGATACTTACTGCCTGTAATTAACAATTATAATTAATTCAATGTATTATTAGTCCCATATAATTGTAGAATCAGTGAAGTAAATTTTTTGTGTTTATCATTATAACCTTCGTAATAGCACGGAAATATTTTCGTGTGCTTCTTGTATTTTTACGCTATCTATTGCCGTACAAGTCGATCATGCTTGGCCATGAAATGACAGATGCGGGGGACAATGATTATAGTACACTGACGATGTCCTTGAAAGATAAGCTACAGAGTTTTCCCCTCAATCCCAGTGGATCGTAATCTTATTTTTTATTATATTCAATTACTTTAAAATCTTGATATATAGCTATTTATAAATTTCAACTTTTCCATTATTCCATTTAGATCCTGATCGATACTTAAATTTATTTTCATAATTATCTTGGATGAAATTGTATTGTCACTTTATTTTTTCCATTCCATCCATTCATGAACTGTTCACAACCAATTTGTACCTGATGAACAAAGGTACCAATAAATGCATAAATAAATGACTTACACACTTTACAGGAAGAAACAAAAATAAAAGACCGTAAATCTAACATCGCATTGCACAAACCAATCAAAATATGATTAGATAATTAGTTTGCGTTTAAATTAATGTTTTGATGACAGTAACATTTCATTGCTTGCGTTATTGTTAACTATTTATTTACCAGCTGATTAAATACGTACAGAAATTATTTTAACATCACATTAATAGAATATCATTGTTTATAAAACTATTTCAACGTACGATGCGTTTGCCCTACGAGTTAACACTTACAAGCTTTAATAATTCAATAAATTAGAATTCGAAATAATAACCCGCAAGTAAAATGTGTTTCCTCCACCGCCTTGATGCTGCTTGGTCACTCTTCTAAAAGTAACTATTGATTTCAAGCAATGGTGTGACTATTGCAATTTATCTATTCAGTGGTCAACGTTATGCATCTTCCACACCGGTGCGACTCCAACATGCGACATTCAACATTCATTTATTTTTATTCATAGTTGACGATATTTACATATCTCATAAACAACATTTTCTAATATTCATATTTCAAACATCCCCTAAACCCAATTTTAATTCCGCTATGAGTAGGAGTAAGAGGGCATTATCCGTGCGCATGAGACTGAGTGAGACATAAATTTTGATTACATGATACCTGGAAAATGCCTGGTCAAGGTAGCGGGTAGGCATACGATCATTGTACATACTAACACTACTCAATATTACACATTTTGTTCATCAGAAAATAAGTGATGTCTGCCGGTCCTGGGATCTTGGACTATTACATACTACTCAGTTTATATGCAGTACTATATCTATATCTATACTGTTGTATTTGGATATCTGTTGTATTATAACAATAACAAATAATACATATTCAAAGAAATGCACCGTCAAAACATAATATCAACAATACTGTGTTCTGTTTACAAAGAGATGTGCCGCGAGAATTCTGTAGCTGCGACAAAAGTCGCTCAGATTAAAAACCCGTGGTGCGTGCATGCTCATAAGATTCCATGTGTTACAAAACCACGCGATTTAAATCGAAGTGTGTTCGGGACCTTAAGTTACATGTTACATCGGTTTGTACCTGTTGTACAACTTCTTCCAACAAATGTTGGAGCCGCGCTGGTCTGGATGGCCCATTACATTCGGCATGTAGAGCTAGATAGGCTAAATACTGTACCCCATTGAGTTTTGTTGCAAAATCTTGTCATCTGACTGCCGTCTTTTTCTCAGAGACTCAGGGAATTCAATATAAAGTCCGATGATACTGTATGAACTAACATTAGGCCCTATTTTGAAAATAATTAATGATCGCCTAATATGAATGAGCCTTATGACAAATATATGTAAGGTTTAATTTTTAATTTAGAAGTACGATCATTTATAAGATCACAGCAAAGTGCAAATCGGAATAACCCCCATTTTATGAAAACTGAAATATTAGTAATTTTAATCATTTGATCAAGTTCTAAACGTAGTAACGTTGCTAAGTTCACTCTAATGGTTCGGTACATATTAGGATTAATAATAAAATGTTCTCACCCCCTGTTCGTGTAATAATGAACCGTTAAAGTTCCAACGCTGGTTTTGTGTAAACTGACTTATTTAACATGATGAAAACTCATTTGTGTTCTAACTACACAAATGCTAATTTAGCTTTTACAGTGAAAGAAATATCAATGTTGAAGACCAAGTGATACTCACATGCTACACAGGGAATATATGTGTATATCGATTAGATACGGATAATAGTGAAGTGTGACAAAAATCACGTCATGTTTAATCATTTATTTGTGTGTGATAATTTATGAATTGGGTTGTGATCAATAACTAAATGTATATAAAACTGCACTAAATATCGATAGAGCTGGCTATCAAAACATAAATATTCAATTATTTTTGTTTAATTCGCAATATTATAGAACTTGCTAACGATTGAAGTAGTAATTTTTCTCCCTTTAATAATAAACAAACATACCTTTCCCGGATATTTTTTCTAACATTTTTGTTCTTCCCATCCCTATACCTCTGCTTCGTACAACATGATGCTCGTTAAGATCCTATCAAACATCCAGAGACTCTTTTATATATCTGCACCAAGCACCTTTTCCCTACACCGTTCTTATCGCTAAATCCGTCTTCTTCGCTACCTCTATTCAAATAGGATTAGGGCTGGACAGATGCATTCCGATGATTTATGGTGATAAAGAATGTGAAGAGGAACAAAATAAGAATCAAAGCAGGAAAGAGGGTAATTAGATTCGAGGAGAAATTTAGAAATGCTGAAGGCGAGATCCTAAGTAAAATTAGGGAGTAGAGTAGAAAGGAGGATAGAAGATGAGAAACGAAAGGAGAAAGGGGTATTTTAAAAGGAACGAGAGAAAAAGACAGAAATGTGTCTAAGAAGCTAAAGAGCAGAAAGAAAGATACAGAAGCAGGAAAGAATGGTAAAAGTTCATAACAGCAAATGTAATGAAACATACATGAAAAAGACAAGGAACATAATAAGAATTGCAAGATTTAGATTAAGAAACGAAGAGAAAGGTAACATATACTGAGAAAATAGAAAGAAAAGGATGAGCAAGGCGTGCTGGAAAGATATAGAAACGCTGGAGCACAAAGAGTAAAAAGTGAAAGAAGATTGTGCAGTTATTAATGAGAAGCAGTGATGGGAAGACGTGGATGGCGGATATAGAGAGAAGGAGCGAGGAAAGGAATGGCAGAGTAGGAACAGGAGACAGAGAAGCAGCAGGGGTTTGATTATTTTTTTTTAACAGTGAGAATAGGTAGATAGAATAAGGAACACAAATCATTTCTAATTAATCACAATAATGTCATTTAATTTTTTAAGATAGAAGAATGTAGTGCCTAATGGTAAAAACATTAAAATAAAATAATAATAATAAAAGAGTACAAATTTACAAAAAATGACTGAGTTCACGACGTCGTTGCTTGCTCACCTTCTTCCCCTATGCCATTTGCAAACCTTAACAATCACTATTAAACAATAAAAGAGCAAAAGAGATGCAGTATTAAGCATTATAGATATAATCGACCCAAAGTTTTCTAACATGTTATAAAAAACGAAAAATATTTATAATATTCAAACGAGGTCCTGATGTTACAAGCTACTAGGCCAACAACCAGAATATGACGCAGTAAAACAAAATTCAAACTTAAAATATATATTTGTTAATTTTTGGTAATTCGGGAGTCGTGTAACAAATTCCTGTTTTCTTATAAGACACTTACAAGCTGCTCAGCCATAGTAATGTTTTAGCAATGAATTCAACCAATGGGAAACAGAGATTTGTTAAGTACCGTTAAATTGTAAGGATTAAAATGTAAATTATAATATTGACAGAAACTCATTTAAAAATAGTCCAGAATGCAATGCAAAGTGGTTGATGCACACGTTGACTAATGCTAGAAATTAAATCCACCTTATTAAGTACTCACAGCCTTTAAATATTTGTACATTTTTTACTTGACACTAAGAAATATTTCATAAGCCTAAAAAATCTGCAAAACTGAAACTTTGAAATTTATCTGCTTATTCCAGGAATGCGTAATGCTTAGTTCGCTGGCTACCACTTTTATACTTTGCAAATATTTCAATTTTTGATTGGTCTACTATTGGAGCATTGAAGGATAGCAAATTATCCAGATATTATCAGTATCCAAATAATCACTACAAGAAATTAAAAATAGATGATTTCAAACTGAAAGAATTAAAACCAAGTCACACGATACGAGTTGCCGTCCACTTATATGGAATTGGGATTCAAAGTGAAGATTGTAATCCTTATTGTTAGATTGTCTTATCTCCAGTGTTGGCTCAAAGGTTTGCCGTGTGAAGCTCGGGGTCGATCATTTATATTTGGTTCATTTAAGTGGAACACTGATCTGCGTACAAATGGTTAATGGGGACAAAACTTTTCATAGTTACAAAATAGTCACTCGAATAATAAAAATTATAATAGTCATTAGATACATTCGATAGAGAAATTGTGAATTACAAATTCGCAGTAAATCAAGAAAAGGAAATTTATTCCAGAAGCGAAATGTCGAAGTTAACCTTAAATATTTCGCTCTAATTATTTTGAGATTTAATTAAATGAGATACTTACACCCTGAGTGAAGTGAACAGTTGCAAAATGATTTGAATGAAAATGAAGTCACATTGAAAATGAATACACTTGTAAATGTCCGCTAAACCCAGAAACGTATTTAAAGTTTGTTGAACAAAAAATATCAGATTAAACAAGAAGAATTATTCTTGGCATAAATTTCTGTTTTCTGATGTAAATTAAACTCTTGTTACTTATTAAACTTAAATAAAAGTAAAAGATTTAAAGAATTTTGTATTTATTTAATGCCAATATAACAAAATATTGATAAACTTCGATAAATAATAAAACGCAATGTTTGGCAAAAGTAATTCGTGAAGTAAACGTTCGAACATACTCTGCTCATGTTTTGTGTTGAGCGGGCGAGATGAGCTGTTGAGCTGTTGATAGACGCAGATTCAAATTCATTTCATTTTTAGTAACACTATTCTATTCAGTAATCAATTCAACGTTAATTTAACTTCTTTCTATTTGTTGTTATTATTTGTGTGTTATTTGTTTGATATTCGAGTGACAGATATTTTGTAATATCTGAATTTTCTAGACAATGGACATCTTGACATTTTGAATACGCAAACTTACAAGCTGTCAAATTAAATATGCGTAAGCATTATAAATTGAATTAATTGCAAGTGTTCTAAAATACAACAAAACATAAACTTACGCTCTGATTTTAATATATTGAATAAAGCGAAGACGCAAACCAAAAGGAAAGAAACAAAAAAAGTGGTGAATAATGTATGGGGGTGTTCGTGAGATCCCTCCGCTATATTTGCGGAGTGAGCTGGCTTACATTCAAGCGTCTAATTATGCGTTTCTTTTGTGTGAATTAACATTTAAAATTTATAACTAAGAATTCGCATTATAGTATTTAAAAAAAAAGTGTTTCAAAAGTATCCGTCAGTTCATAGACTTTCTATTGCACGATGGATGACATAATGTCGACCAATTCTACCATAGATCCAACAGCCAAATAGCTCAATAAGAACACTGAAAAAATAGCAGGATAATAACTTACTTTCTGATAAACAAAAGAGAGAGAGTCAGTATTACACGAATGTTTTCGTAGATATAGCGCCTGGAATCTCTTAACCAGTAATACACACCAAATGAATAAGAGAATAAGTGTAAGTGAATGGATAAAATCAAATTCGTTGTCAACCAGGTGGAAATAGGCTGTGGCTGGCACTGTGAACGAGTATGTACGAGACATATCGAGCAGTTTGATATACAGAAGGATTTTCTTCATCTCTGAATACTAAATAAATGTAAGTAAGAAATCAATTTAAAAAATCATCAAATAAAATCGTTGTTCAATAGGAGAAAATGACATGAAAAATATGGAAAGCTATTTAGAAAATCATAGATTGTTCAATGAAAGTTCATGGAAGTGAGAATCTGCAGACGATTAGTATCATAGTTATTAATGGTATAACACTGAAACGGTATAGCATTGAAACGTCGCGTCCCTTCGTTGTCATGAGGGCATTGATGGTAAAGTCCTTGACATGTGGGCTGCAGTCGGATTTAGGGTTAACGCTCAACAGTACTTACCCGCTGAATAACAGAGCACACAAATAAGTTAGACAGATGGTCAGTGTGTGCAAGTCTAACATGAGCAACTCTATAATCAATGCAAGTTTATCTACCTGCTGCAGTTACAAAAAGAATTTTTAATTATAGATTTCACCTTATCAATGCTTACAGAAGAAATACCTCATCTGGAAGGATTACTTACTGCCTGCATGTAAAATGTCGCCAGTAATGGAAAGTAATGAAAGTTGTTAAAAGAAGAAGAGAATATCATTAGTAGTTTAATTAAATAACATGTTTTAACATAATTATGAGAATATATACATAAGACAAGTTATACTGCACTTAATCAAATGATTTATTGTAAAAGCCAAGAAAACTACAAAAAAATAAAATGGGAATTCGGGGCACTGTCCCAATGAAATAATAGCTGCAAGTCTACAACTGACTACAATTCATAAATATGCAAGAGTAAAGAAGTTCTGTTACTCATCTCAATAAAATCCAGAACGCAGTATATAACGCCAGGCAGCATAAATACCGCCAACAGTGCCTAGGTCTAGTGTGAATTGAACTAAATTAAATATATGAAAAACTAAAATACAATGTGTAGAAAGTGTACTGCTACTATTTGCGAACGTAAAAATATTTGTCACAAATCAGAAGAAAGCAGAAACATAAAAGTATTTGGCTCCTATTCTAAAGTACACTTAAGATCATATTTCTAGATAATCTTATTGACAAGTATGTCTTCATTGTCTTTCCTTATAAGGAAGATACAGTAAATAATATGGATCAAACAGAAGAAAGAAAGGGTACTGAAACAAATGATTAGAAAAGCCAAAAAAGAAGAATCTTGCACATACGTTCCAATGGTAAAGCAATGACTGCGAGTGAATTAGCAGATGACGTAGCAAAGCAATGAACTAACCGCTTAGTTAACTCCAACGTTAGTTCCAGTTGACCAAAGATTGTAAGAAGTAAATGAAATGAAAGCGAAATATATCTAAGAATGAAAAAAACAGAAGAACGACACTCAGGATGATCAAGTGTCTATAGAATGGTCACACGATAACAAATCAAAACCCATGGAAATGGAAACACAATTATTTTACAAAGTTTCACTGTTTTATCGAAATACAGAACTTCGCAGTTAAGATGCACGTAACGATTAATTAATAATGTAAATAAATCCTTTCCTTACATTCTGTTGTCAGACAAATTAAATCGATATATCGATATGAATATTTGCAATTAAATCGGCTCTGACGAGGAAAGACACGAATAATCTTTTACTTACTCTCTGTTTATGGGCAGCGTTAAAAAAAAACCAATGCCAATTAATGACGCTACAAGCTATTAAAACAAGACATCTTTTAGCTTTGGATGAAAATTAGCAACTTCCACATGGGATCGCCTTAAGTTTTGTGTGGCTCTTCGTAACAGACTGAAAAGATATATGATCCTTTAAAATTTAGATATCGCAGTAGTCTATACGGCCCATTTCGTATTGAATTCATTCCAATCAACATTATACTTGTCCTCTACAGCAAATACAAAAAGTGCTTTACTCGTGTACTTAACGCGATCAAACCTGAGGCTGCTTTTAATCATACATCACTTATTGTTAGTTTCTTACCAACTACAATGATTAAATATTAATTATAGTTTGTTAGAAACATAGCATTTACGTAATTGTGAGTAAAGTTGGTAAATATAATACAAATGCAAGCATTTCCTATGCTGTTTTTAATAAAGCAAGTAAGTTTTTACAGTTTAAGTATGAATTTAGTTGGAATCGTAACTGTAAACCATCCAGTGCCAGCAACCAATTAAGTCTCCGCTAAAATAGAAAGACACGTAGAATCTTTTACTTACTCTCTGTTTATGGGCAGCGTTAAAAAAAAACCAATGCCAATTAATGACGCTACAAGCTATTACAACAAGACATCTTTTAGCTTTGGATGAAAATTAGCAACTTCCACATGGGATCGCCTTAAGTTTTGTGTGGCTCTTCGTAACAGACTGAAAAGATTTATGATCCTTTAAAATTTAGATATCGCAGTAGTCTATACGGCCCATTTCGTATTGAATTCATTCCAATCAACATTATACTTGTCCTCTACAGCAAATACAAAAAGTGCTTTACTCGTGTACTTAACGCGATCAAACCTGAGGCTGCTTTTAATCATACATCACTTATTGTTAGTTTCTTACCAACTACAATGATTAAATATTAATTATAGTTTGTTAGAAACATAGCATTTACGTAATTGTGAGTAAAGTTGGTAAATATAATACAAATGCAAGCATTTCCTATGCTGTTTTTAATAAAGCAAGTAAGTTTTTACAGTTTAAGTATGAATTTAGTTGGAATCGTAACTGTAAACCATCCAGTGCCAGCAACCAATTAAGTCTCCGCTAAAATAGAAAGACACGTAGAATCTTTTACTTACTTTCTGTATATTGACAGCGTGAAGAAAAGAAACAATATCAATTAATGACCTTAGAAGCTATAAAACAAAACATCTATTAGCTTTGAATGGAAGTCCTGTAGGATTGCATTAAGCTTTGTGTGACTCTCCGATCAACATTTTACCTTTCCTCGACAGCAAATGCAGTAAGTACTTTACTCGTGCACTTAACGCGAAGAAACCTAAGGCTGCTTTTAAAACATAGCATAGCATTTACGTAATTGTGAATAAAGTTAGTAAATATAATACAAATGCAAGCATTTCCAGTGCTGTTTTTAACAAAGCTAGCAAGTTTTTACAGTTTAAGTAAGGATTTAGTTATGATTGCAACTGCAAACTAGTAAGTGCTAGCAAAATGAGTCTATACCACATGCAGTGTACTGAATTAGAAGAAGTGCAAGGCTAGTCGGCATGACCGACTTTACATTGTTCCAGCTTGTAGAATGGCAGACTTGAAGGGGACAACGAAGTGAACTGTTTCGCTAAATAGTTCATATTGCCAGTGGCGTAGTTAGGTAACCAAGGGCCTCGGTGCAAAAAAAAAAATCTGCGCCCCTAACTAAACTGTTTAGGTTTCTCAAGTCAGATATAAATATATATAAATACTTTAAAGGTACAAAGCTACTAGTTTACCGTCAGCTCTTTATCGTCCACTGCATGGCACAGCAAAACTACTTACTACATGTATGTGCATGTGTGTTTTGTGTGAGCTTTAGGGTAGTGATCGCCTAGGTGAAGAGTTTAGGAACGTATATTTGGATTTATATTATTGGTATTAATCAATAAAACGAATTAAATCAAAAGATGTATGTATGTATGTAAAACATTTATTGTACATAAAACATTAATAGTATATTACACACCGAGAGAGGAAAGTAGGACATTTCAACCCGCGTGTAAAACTGACTCCCTATCCGAAGGCAAGGGTGGCAAACACGCGGACTGGAATATCCTACTTTTTTCACTAGCGTGTATACTATTTTGCACCAAATTTGTAACCGAAATTTTAAATTTCTGCCACTGTTTTGCGGGAAGGTCAACAGATGTCAAACTATTTCATTTGTTTTCTCATAAGACTAAAGTGGCACTTTCGTCCCGCAAACTGGGGCAGAAATTTAAATTTTCGGTGCAGATATGGTGTGGTGAAAAGACAATTTATATACAGATAAGGCTAATTTATTCCTATAAATGATCTCTTCCAGTTATTATATGAAAGTCAGACCTACCTATTATACTGATGTGTATACTGACAACAAAATAACAATTTAGTTTATAATTTTTTTCTAGCCTTAGTTTTCGCAATGACTTCGGTTAAATCTAGGCTTGATTCAGCTTTGTTTTCGACTGTTATTAGCGATAAATGTCGGAGTCGAGCTTGGCCCATAGTATTCCTTAAATAATTTTTAATTTGCTAAATGATCTTTCAGCTTCTGCCGAAGTGACAGGGATTGTATGGAACAATAACATTGCTGTAAATACTTCTGAACTCCATATTTTCTCATTATTTCTTTACAGAATTAGTGAATAGTCCATTCCTTAGATAATTCAGGTAGAAGTAGGTGGTAAATATTAAAAAATTGAATGGAAAAGTTGGGGCCTATTACATCAGAATATTTACTTTGGAATTGGTCACACTTTTGTAATAAAGTTGTTTCATCTACATCCAGTAAAAATGTTGGTGTTAGAAAATTGAATATTTGACTAACTGCACTGGTACCACTAAAACGTGCTTTTAATTGACCTATGATTGTGTCTAGTACATTATTGAAAATAGTAATTTTAAATATTTCTTCCCTGCTTCAAAATCGGTAAGCGCACCATACTATGTTTTTACTTATGTCACTCCTTCTATCTTATCCAGATCGATTATTATGATGTTTTAATAGTAGACCAAAGGAAATATACATCTGCCTTTTCTGTATATTGTTAGCGATATTGCGCTCTAAGACTCTAAGTACAATCCTGCAGCTACTTTTGTTTCAGCTTAATCTCAACATAAACAATTCTAGAATGCGTACCTCTGCCTGAGAGAATTACGTAATAGACTTAGACCCTTGCCTGGTCCATGCTTCCCTCCTCCCTCATGTTTAGTGATAAATTTGTACACAAGTGAGTATGAAATACATTCTCAATAAAAAAAATTAATTCTATTCTATTCTAATCCTATTTAGAATTTTTAGAATTGGGGATAACTATTTACTAAGAGTATTACTTCACGATGAAACCGTTAAAATATAAATATAAGTCATAATAGTTCGAGCGCCCCGGTGCACTGCACCGACTCGCCCATACCTAGCTACGCCAGTGCATATTGCACAGGCACTAACGATAGTAGAAACTGATTGAGGGCTTCCTTGAATATGGATTACAAGAATGAACTCGTTCTTGCGTTACGGACTATGAGTAATGAAGGTTTATAAATTAAATTAGTGAACTGTATTACCCCGAGAGGGAACAAATCATAATACAATAAATGAATGGGTAATGGGTTAGATTGTTGCTGATTGGCCGATGGTACATGGAATATTGTGATGAGTAGGACATTTGCACTTGTGATGTGTTCATGCAACAATGTTCCTGTGAATTTCTTCTTGAAGTTTCATAGTCGCCTCCGTTCATATTTACTTTAAGCTCGATCTTAGAAATCGTCTTTACTTACGTATAGTTTCTGTAAGAAGAAAGATAAATAAATTAGTACAAAATATATAAATTAAAGGTTCTCTGTCACTATATGTCACCCGAATTATAGATATTTCTAATTAAATACAAATATTAAACACGTTGGGTGCAATAAATTTAAATAAGCAGTCAATAATTCATTTTTTAATCGAAATTAATATTAGCAATTGATAATCTCTTTTATTAACATTTAAGTATCCATTGTTCTAATATTTTAATCGTTTCCTCACCCTCCCCCCAACTCCTTTCATACTACAACACAGTCGCTGACGCACGCATAATGTAAAGCGTTCACAGTTCAGCACGGAATGCAGTCAACGCATTCTGTTAATGTATGAAACGTTGGAGGGAGAGCAAGCGGAGGGGAAGTCGTATGCAGCGACATCAGCATTTACAAAAGCATCAGCATCAATGCACGCATGGCCGAACGCATTTATTCGAGTAAACAAAACGATGCCTCTAACATAGGATAAATATCAATGCGTGTTAAGTCATTAATGTTTAAAACGATCCAGGGCTGTCGAAGCTACGTAAAATCATTTTACTTTCGTTTATGTAACAACTTCCGTTATTGACTGTACTTCGTTTTATTCACTGGTAAACTTGTATGTTGTTATTTATGGCAAAATAATTTCATTAAAGATGCAAACTTACCGCCATCTCGGCGTTTTTCTGCAAATTAAGAAACAGACCATGTAAGTTATTATTTTGAAATACAATTGTGTTAAGCGAAGCTAAGTCATTACCTTTTTATGATATTTGTAGAAGAGGAAGAAGAAAAATGGCACAAATAGTTAGCAAGAGATCTCAGCTGAGGTAAGCAGGAGAAAGGGAGGAAAGGTAGAAGAGGACAAGGAATACAGAAAATCTAAGAAAGAAAGGTAGTAAAAAATAAATGGGAAAAAAACAAGTAAACACCTTCTTACTTTCAATTATATTGAAAGCTATTATACACACGTCGCTTTGCAAATGGTGAAGCGCTAGTATATTGTTCCAGGTGTACTTTCTTATATATTTCGTACAGTGTTTGTGTGGTCTCTCCAAAACAACTCTCAATATTTTTGTAGTTGACTACATCTTAAGTGCAAAAGTTTACACTGACTTATTGGACGCAAGACACATTTATCCAATAGCAGCACTTGAACCGGTCTGAACTTACGGCATTGAACTCTGGGGAACCTCTAGTGTTTCAAACATTGAAATACTAGAAAGGTTTGAGTCAAGAACAGTAAAAACCATTGGTTCCCCTGATATCCCCTGGTTCATAAGCAACAATTACAGCATGGCTCATAAGCAGGCATTACAACTGTAAAAGAAGAAATTAACCAATTCAGCCAAAGATACCAGCAGCGACTAAACAATCATCCAAACTATCTAGCTGTGTATTTACTAAATAAAATAATGTCTAACTTAAAAGACTTAAACCAGCCCGGTTGCTGGTTTCATAGGTACCTATCCGATGTACGTTAACTAAGCCGGTAACTATTCAATAGATCTAAAGGCGCGTTCCACTAAGCATTCACAACGATCAAAACGATCATTCTGCCGTACAAACTTGATGACCGTGATCGTTTTGATCGCTTAGTGGAACGCGCCATAAATCGGGTTGCTGCTCACATAGTTAGTGACGTCACAACGATAAACAGTATGTTAAGTCTAACTATACGAATTCTGTCCTATAACTATCGAATCGTCTAGTTAAGTCAGCCATATTATTTTTAGTGTGAAAAATATTATTTTAAGCTATTTTGAAAATAACCTCAAAAGATTAAAAAAATCATATTTCTTTGATTTAAAATTAAATAAATGTATAATATAAAAGTATTCAGTGATTTGAGTGATTCATCATTAGACTATTTATCTGACGAGGAAATTATACAGTTCAAGAAAAAAGTATCCATGCGGAAACATATAATAATGATATTCAATGATAAGAATTCAGGTAGTTCAATCTGCAGCTGTAGAATTTATTGTAAAGTTTAGTTTCCCCGAGTAATAGAATGTATAGACTGTACCCAGTTCAAAATACAAGGGTGAAAGTCGCTATGAACTATATAGATGTAGAAAGTGTTTTTCTCATATAATATCCAATGTGCCTGCAACGCCTCTGTAAAAATAATCAGCATTGATGTTCGTTGCTCAAGGTCCACTCATGATGCAACTATATTAGACGCATCTATACTGAAACTAAACGCATTATTTTGATTTTGTTAGTTAGTATTATTATGTTATGAAGATTTCAATAAACAAACTCTTCAGCTTCATCAATTGCAATATTGTGCAACACAAGAGATTCCACAATAATACTTATTTACGTTTAAAATTGGCATCTAAGTCCCATTGAAAGGCATGGTAATCTTCTCTTCCAAATTCCAAAAGTGCGTCCAATTGAATTTCTTGTTCTATTATGACCTTCGTTGTATTTTTCCTGTGTTTCTGTTTGCGGTTTTAATATTGGAATTAATAAATACTTTCTTAAAAGGTATCCAGAATCTCCCAATAAATAGTTCTGTCCAAAAGTGTTACCTTCTGCGTTTAGTTTCATAAAAGATGCGTCAAATATAGTTACATCATGAGTGGACCCTGACCAACGAGTATCAATGCTGATTATTTTTACAGAGGCGTTGAACGAAATAAAAATAATATATTTATATTTTTGAAATTTTTCTATTTCGTAGAGAAAACAATCTTAAGATTTTTGGCGTCATCCATTTGGATGTTTGCTCAAATTTCCAGGAAATTCCTAGACGCCTCGACATGCAATAATTAATACGGATAGTTTAATTTTAATTGTATTGCATCATCTCTAATTATTGCTTAATTTTCTTTTTGTTTTCTGTACTTTAATAAACACAATTCCTGTTCCTCTACAAGATAGGATTCACACCAACACACTGCACTTATTAAAGCAATTATTAAAACAAAGGAGTCGTACTTACTTAATAACTGTTTGGAGCTAAGGGTAGTAGAGTCTGATAGAAAGTAACCATAGAAAATAAAAGAAAAAGCAAATTATAAAACATTTTCAAATCTAAACCTATCATTTTATATAGGCGACACCTACTTCTATTTAATTTAAAATGGTCTACATTTTGTATAAGTCATTCAAGTACTTTTTAAATCTATTATTTTTTGTAATTCAAACTTTTTATTATGATAAAAAAGTCATTTTATAACTGTAAAAGCAATAACTTAATCAATATATCATAAAACATTATACGTTAGATAGAAAATGTACCATAAAATGTATGTATGTATCTTGTATGTTAAATAAATGGGACATACTCGTACATGTAACAGTGCAGTGTCGCCACTGAACAACACATCAAGTTACATATCTGGTTTGTTCACATTTTAGTCTTACACGTAGCATGTTCAGCCAATTTTGAACTACTTAAATCTGTTAGTACATTATGTAAGGCTGTATGTACCAAGTTGTATGGTTACTTATTACCTAGATGCAAGTACAAGAAGTGCGAAATTCTCTTCCCATGCAACATGTTGTTAAACCACGCAGTGATTCAATTTGACTACGCAACGCAGCAGTGTACGCCGTAAACCGAAGAAGATACTTTGCAGTTAACCTAAGAAACTTACCAGTTCGGCGTTCGCCGCTAAATTCTGAGAGAAAGGAAATCGTAAATAATAGAACACAGATTAAAGTAATATTGATTTCAAATTATTGAACGTTAAACTTACCTTGTTCTGAGGAAGTGCTATCCTCATGTGAGCTCAGGTCTGCATGGAAAATAACAAAATAACACTGCGGTTCAATTACTCGAGTCAATTTGTACATTCAATACATAAACATTTCATAGTATTTGCATTTCAAGTTCATCCTTTGCATGTGAAATTTTACTTCATATAAGTTTACTTCATTTTATTTAATCCAAAGCGCGAAATAGTCGCAAATTACGAGTATTTTCTACTTTTGTAGACATCTGTAGTCCTTTTACGGGGGTGTTTTACTCTTAAAAATCATTGGAATTACGTGAAATCTTTTTAAAATTTCTTTGTTTAGAATTAGAAAAAGAAGATACTAGAATGTTATGAAAAACAAATCCAATTGAAAAAGAAAAATAACAAGAAGTTATAAAAAATTAAAGATAATAAAAATTAGCAAACGAACAAATTGAGTGCACAAGAATTGTTCAGACCACCGATGATAAACATGAGGTTGTGATAATACCAGTGCAGAAGAGTGTACTGTTCTTATGCTTCTGATTCGAAATGAAAAAGTGAAAATGAGTCTATAGCGAAGTGGTAAGGAAAAGATAGCAACATAGAATTCGAAAGCAGAATTGGGAAATATTACACGTAAAGAAAAAGATGTCTTTAAATTACAGCTACTGAGATAGTAAAGTAAAATACAAGAAATAAGAGCAACGAAACAAAAAAATGAAATAGGGAAATGGATATAATTTAAAAGATACTAACGGGATATGAGTAGAAACAATTCTAATGAGCAAATGGGTATATCATAGCGGCCGATAATGAAGGACGATTTTAATAGAAAATATATAGGCACCATCATGAACTAATACACAGTACAGTTGTGGACCATTTGTACAACAAAATTCAAAAATAACGGTAACCTTATTGGTAGATAATAATTGTGTTTGAAAATAAAAATATCAAACAGGAAAAAAAACTAAATAAAAGTTATGCACTAATACACAATAATACAGTTTACCTTTGATATAAAAGGGAAACTAACAAGGAAGGGGAATTTTATACTACCACCAAGATTTATCACCGATGGTGGCTCCAGGCAGTCTCACTACCAGACCTTTCTGCGCACACCACCGCCATCTCCTACTCAGAAGATAAATAAATTTAAAATAGAAAGGGAAAAGCTAATAAATAGAGAAGCAAGCAAAAGTCAGTTCACAAACAGAACGAAGTTTAAAAACCTGCTTTAAATGAAACATTAAAAACAAAATTTATTAAAAAATCCATTGAGAGAAGCATTACTAAATGAACTGAATGAGAAGCAAAACAACAATAAAAAAATTTGGGACCATCTCAAAGATGTTAAAAAATAAGAAAATAAGAAGAAATGCAACTAGGATACAATACCGGTGGAGGAAATAAATTCTACATACATAATGATGAAAGAAAAAATAGACAGCAAAAAATCCGAGAAAAATTCAATCTCCAACTGGAGAAGATATAACGTCTTACAAAGACATGGAAGAGAATGGCGAACAATTCTTTGAAAAGAATTTTCAAGATCCAAGTACACATAAGAAAGACCAAGTACATCTATAAGAAAACATAGAAAAGAGACTTACAACTAAAGATAATAAATTATTAGATATGGCAAATAAAATAGAATATGTTGAAAAAAAATGGATGACTAGTACCTGACTCATTCACTGAACCTGATTCATTACGTCTCCCTAATGAAATGATTAATAAACCAGAAATAATTTACCTGAAATCAGCCCAAGGAGTAGGAAAACTAACACCAATAGAAAAACGTTAAAGATTGTAATGACTTTGAACCCATAACTTTAATCAACTCAGATTATAAATTAATTATGAAAGTATCAGGTAGCAGAATTAAAATTACTGGTAGAAAGTAGAAGTGCACCACCTAAAAGAACATTACACACAGCAATGAGAGATATAATAATGTACACAGTATGAAATGTACAATAATGGATATGGACTTTCAAAAAGCGTCAAGCTAAATTTGTCGTTAGTATATATGGAAAACGCTTGAAATGTATATGTTACTAGCGTTTGCCTCCGTCGCAACACAGCGTCTTCTTCTTAGTATGTATGATTTGAATCCAACAAAACAATCCGTTAATACTTCACGGGCTTTTTAATTCGTAATTTCATTTAACTCGTTCAATATTAAAATATTTTTTCACATCAACTGACTAGTAGACCAGGCGACTGGAGACATTCCGTATGCAAAGATTGTTGAACAGATTTTGATGATGATTTGAGTTTTACGAAAAAATTTAAAAATTATATGGCGGAGGTTGCTGTGCGGAATTAGGGGTCACTTTAATATGAAAAGCACTAGAAGTAACTTGAGAAACATGTGAAATATGTGGTAGAAGGACATCAAATTACTGCATATAGATATATAAAAGACAACTAGGAATTCATTTAAAAAGATAAATAGAATTGGACTAAACACAAGAGTAGAGTCCCTAAGAAATTTCGAATTTGTACAAATTGTGGCAAGAAAACTCGGTGATTTTGGTTGATTAAAGCTGAAATATATTATGCGATCAATAAGACTTTAAAATTATTAAAAACCACTCAGAACTGAACGATACAAGATTTCAAAGATGTATATATAGAAATATCTAGAAAATACGAATATATTAAAAATTCGAATAAAATATAATATAAAAAATAATTCCAAGTACAAGGAGTATGACATTTGTTCCTATGCAACTATGTTTTTAATCCGCGCAGTGATTCAATTTGAGTGCCTAACGAAGCAGTGTACATCAAAGTCGTAAAACAAAGAAACTTTACAGTTAACCTAACAAACTCACCACTTGAGCTTTCTGCGCTTAATTCTAAGAGAAAGGAAAGCGTAAATAATAGAAGAACACAGATTAAGTTATTAATGATTTCAAAATTAATGAACATTAAACACACCCTTTAGTAACTTACCTTTCTGTGAGGAACTGGTGTCCTCATGAGAACTACGGTCTGTATGGAAATAACCAAGAAGAATAGAATAAGAAAACTGTGTTAAAATACTTAAATAAACTAAATTTCTGCATTCAAACCACAAGTGTAAACCATTTTCATTCCGGATTTACAAACATTAGATCATTCAAAATCAATAAAATCGCAATACATTTTGGTTCCATCAAGGCGAACTAAAGTTATACAACATTTAATCATTGGATCGAATTTGCAAGAAAACCTTGAATGATTAAAGTAAATGGAACTGAATAAAACGTATCTTGATTTCTAAAGAAATTACAATTAAAACCGAAAAATATATGGATATAATATAATTATATCTGCCGCAAAATACCAAACGCATCATCAAATATAGCAAACATATTCCTAGGCGATGCCGCAACTTGCAATTACTGCTATGTAGTGTATTTATGTAGAGCAATGTCGGATTGCATTGTTTCACGTTTACTGAAATACGCGTGTACATGAATCTAGGCAGAGATCCATGATGCGCACGTACAAGATACACTTAAATTGTCAGAACGACGGCACAGGCATAGTTTCGCAACAAGAATTCAGCGACGACACGAAATGTTATATCTAGTTGCAATTTATGCCATTTACTGCAATAATACAAGTAATCTGTGTGATTCACACGTGGCAGGTATATAATAGGTTAAAGATTTTGGGATTCATGTGTTTTTCTTCTTATCAGCCGTTATCATCTTTAAATTCATCGCATCTATCTCTTTTAAATCCTGTTCCACTTATTGTTTCCACTTTGCCCGTGGTCTTCCTTGTACTCTTACGCCCCTTTCATCAGTTGTTTAGCGGTTCTGTTTCCTTTCTTTTTACGTCTTAGCAATTATTGTTTTTCATCCTAATATCACTTTTTCGCTGTCTATATATAGCAGATACCAAATCTGCTATATTTTTTCGTATTTTCCATTGTCCATTTTCACATACTGCCTCTGTCTACAAATTTTCTTTTTCCAAACCTATAAGAGGTTACAATTGCTCTTCTTTAAAGTCCAAGTCTAACGAGGGTAACAAAGTCTAACTAGATACAAGAGTCGTCTGAAATACAAAGATAAACACCACGAACAAGAACAAATAGCAAGATCGGACAGAAAGTACAATAACATACCATTCAACATAGTCACCGTTAAGGCTAACACATTTCTCCTAACGTGTAACAAGTTTTTTTCATTTCATCACTGAAAAGTTCTTTCGACTTTTGTTGAATCCAGTTTGATAGCTGCCTCTACCTCATCCTCTGAGATGAAATAATTACAGAGGGTAGACGAAACAAATAAAAGTCACAAGGCGCAAGATTGGGGATTAAGTAAGGAGGGTGTTGCCGAAAGGTGTGTGGATGAGCGTCTAATTATTGACTCCATACTGCCTCCAAGACGACAAACTCGACGTCGGAGGTATTTTAGAGTCTATATGTACTGAGAAGAATTTAATTCAGATGAACTTCTTCCTCCGTGGACAAGACGAATGTCGATATTCAGCGCTATCTTTTCTCTTCATTGTCGTATTGATCAACCCATCAGTCGTCCTTTGTTAAAATATTTACAAGAAAGTCTCTCCATCAAGAGTTGCTCGCAGCATTCCAATCGACACTGTTTGTTCTGATCTGTGAAAGGCGTGGACATAGTGTACGGTATCCCAATTGTGCAATAATAAAGCCGACACGTCGATTGATTTATGCTTTAAGATACGTTTTTGAGTGATTCGATTTCTTTTTGAATCAAATCTTCTACGAATTTGCGACGTTTATGATCTGTGGCAGTGATCGGATTCGCTGCGTGTTTCATCAACAATTATGGCTTTTTCAGGCGCGCAATCACGAAGTTTCACTACCCATCAATTTACAGAAGAATTATGAACAGCACCATAAACATCCTTTAAACGACGATGAATCTCCGTCGGAGTCACTTTTTCAGTAGGTAAAAATTCGATAAGAACACGTTACTTAACTTGTGTTGAAATTGCGCTAGAACATGACTCCAGACTTCCGCCTTTCAAATTACACAGAAAGAATTCAACGACCTCAAACCTGCGAATGCGTATAGACGAGGTATGTCACTTAAACACTCTACTTGGTGCGCTTCTCAAAGGTATTTCGTTTTGCTGTACAAGCGTGTGCGCATTACTTTTCAGCCGACGCTCGTATTACCACTGGCATTTTATGTATCACGTGCTTTAGTTTACAATTTATATAGACGTATATATATAACTAAGTTCAGTAATGTATAATAACATTTATTTCCGGCTGTAATTCTTGCTTTATTTTCAAACCTCATATTTTCTTTTCTTTTTTTTTCTTCTTATTTTGTAATAATATGCCACGTTACAATCTGTTATAAATAATAACAATAAGTACCTATGCTAAAAATGAAAATTAACCTAGATACGAAATGGTCCTACAGTGACGGCGTTATCTTTGAATGACAATTAAAAATGTTGTGGTAGCTTTAACACACTATGTCTTTTTAGTTTTTTAAAGTCAGTAAATTCACAGCTAGATAGTTTGGAAAATTGTTTAGTTGCTGCTGGTATCTTTGGCTGAATTTGTTAATTTCTTCTTTCACAGTTGTAATGCCGAAGTCATGGTTGATGAATTTGTTGCTTATGATCCACGGAATTTTCATAATAGTTCTTACTGTCCTTGTCAGGTTTCAGTATCGTTTCATAAATCATTAGTTTGATGCTATTGAATAAATGCGATTCATGTCCAATAAGCCGTGATGTGCTTTTTCTAGGTTAGGCGCCGATCTAAATGCATGCCTAGATACTTAGCCTCTTCACAATGTGGTATATTTCATTTAAACTTACAGCAGAATATGTGTTTCTACACATAAGTTTACTTCGTCTCGTTTACTTTAAATTCACCACGTTTTTAGCCAGTCTTGAATCTGGTCTATGTTAGCTTGTACTTGATGCTCCATCTTTAGTTTGAGTTTCATGCACATTCAAAATTTACTGTTATTGTCTGTCTGTTAGTGGGTGGGTCCGGAGTATAAAATGTTGGGCCAAGAACACTGCCTTGTGCAACTCTTGAAACCTTGTGAAACTTAACTTTGAAGCATCTGTCTTGGAGATATGAATAAAGTATCGTGTAGAATGAATGGGGCAGTGTCTTCTTTATTTTCCGCTTTAAATCCCGCGTGTTTTACTTTGTCAAATGTCTAGAAAGACTGCTGAGCAGTATTGCTTTTTGTAGAAGGCCTCATTTATCACATTCAACACTTTATGGAGTTGTTTTATTGCAGCGTGCTGTTCCCGAAAACAAACTGGTGGTTTGGTCCACGTCAGTCAGGACAGGTTTTAGCCTTTTTAGTAAAAGCCTTTCGAACAATTTGGATAGGATAAGCAGCAGGCTAATAGGTCTGTAATTTAACTTCATTAAGAGGTGTATCCGGGTTTTTGAAATAAAATAATATTAGCGATTTTTCATTGGCCCGGAAAGTGTCCTATTCTCATTAGTGCAATAATTACACAAAAGGGACAGCTCTTTAGGAATGAGACCTGTAATCAAGTCACAACCGGGAGCTTTTTTTGTATGCAGTACATATTTGAGAGCTTTTTAAATTTCTACTAAAGAAAAGGTCTTCACCGAAGCCGACGTTTGTACAGGAGTATCCAGGTAGCGCATGATTTCTTTTCTTCATGTGGTTCAGAATTCATTGTATGCGGTTGAAAAACTTGTTGCAGGTGAACAGGAAACGCATCCGCTTTAATAACCTAAAGTGCCAGGCTTAATCCCAATGTAGATCGCATTTCAGTCTCCACCTGCTATAAGTCTATTACTCAGTGTACCCACGAATGTAGTAAATTGTTCTTTGGTTAGAGATAGTTAAATGACCCCCTTCATAATTTAATATTAATGTCGTGGCTTGCAAATAGCTTTCCTCATATTTTGGCAGCATTTGGTGCTTAATTTTGCTCTTAATTATCACTGTAGTACCAACATGAGCGTTGCCAGAGGGGTGGTTTGTGGGATAACCAGAATAATTTCGTATTCGAAAAAACTACTTGTATCATATTTTCTGAGTGAAATAAAAGTGCACCCAGATATGTAATCTCACCTACTCATATTTAACACAACTTACACTGGGATATCTGTGAATATATATATCTGTGAATATCTGTGAACTCTTGTAGTTGGATTTCTTATTATTTATATTGAGGCTTATGTTTTCTGAGGCTACAACCAGTTCTTTCAGAATATCTAGGAGCGTATTTTGTTGTTTTAATACCACGATATCCCAATACCACAATACCACGTCATCGGCAATTTCTGGAACATATCGCTTTTCTAGAATTTATTTCTAGTTTCCCTGCCTGTGTTCCTCTTTTTAATTTATTTGTCATGTTCTAAAATTCTAACTGTTGCTCGGGTTCCTTGTAAAGTTAATCGCATTAACTTCCTGATCTTGTGCAGAGCACTCATTTCTTTTAAAATGCAAAACGTTTTATTCCTCTTTACACTGTCATAAGTCTGCTGTAATCAATATAAACTGATGGATGCTCACATTGTACTCGTTGCATTTCTCTAAGAACATTTATAAGAAGAATATCTAGTCTATTGTTGAGCAATTTTTTTTTAATTCTCCCACTAGTTTTTTCAATTTCTGCCTTACACTGGATAAAATGGAATGAATGGGTATTTTCCAATTAAAAAACTTTTAAATTATTTTGTTAGCTTTTAAATTTGTACCTTTATGCATACTTATTATTTTTAATAAAAAAATTGTTAAAATTTTGTATCTCAATTTAAGAAAATATTTTTATGTTTTAAATAAAATAAATAAATCATCATAGTAACTGTCAACAGTATCAATAATTTCAACAATTTATTCTACGCAGAACTTGTGCTCAACTATGCGAGGAGCTGCTTTAGTTCGAACTGTTAATGCTGAACAAAATTCAGCAATTGAAAAACATCGAATGCATTATTATTATTGCCCCACACCCCTTTTCTATGAGGTTTTATAAAGTTTTAGTAATTTCACGTTCTCGCTTTTATTGAACCAGGAAAACACCATCAGAAGTATAAATAATAATCAAATGATTAATTAAAAATCACATCAGACAATTACTTACGTTTTAGATTCCGTGCTTCCACTGACAGGTTGGTAACCACAACAAATAGAACATAGAAAAAATACTCATTATGATAATGTAATATAACAGAATACAATATATTATGTAATGTATTTCTAGAAATAACCAGCTAGTGTCTAGATAATCCTTCGACAACCCGAAAACAAAACGACAACTCAATTGAGGACAATAGCGTATCCATTCCCAGGTTTTTACCAATTCCATCACCTGACAATAACAATAAAAGTACGAACAACGGCATGAAACCTCAAACCGAAACATATTTAGAATAAATAAAAGTTACCAAAACTCCTACAAGACAGCCAATTTTTCAGAATGCGCACTAACTATGTATTTGCACTTTGCCTGTTCTAGTAATATTACAGCGACACGCCATTTTTGATCTAAAATCCTCTCCCTGCTGCTCATCGTTATATCGGTAAAATTCTTATTTCAATTATTATGCTACTTATTTTAATCAGACATTCTTCAAATAACATTTTAAAACTACTATTGTTTGAAATGAACGAGGTCAATAGGTATTGTATAAATTTCCATAAAAATATATTCTTCTTCGTCATCTTACTGACGAAGTACTCCAACTGTTGGACAACCAAACATTAACTAGAAGACTCAATTATAAGCAATGACAATTATAAAAGTAGTGTAAAAACACAAACATAAATAATGTAAATTAAGGAAATGATATTGATTATGGATAAATTGCTGGTTGGTCATTGAACCATTTGTAATTACGTAAATTAATAATAAAAAAAAACAAGTTTATTTGTGTTTCTAAACATTTAAGAGTTTTATTTCGTTCTTTTAAATTTTGAATCGACAATATTTTAAATCCTCTATTTCTTGGTTATTTTAACATTAATTTTATGGTTATGCACGGCACAAAACTACACACATCAGTATATTTTAATAAAATAATCGGGCTTTATATGATTTAGTATCAATATTCTTGCAGGAGCCAATTGATATTTAGAAGCATGGCTGGATTAGACTCACCCCAGAAGCAGCAATTTTGTCATTTTACAAACCCGTTTCCCTCATCAATTGCCTCGTCACTGAAGAACGGGCTCAAGTCAGTCTTCATTTAGCGACTGCACGATATAAAGTTTGTACGCCTTGAGATGCAAATTAGAACGAAATATACGGGTTACCGTCGCTGTGAATAGTCCTAATTGAGTACAACGATTTCTAATGCTTAGTTGAGGTTGACATCGCATAAAGTTAACCACCACCTTAATGTTGTCTGACGTCCTTGCAGTTCCAAGTCGTCCACTGTGTTTCCGAAAGTGTTACAGATCTGGATCCACGGGAGTATGGTTGCATTATTTGGTGTCTCGCCAATATTTCGTAATCGATAGTGAAGTCGGAATAGACGATGCACACGAATGAAAACGTACGCACACACAAAAAGCGGGATGCTCAACCCATATACGACATGATAGCAACCAAAAACTGGTAAACCACGGTAACGCCGCTCTCCTCCCCACTCTCGTGGTGCCGCACGTCTCATTCGCACTTGAAATAATTGAATCTTTGTGAGACACCCTGTATGTTTATATATTGTCTTTGTATTTTCCTATAGCCAAATTTTAATTCATTTCAGGTAATATGGTATCCAGTTCATTCATTTTGTGTTGTAGTCTGTTTTGTGCTATTTGGAGTGAGTGGAGTGGAATGTGAATCCCTTGTTAGAAATGTAAGCATGTTTGTGCTGTGTTGATAATCCACAGACATATATAAATTAGGAGGAGGGTCTATATCTTCCATTTTATTTGGTAGCGAAATATTTCTATGTGATTATGAAATTTTCTAGTCTGCATTTTTTAAATTTCTTCTAGTTATACTTTCTACCCTTGGCGCATCATCACAACTACCATAACTACGGATAAATACAGCGTAGTGTGATCATTTTCTATATTATCAGGCAATACTTTCCTTAGATATTTTTATTGTGCAATAGATGGAGATACTCAAGTTAGGTCTATATTACTGTCTCTAAGTTTTAGGTTTCTTAGGTTTCCAGCATCATTTAGTATGCAATACATTCTAGGCGTTCATAACCTTTAAAACACATTCCTGCAACAACAACATCCGATGTTAGCTGTGTGGCATTAAAATGCCTGGCAAATGTTATATCAGTATTGATATTTGTTGCCCAATTAGTATTTGTTATTTCTTGTAGAAAAAATATATATACCGTGTGATCTGTTATGTTTTACCGTTACAATTATAATGTCAAATTGTCAAAAGGGTTATTTCTTGGTAACTATGTTTGATATACGAGTATATATAATAATTTGAACAGCAACCCGGCCATTTTAATTGTATTTCATTTTCTAAGTTCTACCACGTCTTTCAATTAAATATCTTTTAATGTTAAAATTATAGTTATTAATATTGTTCCACCGAGTGGTCAAATATGTACGTGATTTTCTTGAAATAAGCGTTTCTTTTTAACATAGCCTATACCCTACAGTTCCATTAAATAATTTCTTGCATTTATGTATTTGTTGTTTCATATTGCTATTAATAAACTTGTCATTTTATAATTTAATTTTTGTCATGTACAAACAATAATTTTTTATTTGATTCTAAAGATTATTAGAGCAGGAGTTTGTTTTCTGTGCTAAGTTGTGACATACGTCCTATCAACCAGTACATCTTCCGCAGTTGTAGGCCTAGTTGCTTTCTTTTTGTAAATATGTGCTTCTTCCAAGTAAGCCTCCTGTCTAAGTGTATTCCCAAGTACCTCACATGGTCAGCCTGCGGTATATTGACATTGTTTTATGTGATACTTGGGCAGTTTCCCTGTCTATTTGTGAACGTAATATGTATTGGTTTTGATTCGCTGGACTTGATTCTCCAGTCCTTCATTCATGAAGATAGTTCGTCCAGATTTTTCTGTAGTATAGTCGAGGCATTAGCTGGATCATTATGCGACGCCAATATTGCCGTATCGTCAGCAAAGGTTCCCGTCATAACTGAACTTTTCACAGGTTAGTCTGCTTATAATGGATATAACATAGGCCCTAATACGCTACCCTGTGGTACTCCAGCCTGACTCTGACGAATGTTCGTTATTGCATCCTCATGTTTAACCATGAAGTATCTGTTCTGAATATATGACCTTAGTATACTGTAGTAGGTGGGAAGTTTTTGCTTAATTTTACAGAGAAGTCCTTCATGCCACACACGGTCAAATGCCTGTGAAATATCTAGGAATGCTGCTGAACAAAACTCTTTCCTTTCAAAAGCCTGGTGAATTTTATTGACTATCCTGTGAACCTGTTCAATAGTTCCATGTTTATACCTGAAGTTGGTGATCTGGAATTATGTTGTTTTCTGCAATGTCCGGAAGCATCCTCGAAAGCAACAGGGATTTGACTGAAGACTGATAGGCCTATATGATTTCGGTTCTTCTGCAATTGTATTCGGTTTAAGAATCATCATGAATTGCGCCACCTTCCATTAAGGGGCAATAAAACTAATTTTGATGATTGCATTGAAAAGTTGTGTAAGTAATTTGATGCCAATCTCATCGTTCTTCGTTATGAGGTCATAGCCTGGGGCCTTTTTACCATTCAAATTCTTAATTGTTTTAGCACCACGGAAATATTAAAAAAATTTAATTGGCTTATGTGGTGATGTCTGAGCCCTTATACATTCAGAATTCTCTACTATAAAAGAATACACTCAGAACCTCATTCTGATGATCTAGTGACCCTTCATACGGGTGAGGAGAAAAAACTTGTTGTATGTGCTCAGCGAAAGTGGCCGCCTTATCTTCGCATTTGTCACTAGTGAATATTGTTGCTTTACTTTTAATGGTGTTTAATTTGATCTTTCACTTATCATAGTATGCTTCAAGCATGTCAAGATAATGTTATTCCTTAAGACTGTTAGTTTTGAACATTTGAAAGTTATTTATATATATAATTTATTGTAAGTTAATTGATGCAAAATTAATAATTATTTAAAAAATATATATTCGGTATTTTTGTTCACATTATTCGATTCACATTAAATCATTAATTATGTTTCAATAAATTACATTAAAACTATTTATAAATTTAAAAGAAACTTGAACTAATGACATCTCCTCGTGTACGTAATCATTTCAAACTATGGACTTCTTTTCTTTTGTCTTTTCTTCTTCCTTCTTTCTCTTCTTAGCAGCTCTCGCATTCCCTTCTTATTTGGTCCAGTCTCTTCTTTTCTCGATTACACATTCTCCATACTCTTCTCCATATTTCTTTCCAATACATGTTACCCTTCTCTTCATTTTCCATTCTGAATCTTGTTGCTCGCTTTGTGTTTCTTGTTTCTTTTTCTTTGCATAAGCTGGTACTTCCCTCGCCCAAATTCTCTATTTCCTTTCATTATACTCTTATTCTATTTTCGCTTTTTATATCTGTATATCCCTGTCTTTCTTCCTCTCTTCTTATTTTCTCTGCATCTTCTACTGAAATTATATTCCATTCATAGTATTTTTTCTTTCTTTTCGTTCCCCCTTCGTCGCACTCTTTCATAAGCTCCACTTATATTTAAAATTTCCTATCCTGTGTTAAAGAATATAAACACAGTTTATTTTGAACGACCTAACGCGTTGAGAGCTAGATACTGTATGGCAGATATATTTGTAGGACTCTGTTTTGCAGGCAACATTTCTCGTCCGAGACTGTTCAGTGTTCATTCTTTAACACTTCATCTTGCTTGTTTGTAAATACAGAGAAATTAACTAAGAAGAAATAAGAAGAAAAATTACTTTTTTATTAAAATAATATGACTTTACTAAAACATTAGAAGTAGGTCTACCCTATTTTACCCTATAAATATTTGGAAGTGTTTAGATTTAAAAAAAAAAATTACATACCGATTTTACATAATTTTAACAAATTTTGGAAAGATGTAATACACCACTGAGAGCACTACAACAAAATTATCAAAAATTAAAGAGATTATCTTGTCTGTTTTTCAAATGTTTTAATTTAAAAAATTCAAAAATTTTGATTGAATTTAATCCGATGTGTATTTTTAAAAGCAGTAAAAATAATAAACTTTAAAAATTCCTGAAAAACAAACAACAAGTGGTAATTAAACAGGAACTAGAGTAATTCAGTATTCGTATTTGAACAAATTAAAATATGTTCAGCAGGAATAGGAAAACATGAAAGAGGAGTATTTTAAGTGACTCAGTATTGAAGGAAATTTAAATATAATTAATAAGAAATTAAATAGACGACGCACTCTAATGACGTATGTTTCTCAAAGATAAATTCAATAAAATGCATGCAGACATATAAGACATTAAACGACATTAACTCGTACAAGAACAAAAGAACCAGCTAACCCCACATTGTGATTTGAAATAAATCCGCATTTCTATGTTAAAAACATGTAGTCAAATTTATGTGTTAATAACGATTTAAAAGTAAATTAAGAAATAACAAAAGCAAATAACAAATTATTAAAATTTGTTAAAAAAATATATAAAACACAAATATAAGAAAGAAAAACTATAAATAAATAAAAACTGAGAATAAGCACAACGGAAAAAAAACAAAATGTAGTAATAGAAAAACTAGAAGAACTTCAACACAATGTAGTATACTTGTGTCTCTGTCAAATAACAAAAGAAAATAGGTAACTAGCAATGCCAATAAACTGTTTAAGGAATTGACAAATACACAGAACAATGTTGAATCATAAAGTGAAACTGAACATTGACGCGCGGTAAAGTTTAACTGAAGCAGAAAGAGGATTAGTTATTATGAATAAGTATAAGTGTGAAGCTGCTCTAAAAATTTAATCACTAGTTACACCCACTCCCTTAGATAAAGATAAACTTACAAGTTAGAATGAAGTTCAAATTTACTCACCGGTTTGAAATGCGCTGGCCATGAACAGCGCTACGAAGACTGCGATGAGGCAGCCCAACGATACCTTGAAGATAACAGCCATGATGCACTTAATGTTTCAATAAACACTTCTCACTTTAATCCAATATTTACTTCACACTTTATTTTCTGTCCCAGGGGTATAATAACCGCAACAATGCAATGTTTTAAGCCAATCAGGTGAAAGTATAACAATAATGCAATGTTTTAAGCCAATCAGGGGAAAGTACCGGTTAACAATGTAAAAGAATGAAACACTAACCAAAGTCAAATTAGCAATAATTAATACGCCATCTTGATTTAAACTATGTAAACTGTTACGTCAGGTTGATAACAGAGTTATAATAAAAACACAAGCCACTTTACAACAATGATTATTTATTGAATATTTACCGTGGTGGAATAGACCGACATAGATTATGTAAGTCCAGAATATTAAACAAGTAGTACATAAAAACATATGAGCTTATATACTATGGAAGTAATAAAAGTTGTTATTAAAAAGTAATAAACTAACAAATAGATAAAAATAATATAACTATTAAATCTGAAATTAATACAAGTTTTAAGAAACAATAAATTAACAATTTAGATAAAAGGTGAAAGTTCATTATATTATAGATACATTGATTATTATCATAAATTACTTTTATCTATGTAGCTTTTAAGTAAAAAGTGAAATATATAAATTTGATTATTTTATACAAAATTGTTAGTATTATACAGGTGATTAATATGTATAAGAAGTAAGTAATCCAATTAACAGATTTATTGATTGAATGTGTATTATAAATCTCATGAATTTTGTCTTGTAAGTGATCGCCACCTCTTGCATACCTGCTTTAACTTGCCTCTCATTATTTCGACGTACTACTATGACAACATCATCTGCGTATAGTCTATAAAAGTTATCTGGATCAATAAAATTTTCTATTTTTTTTACCCTCAAATTAAATAGCCAAGGACTCAGAGGGACTCTTGTGGTAAACCTCTTTCTCTTATGAAGTTCTCTCCTTTCTTGTCTCCGAACCAAAAATGTACTTTCCTCCTCTGAAATAATTTGCTTAGTACCGACGCTAGTTTGCTTGGCAATCCAGCCTCGTAGAAATCCTTAACTAAATCCTGTACTCTTACATTGTCATACGCAGCATTTATGTCGACGAAAAGCGCCATAGTTTTCATATTCTTTCTTTTTCCCGATTCTATTATCATATTAAGGTCGTTGATTCCCTCTCTAATGCCTCTTTATTTACGAAATCCTATCATTTCTTCCGGGAATAACTTATTTTTTTTACTCCAATGTTCCAGTCTGCCTTTCAAAAATTTTTCGAATAATTTTCTGTTACAGTCCGAAAGGTTGATTTTTCTATAAGAAGATGGCAAATCACTTGGTTTCCCCTTCTTTAATATTGGCACCACCTGCACTTCTACTCAAGACTCTAAAATTAGTTTCAAAATGCAAATTTTTCCTATGTCTATTAAGTTTTTAATCATGTCATATGCAATGCCATCTGGACCAGGGGTCCTTCCTTTCGCTCCTGCTAATGCTACTTTCATCTTCCACTCATCTAACTTGTCTAAAAGTGTTAAATCAACTCCGTGTCTATCCTCTTCATAATCTAGATGTTCACTATTGTCCAACTCTGTCTCCGCCTCTTCTAAACCTCTTCTTACTTTCTCATCTCTCACGATATTTCTAAATCTCTTACTTGAACTTCTTATTCTATTTATTGAATCCCAAAGTTGTTTAGGTGATTTCTGTTGGTTCAACTCCTCTGTAAAAATTCTCCAACTAAATCTTTTTTTTCTTTTAATAGATTTGTAGCTTTTTTTTCCACTTCTTTCCACAATTCTTAATTTGTATCTATGCCATCTTCTATAAGCAGATTTCTTAGTCTTTACTGCTTTGGTACAATCCCGATCCCACCAGATACTTGGTTTCCTCCAACTGATCTTACTAGTCCCTCCTTCCTCTTGACAAATTGCTGCTTCACGCGCTGCTCTTTCAATAAAACTAACAATCCAATCATATTCTTCTTGCATGGATGAAAAATTTCTTTCGCTCCTATTCAACTCATCTGCTACTCTCTTTTTAAATTTATTCCAATCCATTGTGTTTATTTTATAATTTAGTTTTTATCTTAGATCTTTTCTCCCTGCAACATACCATCCTTGTCCAGTTATCCTAATCAAACGATGATCCGAGTTCAGTGGTTCATTTATGACTTCCTAATTTATTTCTCCTACTAAGTCAACTGACATCCATGATAAATCTAATACCGAGACCATCCCTGTCCCAGGATCAACTCTGGTTCTCACCCTCACCTTCATTTAACAGGATTAAACCTGCATTATCCATTGCTTTAAGAATTTGCTCACCTCTACCATCATCTCTTTGTCTGCCCATGCTACTGAATGCGCATTCCAATCACCTATGATCAATTTTGGATCTGCAACTTCATTCACTAATCTTTCTATGTTTGCTATAGAGACTATCGCATCTTGTGGCATGTAAACTGAAACAATATTTATGTTTCTATTTCCCCACTTCACTTCTACCCCTACACATTCCATTCTGCCTCTATTCTTTAAATTTAACTCTCTTATAAAAACCTCTGCCTTTACTATCAAAGCCACACCTCCTCTTCTACCATCTCTATCTTTTCTGATTATCCTAAATCCTGGCCATCTTATCACCTCCATCCACCACGTCTCTTGCAAAGCCACTATACTCACTTTATTCTCATATACGTGTTGTTTCAACTCTGTTAATTTCTTCCTTATCGATCTGCAATTCCACTGCGCAATACTTTTATCCCCGAGATTCATCAAACAAAAACAAATATAATAACACATAAAACCGACCCACGAAATCTAATTTATGAACTTATTTTCCTCCCGACTCGACTCTTTTTATCATTCTTTAAAGGGCCTTTTGATGAGCTGCGTGTCGTTTTTTTTCATATTATCCATCTCTGTTTCTTCTTTATTATTTTCTTCTTTAGTTTCGTCTTCTTCTTCATCTTTATCCTTACTTGAACTAGGCATTGCTTTTCTTTTTCTATCAAAATTTCTTTCTATGTCCATTTTATCATCCTCCCTTGACTTTTCCTTCGTATTAAACTCACTTTCTAATCCTTTACATTGCCCTTCCTTCGCCATTCTATCCACCTTCACTACTTCTATTATTTCCACTCTTGCTAAATCTATTTCCCTTCCCTTTTCTTTGATGATCTCTTTATCAACTACCACATCCTTATCAGTTGTTATTTCCGCTCTTCCCTTCGTGTAATTGAAGTGACGTAAGTCTTTCACTGGCCTTTCCGTTTTGCACTCAGCTCTTATGTACCCGCATCAACATCTCTTAGCCTTACATTTTTCTATTACAGTTGCCCATTTTTTATTTATAAACATTTGAACAGGTATCACTCCTTTTGGAGGTATTCTCAAACATCTGTGTCCCGTTATTACATTTATCAGATCCTCCCTCCCTTATCAGACCCCTCCACATTTCTGCTTCGTACTTTATAATCTTGCCATAGTTATCCACCACTCTGCGTACTTCCTCTTCTGTTACTTAGAATTGCACGTTTAATATTTTTATCCATACCATGGGCTCCTCTGTTCTTCCAAACTCCAAATCCCATCTCTCCGTCCTATGTCATTTCTATATTTTCCAAAATATCCTCATTTTTGAACTTAATAAATAACTTCTCGTACATCATGTTAATGCCAACCATACTTCCCAGTAAACATTTTGGAGTCAATTCTACTTCATTTCTATTACATATCATGAGTTTTTTGTCTGGAACGTGTTCGTTTTATATTCAGTCGTTCATAGGAAAGGCCCTTTTTATGAGTTACAGACATTGCAACGACGGTTCACTGCTGAATTAAAAGCGACTCCAGTTTATGATTTATGACCGGAGTTATAAACTTGACACTAGTTGAAGGCCTGTTGTCTTCGTCAGTGATGGCAGGGGTATAAAACTTAATGGAATTCTACTTTTTAGAGTATGCAAAATATAAATATTTAAATGAAGAAATAAATAGATGTAATCTTTAGTACGGATCGTGATTTTTTTAATGAATATTATTCATCTTCAACAATACTCTTTATATTAGTTTTTTACATTGTTTTGGTGATTCAAAAATCCACGATCGGCAGGTCTGCGTTAGGTTTAAAACCTCTGTCTTAGCAACGCTGCTTAGAGTATTCGTTTAAACACATTATATTCGGAGATTGAGGGAGACAGCGTGTGCCTATTACCATTAAAGAAATATTTGTTGAAAAAGGATAGCATATACTTTAAACATACTGTACTGAACGAAATACTATACAAGTATACAAGTGTAATGGTGAAAAATATATTTTACTTTTCTAGCCCATCTCGTTTCTCTCTCACTTTGGAATGAAAATGAACTAAAAAAATATATCCTAGTGTGAAAGAAACAACTGCTACTTATTGAATGATGTTGGAAAAAGAAAGAATATTATTATGAAAAAATTCTAACAACTAACACAAAATCTGTGACAGGTAGAGAGCTTGTAAAGCGTTAGAATTGAATTGTACGAGTGACTCGAACGTCACTAAATAGGGCACTTCACCAAATTGTTTACTGGGTTTCCACTTCCTTTTCTGTCATTACTTTCCGCAACTATTTGTGTACCTCTACAGGCGCTGGTTGTTTTCCCACAGGTCCGAGATCCACGACCAAAGTATTTTGTCTTTCCATTTTTCTTTCAAATATATTCAACAAACACTATAATACAACGCTACCGATATTCTCCTCCTTTTTTCGGTAGTAAACTCTGTCTTGCCTTTAATTTAAATATAATTAACCAACAAAATTAATCGGATCTGTCAATAAACGTCCTTGATCCCCACGTAACTATTAATATGCATTTATGTTATTTTAAAACAGTATTTAATATATAAAATAATTTATATAATTATTTACATATAAAATATATTTCTAAAATTACATAATTTGGAATATGAACAAAATATAAATTAAAATTAAAGAGATTATATAACAAACAATAACTGAATTTATATGACACTACACTGTCTGTTGATAAAGTTGTCTATCAAAACCTCAAATATCCAATTATTTTAATTCAATTTGCAATATTATATAAATTCTTAACGATTTAAATGGTCAGTTTTGTCCCATTAATAATTAAAGTTGCACAAATTATATCTTATCAAGGTATCAAAAATAGTTATGTTATCTGTTGTAGAAGCGAAAGAAATAGAAGGAATATTTAAGAAGTTCGAACCGTGTACCATCCAAAAACGTGTTAAGAATTTATTATAGTAAAATGCTTTGCGATCTTTATGATTGGTTACTCATTTTTCCAACACTTCAAGCCCTTTAAAACATCTATTATAACATCATTTCCCGTTGTTTGACCTGATAATGTTCATAAAGCATTGCAGTTTCATTTAATCCTATGCCATTGTTGCTAATAAAATAAATCAAATAAATGATTATGTTCTGGTGTGTAGATATAAAATATACTTGGAGTATATGTACTTGAAATATACAGCATAATTATAGAAATATGTGTACAATAAGCACAAACCAAAACAACTGGAAATACAAAATAGATTAGAAAAACACATTATATTAAAATTAGAACTGTTTGGAATATTATCCAAAAGGAATAGAATGTTGTAAAATCACTCACATTTAGGGTGTCATGTCGAGCAACTATATATACGTCATAAGCCAGATCTAAATTCACAATAAATACTGTTAAGTTTTATACAGAAATATGTAGTTTTCAATTAGGGACGTTGCGTAAAAACTTAATCGAGCGCGAATTTCTTACTTGATGTTTTATTTAATTGAATTATATATTTTTATTTTATAAATCGCTATCTGGGGGTAGTGATTTATTTGTAAAGAAAATAACAGATGTAAGCTCAATACAATATATTTTAATTTTTACCGTACGAACATATAATTACAACTCTTATTTTAAAACTTACTTAACTAAAACTTAAAACCAACAAAAAATCTAACTTTAAACAATGTACAATGGAAGAGGATAACAATATAACAAAAATTCCTTCCTCTTAGGCGGAGAAGGTTCAATATAACAAAAAAAATATTTGAATAATTGAAGAAACAGTGTTAAACAGTGTTAAATATTCAATGTTCAATTCAAACTATATAAAATGCGTAACAAATGTTTTGCTTCGACCAACGCAACATACTGATAATTAAAATTAAGAAATTGCTTTGATAATGTTTTGTTCTTACTAAAAGTACTTGCACTTGGGGTTTCATCTGGAGCGTAATAATCATCATCATAATTTAAATTCTCTGCAATTGATCACATAAGGACAATTGAATTATAGTCATTTGATTATACAATTATATTATTACGTATGTTTTGTACATGGCTTGAGTAAACAAGATGCGCAATAAAACATAGAAAAATGCAGTAGTTTTTCTACAACTTTCAAAACAAAAGGTGTGGCTAATCCAAATAATTATCGTAAAATATAATGAAGATAATGAAAAAGATTATAAAGAAATACATGCTTGTTCACAGGGTTCCCACTCGCTAAATTTTTACATAAACTATATATACGTTTTTCGAATTTTGCCGGTTGTTTGAGATTTCTGCCGATAGTTGTCACACTATAAAATTTAGTGTTACCCATGATCATTTACAGTGACATTTGCAAATTATTGTTATATTGATTACATTTAAACAGTTTTTAACTTTGATTAATAAACAATAAATATGGTATGTACATAAATTCAAAATATTAATACATTTTATTTTATTACAACTATGTTTTCATTTAAACTAACATTTCAAAAATATATTTTCTTACATTAATTTAATGCATATTTACAGAACAATAACCTGATTGTTATTGGAGATAGTTTTCTTGTGAGATATGGCGATGAAATATTAAAAAAAAGAGTCTTTCATAAAGATGGTAAAAGATGTGTAGATATGGCAAAAGAGGGGCTTACATCACGACAACTAAGAAATCTTCTAAGATCAACAAATTTTACATCGATGTCTAAAAAGAATACGTACATAATATTAATAGGAGTTAATGACATTTTAATGGTATGTATAAAAATTGTTCATATAAAACTTTAGAACTTAGAATTAATAACATAATTAAAATTATAAAAAATAATTTAATTGTATTTTGCTTTATAGAATAAAAGTCCTAAACAATTTAATTTAAACACCAAAAAAGTAAGTCAGATTTTAAGACGAGCAAATGCAAAAGTTATTTGGCTAACTATACCACAGCCACCTAAATTTCAAAATGAAGCACAGTCTAGGTTGTTACGATTATACAACAACATTTTACTGAAACTAAAAAGAGGTGATTATGATTGTTTAAATACTAACTTAACATTGTGTATATTTATTAATTAACTTATTTATAATATTTCAGAACCTAACCAGGAAGTCATCGATTTGAGAGAATTATTTATTTTAAATAATGAAGTCAATAAAGACCTGTTTGAGAAGTATGTATAATTTGTATGATATTATAAAATATGTGCGTCAATATTTAGTAATTAATAAACAATGTTTTGTTATAGATTTTGCGGACGTAACAACAAAATTGATGAACTACACTGGAATAAACGAGGCATGGAATTAGTTGAAGAAAAAATTAAGTTATTTATTTAGTAAACATTTAGTAACAAGTGTTGCTTTATCATTTAAATTGTATTCGTTTAATTGATTTCAAAGTATGTCCTATATTCCTTTATTTTCATTCTATAAATTCATTTCCCTATAATATCCCTTCAATTCTAGCTACTTCTGGTAACCCAAAATTTGTTTTGTCAAGTTTCTGTATATTTTTATATTAATAAACCAACATTTTACAAATGAGATATTATGTTTTAACTGTTATGTGTAAAGTATATGAAGTAAACAGCTAAATGAAATTGATGTAAAATACAATTATAGAAAAAACATACGACTGCTTTTATGAGATGTATAACGGAAAGATATATGTATATTTCAATTGTTTCATACTATTATAGTGTTAATATGGATATATTTAGTATGCCTAACCTTCACGGGATATTTAGTTATTTATTTATTTAATATTTTTAGCGATAGGCACTACATTCTTATAGTTACATTGCATTACATAAATTAATTTCTTCTCTTATGACTAAAAACTTAAAACCAAACTAAAGAACAAGAACTTAAAATCTAATTTGACTACATTAAAAAATACTTTTACAGATAACTGGACTGATTTAGAACAATTATCTTACACAACTATTTATACCTTTGCATTGTTAGGTTTTATAATTTGTTGACACTATTTGCAAGTTTATTAACGAATAAAATTCCATTTCCACTATGATATAAAATAATGTATGCATACCTTTTGTAAGTTAAAATTAATTTAGAATACGGGTACACATGGTCACAAGACCTTAATGTAATAGGATTAGAATATATCATTTTTGACAACTCCTCCTTTACAAATATTATTTGCATAAAAAATAAGCAATTACTTTTAAAATTTGATAACTGTAAAAAAAGTCTGCATGAAATGAAAATTGAAAATTGTGTAATAATTGGATGTAATTAATGCATTAAAATTACTAATTGTAATTCAAACGATAGGTCCATGGTAATGCATAGGTAGGGAATCTTTAAATTAAGATTTAATAAACGTATATCACTCATTATATTACCAAATATATTTTGTAGCAGTGTCATCTGTTAGCGCTATTGCGTAATAATTTAAAAACTATATGTGCCACTATGTTTAAAAATCGTTAATATAGAAATAATATCTTCTTACTAAATTAACTTATTAAAAATCAATTCCTTATTTATGTTTCTTTAGATAATTATGATATATATGTAATTTTACAATTATTAATGATGGTAAAACGTCTAAGAGCAATTATCCTTGACAGCAGAGTCATAATCGTAGTGATTAAAAAGAAGACGAATATTTTCTTCATGTTCTTCAACGAGGCGGTCACATATTTTCTTTATCGATGAAACTGTTATAGGTTTTACTGAAACTAATTTACAAATATTTAATATATCTAAGTACCTTATGAGTGCATACAACAAAATATGATTTTACATTGAAAACGTATCTCGATCATAAATCGATTTGTCGGTTCCTTTAACAAATATATCTATACATCCTCTGACGTAGGTTTTACACGATTAAGTTGATTTGTGGAGAATCATCGAACCAACATCAAGTATACACTATTTGACACTTCTTCCACATATCAAAATATTTGTACAGTACGACTCTAATTATCCGAACTAATTGGAGATCAAGGAGATCTACTGTGTCTTATATATTTATAGTAATTCAATATTTATGATAAACTTTACCAGCATTATAGATGTTAACAGTAATGACGGTCCATCACGTTTTCGTTCATTTTCTAAATATCGTTAAATATTCATTACAGTTATGACTCTTCAATGCGTTTCTTTTCAATTATCTAAACATTTTTACAGTTTACATGTTTATTATACTATAACATTTCACAACATACTTGAAAGTTGTTTTTCAATAAAATATATTTGACAAATTTGAAATTATTTACAAAATAAAAACAGAAGTTTATACTCATAATAAATATGATATTTTTTTGTAATATCAGAGATAATGAGTGAGATAGTGGTTTTTCATTGTGTTAAAATTTATACGGCTCATCTTTTCCAAGTATGGCTCACCGCCTTACTATCGTAACTTAAACTAAAAAATGTCTAATTTCTTTATGCAAGCAAAATTATTTTTTTTAAGATTGAAAAAGTTAACCAAAAAATCATACAATATTTTTCATTTTAATGGAACCAAACATATTATTTAAATCAATTATTTATAATTTTAAATTGAATCTACATTTAAAAATAATATTGTGGTTATTCTATTAATTTCAAATCAAACTAATAATATACACTTTGCGACGGGGCGAAGCGCTAGTATATTATAATGTTCCAGGTGTATATTTATATGTTTATTTGTTTATACCTTTACGCGATTCGTATGTTGGCTCGAAAACGGCCCCGCGCATTTTCTTGAAAATTGTCTATTTCGTAGAGAAAAAAATTCTAAGACTTTCGTCGTCCTCGAATTTTCCCCCGAATAGTGGAACGCAGCCATTAGGGGCCATCAATAATTTCTTTTTATTACGCCACCTAAATTTCATGCTTCTTGGATGGTCCATTATATAACTTTATGGGTTGACATGATTTCTCTTTTTTGGGTAAAAAAAACAACAGATTTGTATTATGTATTTGTATGAATTTATTTATTTATTAACAATAAGTTATCGAGTTACATGGTTGCATATTATGCTTTGTGCTTAGTGGCTACTTATATAGGGGTTGATTGATGTTAATAAATGTGTACTAGTGTGTCTATTTTAATAAATATCTAAATGTTGTCGGAGATATAGCAATTAAAAATTTGAATTGTAGTTTTAGCACTACAGAGGTCAGTTATTTGTTGATTCAGTCATTGTTGTGGTAATGTTTTGTAGCTGTTGGTAGTCCTGTGTATCTAGTACGCATGCGTTAATTAGTAAAGAATAATAAGTTTTCATTTCATTTAACCCTATTACGGTAGCAAACATACATAATATTGAAACTTTATTGTTCCTCGAAACAACTGTAAATAATATTTGATATATAAATATAGCAGAGATTTATAAGCTTGAAGGTTGGTAACCCGTAAACTTGTCAGAGTTCTGCATTAATATGCTATCTCTTTAAGATGGGCAACATAGCGGACGTGAAGTCATATGCTCATTTTGCCATATAGAATAACTAAAAGCACTAGCACCAACTATAACTGGCACTATAAAATATGATAGATACATAAAAAAATTTGTAGTAATTTCTGATTTTATTATTCTTCTTGCCACTCTATATGATAAACTGTGTTCCTTTGCCCCATTTTCTTTCTGTTTCTTGTTTCCAAAAAAATTCCATTTACTTTTTCTGAATTTACAATCATTTTCATGTTTTATTATAAGAGTTTCATCTTCCGTGATTGTACAGCCATTGCTTTCATATCGACACGATGCAGTAGCAACCCTGCGTTTACTTGTCAAAGTGTCAATTAAATTTTCGAGGTTATGATTCCTTTCTTCTGTAACAACATTATCACACAATTTACAGTTTTTGTTTTGGAATCCCATATACATAGTACAGCTATTACAGAAGCTATGGTTATTCTTACACATTCTTATTGGCACTGACAATGTGTCATCACAATTCGCACAGCGTAGAAGACTTGAACATGACAGTTCATTTAAATGAAAACCTGTAATAGATATCTTGAATTTGTCACCTTTAAGGGAAGGAATTTTTGTTGCATTATTAATCAGATATTCATCACATAATAAGTCATCTACACAAGATGTTTTAGGTAGAATCTCACAAGACAATGACAGCTCTGGGTAATCATAAGATGAAATAGTAAACTGTTTTAGTAATAGGGAATCATTGATGTATTGTTCATCTGTTTTACCAATGTACTGAATCATAATAAACTTCTGACCTTTATGGCTGTGTAGCACTATACGATACAGTGCGTTGTAAAAGTTCGCTTTATTAAATTGAGTCAGTAACGCAACTGGGTTTTTATAATCAATGGTAAAGTAATTCTCGGTGGTTGAAAGGTCAATTAATCGCTTGAAATGTTGTTTTTCGAAGTGTTTAATCAGGTACTTCAGGCTAGATGTACCTCCCCATTCGCAAGCGTCTATGAAACATCTTCCAGACACATTATCTAAATGAGACGCAAATCCATCAAACATGTGGGCTTCATATCTGCACCCGCAACCAGGACACAAGCTGAAAGTAAATTAAATACAGTTAATACAACAGTATTTTTTGATACAATATGATTCAAAAGTTTGTTGCGTCTACGTACTACGAGGGGCAACAATTTATAATTAAATTAGCAAAAACTTTTATCGCAGTATGTATAAGCTCAGCTATTGTTAAAGGAAGTTTCTACTTTAATTTTTATCAAATGTGATAAGACAGATTAGATTCTAATAACTAGCGGTATTTTAGAAATGATACCAACTTTGATTGAATTTATGGTAATTATTTAATATAGCTACATCTTTTGTTTTTCACTTTGAAAAAAAATTTTATATCCAAATAAGGCAGTATTATGCAAAACATCTGTCAATTAATACATGTAAAAGTAGTGACATAACCTCAATTTTGAAATTTCAACTTTTACCCTCAACATCTTCTATTTCTTAATAAAAAGTGTTAAAATAAATATTACGTACTGATTTTGACATGTTTTGAGTATACAATAAGCATAATAAAACATACAAAAATGCAGTAGTTTTTTTTACAAAGTGAAAAACAAAAGGCGTAGCTATATCGAATAATTACCGAAAATTTTCTTTAAATTTAATGTCGGTACTTCTATTTATCTTTTTTCGGTTCAATTTTTACATATAGAAACATTCAATAAGAAAGTGTCATTTTATATTTTAGAATTGTGAACATACAACCATCCTTGCGGTAACAACAGGCTTGTGTCCAACGTCTTAATTTCTATAAAACTGTACTAAATATTAATAAAGTTGGCTACTAGAACCTCAAATGTGTTAGGAGATATTAACAATTAAAAAAGTTATTTTTTCAATATTCAACATAATCTTCAATATTCAATAACAGTTTCAATGTGAATCATTATCGAAATTCCAAATTATTGATAAAATTAAACTATTTTTCTATTCAAAACTCTTCTTACTGAACCAAAAACAATAAACCTATTTTAATAAATAGTTACATGAAATTAAAGGATCTAAATTTGCAAAGAAATTCCAAATCTCCTATATACACTATCCCTTTTAAATCATTAATTAAACCTATGGATATATATATATATATATATATATATATATATATATATATATATATATATATATATATATATATATATATATACATATATTATTATCAACAATTATTATCAAAAACATTTAATGATGCGATTAATAAAAGGAAAATTTTTTAAACCTAATACATCAATTTAATACAAATTTTATAAAAATAGTATTTACAGATGCATTGATGTATTGATTTAGAAAGAAATAAAGCAGGATTTGCTTTATATGAACATACAATTATTATATGATAAATTTAAATTAAATAATAAAGTTAGCTCTTATACTGGAGTAAAATTATTAATATCAAAAGCATTGGAAATTAATGAAAATATTAACTACAATAAAAGTATAATATTATTGTTCATATTTTCATTAATTTCCTATACTTTTTATAATCATTAATTTGATTATAAAAATAATAATAATATTAATATTAATAATAATAGTAATATTTGAATAATAATCCAATATTTATGTTAAACTTTATAGTCAAAGTTACGATAGACCGGCGATGAGTCATACTTTTAAAAGTTCAGCTGCATAAAGCTACGACATATTAACAAAGCATTGTCTCCCTCTTATTACTATAATATATATGGGAGTGTATAATGTTGGTCCATCACTTTCAAAATATCGCAATGCTTTTCTTTTCAAAGATCTAAACATTTCCACACCTTATATGCTTATATTATTATAATATTTGACAATAAATTTGACAGTTCGTTCTATTACAATAAATAAATTTGACAAATTTAAATTTGTTTACAAAATAAACACAGACATGCGCTTATACATCAGTCTATACTTAACATAGCAGACAACTGGTGTTTTTTTTTATCCTTTTCACTCCCATATATATTATAGTAATAAGAGTGAGACAATGCTTTATTAATGTGTCGTAGCTTTATGCAGCTGTACTTTTAAAAGTACGACTCATCGCCGATCTAATGTAACTTTGACTATATGAATTTAATATTAGAAACGTTCAAAAAAGTAAATTTATATTTTATTATATTATGAAAGCACGTGGTATTTATTAATACTTATTTTGAGCACGCGGTATTTCAATAATAATTATTTGATTTTATTTATATTTTTGTAGATTGAGTAGTTCTTACTAAAGGTTCCTAAAGGTTTATAGTGAAAGAGAAATTTTAAATGTGTTTAATAACTAAAGTAAACAATATTTTGCAAAAACGGGTCATCCCTTCTACTGAGCGGGCACAAGTGTGAAATCTGTTGTCTTATCTACCTGATACGACCAAATTAAATCTACTGAACCCAAAAATGAAATAATTTGAATTCGCACATATTTAAATCTTATATGCTATAATGTTTTTTAAATTGACAATTTTAATTTTATATGAAATGTTTAATGAAAACAATTGAATTGAAGTTGAATTTGTCCAATTACTAACCTCAGAGTTTGTGCTTTGAATTAAAATAAAAATATGATCACTTTTCATGAAAATATTCCATTTCTTCTGCTGATTTAAAATAATTAAAGATAATTTTAAGAATAATTTGATGATGTATGTTTATGTGTGAATTTGTAAAATTAAAAACCAAGAAACACACACCTATATTTCTATAAAAATTCAAAATATTTATTTTAGAAAATGGTGAACAACTAATTAATAGTATGATTTGTTGGCTTACTGATTATAATATTCCATTGGTCCTCCGTTTTTAGCACATTCACATTTTTTAAATTGACTCATTTTAATTTAATGTATTCTTTTGATGAACTCTTTGTTAAAATGGCAAACTGTTAAGCCGGAATAGTTCTTACACAGACCAGCACAGACCAGCATGTAAGTAATAACTGAATGCTGAACGATGCACAGACAGTTGGCATTACCCCCACCCGTGTGGTACTCAGAAGGTCACCCTTGCAAATTCGAATATTTTCAAAACTATTTTAATAACTGTCCTTTTGTTTACTTTTACCTTACCGGCTGTCTCAGTGGAATGCAGGTATACAAAACCTCGAATACACAAACAGACTTGCTGAATGCATTTGAAGCAAATATAAAAATCAGCTGTTATTTGAAATGCATTTACTTATGAAATTTACTTGGAAATATTTTTAAAGTATCATAAACACTAATAAAACACTTACTTGGTGCTATTTTTAAAAATCTAGGTAGTATTTTTATGAAACAAAAATCGGAATTTTTATCTCCATATTTCGAATTCCTTCAACCTGCTGTGGAAAAAAATATGTTTAGAAAGCACACGTTTACACGTATGCGTACGATAGTCAAGGTAGCAGCTTCAGGACAGTCAAGTTAAAAAGTTTTGGTCTAGAGATAAGATGAGAAATTAATTGATGTAATTGGTACGTTTACAGTGAAACGAATGAAAATGATCTGTGACAAACATTTATCTTATCGAATAATTATTTATAAATAATGTACCTATAAGGATGAAATTGAGTTTGTAGGTTATCAGTAAAGTATTAACTTTGAAAATTAATTGTTAAGAGATAATTGTTAAGGTATGCAGGGGTGTGGAAGCGAATGATTATTTAATTAAAGAGCTAAAGCGGGGGTGCTGGGAAAGTGCTCTAAGGAGCGACGATGTTCTGGACAGGAGCGATACTGGAAGTGGGCGCTCTCTGGCAGACGTGCAGAGCAATAAATTTGAAAGTGTGGGAGCGATACAGAGCATGGAGCCACGAGGTGATGATTGGTGTGTAGGGGCGGCAAACTGGACATTGTTGTAAGTACGCATATGTCGCACTTACCTTTTATTTTTAATGATATTAAATGTTAATTATGTAATAGAATTATATTATGTAAACAGTTTTTGTATTAGTATTAAGATTGTAAAGAATAATTATTTAAGTTTAGCGCTTATAAATATTGTCTCTGGTTTGTGGAGATTAATATTGATTTAATGCTGGTAATTCAGTATTGGCGTTCTGTGATGTGAAATAAATTATTATATATTAAATTGCACAAGACGCTGAAAGCCAGTCTTCTCCTGAGTCTCAAAGCAAGCATTACTATTCGCAACTTCGTACGTATTGAATAGTGAGCACATTTCAACTATTAATTAAATTATAACACTATAGAATTACATTTTGTTTTATATCTGTCATCTTCGTTAATCTAATAAAATACTATTGTAATTAAGTAAGCAGATATAATATTACAACGAATAAATGATATATTTTAATAAAAGTGTTTGTATTAATAGTAATAAAAAGATACTAATTGTTCAACCGTCGCATGTCGCAACGAGGTTACTTTAGACCGCTCAAGTATTCTCTAATTGCAACAATACACCGTCTGAACAAGAATCCTTATTAATCATCTTAAGAAAGATATTCGATTACTACTGTAATTGGTGTTGGAAGTCGTCAACTGAAGAATCTACTACCAGAAGCTAGCATCCCTGCAGAATGTACTAGTAAGCTGAGTAATCTCCTCCAGAACGACAATACGACACAATTTTACAACATTGGTGTCAGGTGTGGGGTCCGCCTTCGAATCTTACTTACAACATTGGTGTCAGGTGGGGTCTCGAAGAGATATTCCTACACATAAATATCCAAGAGGTACGCCCAAAATTTTTTTCTATATATTCTACACCTGGATGCAGATCAATTATTCTGGATACCACTACGTCGATCGATTATTTCCAAGATTGCCGAAGAGTACGAGATAGAACGTCAATTCATCTGTATTTCACATAATTTTTCTACAAGTCCGGTGGATGTAAAACAACAGCCCGCTGAACCAGAAAAAAAGAAATCTTTTGCCCCCAGCGAATGGATGGATGCTTCTAGAACAAATGGAATAATCTAAACTGATGTTAATCGTTTCCAGAACCCTGCACACAGCTGTACATAGATCAAAATCGAAAGTTTTTTTTGTTAAGTATAATAAGACAGTATCTTTTTATCTTGTATACAATTATTATCATAAATTGATAATTGTATTTTTTTCTATTAGTAGCATCCTTGTAATTCATTGAAGCTATTATTTTTTTAGTATTATATTCAATACTTTTGAATATTTGCTATAACCTATCTATTAGTAGCATCCTTGTAATTCATTGAAGCTATTATTTTTTTTAGTATTATATTCAATACTTTTGAATATTTGCTATAACCTATCTATTAGTAGCATCCTTGTAATTCATTGAAGCTATTATTTTTTAGTATTATATTCAATACTTTTGAATATTTGTTATAAAATAACAATTTTGTAGCATCATTGTTCAATATTTTTAGTATTATATCCAATACTTTTGAATATCTACTATAATATTTCCTATAATTGTTTCTACAATTATATTAATTCATGTTTAATATTTTTAGAACATCTTTATGAACGAGAAAGAATTTTGAAAAGGAGAAGTAAAGAGCTGAAGCAGTTAGATAGCAGTCTGTTCAATCAGAGAGACTACCTTCCTGTTACAACTGCGGTGTCTGAGCCCCATCGGAAATTTCCTGTGAGTTACTGTTTTCGCTAGCAATTTTTCCTTGTCAGAATCCTATTTTTCGGAGAGTCGTTTATTGGTACAAAATAATCTTTAGTCTGTATATTATATATAACTTTAATTAAGTACTATGGCACCGAACGTTCATTCACTCACACTAGTTGAGAATACAATCAATCTAATTAATGAGTTTTCAAAAAATCTAGAAGTCCAATCAACATCCTTAACAATAGTTGAATTAAAAATCAAAAACTTAGACAAAGCTTGGGTTAAATATAGTAGTATCGTAGAAGCATTGCTTCCAACTCTAAAAAATGAAGAAGCTTCGGCTATCGTTAGTAAGTCTATGGAAGTTGAAAGTATTTATGACGACACTCTTATTTACTTGTTGAATTATAAGCAAACATTTGAGAATGATACACATATTGTAGACGACTCAAAAAGTATAGATTCAATAAAAAATCTGAACTTAAGTCCAATGCAACTAACCGTTTTTGATGGAGAATATATTAATTGGCAAAGTTTTATGGAATTATTTACAAATTTAATTCGTAATAATAGTAAACTATCAAGCATTGAAAAAATGCATTATTTAAAGTTAAATTTGTCAGGAGAACCACTCAAACTCATAAAGAATTATCCTTTAACAAATGATAATTACGAAATTGTTTGGAACATCCTTTGTAAACGTTATGATAACAAGGTAGCACTTATTGAAACCTGTTTAAACAATTTAATAAACTACAATGTTATACGTTTAGAGTCCGAAATCAATATCAAAAAACTACTAGATGAAATTAATGAATCGATTAGAGCATTAACCGAATTGGGGATATATTCTAATCATTCAGATTTTATGTTAATACATATTTTAAAGACCAAATTAGATTTTAATTCGTCAAAGGAATGGGAAAACAGAAATAATTCTGAATTACCAACCTTAAATGAATTTACAGAGTTTCTGGAGAGACGGTGGCGCAATCTAGAAAGAAGAAGGCATATTAAAGTCAAAACATATCCAAGCGTTCCTAATTCTAATAGTAAACCAGTTTCAAGCAAGCAAATTCCTAATAAGGTCGAAACAAAAACTAAAAATTTGTTCTGTAACCATTGTAAGAAAAGTGGTCATACAGAAAAGTATTGTTTTATTAAGAAGGAAAATCTAGATACGGGTAACCCTATTGCTCAAGTTAATACTTGTAGGGAGGCCACAATTTTATCAGAACCTTCTACTTGTTGTGAAAGATCGAAACATCTTATATCTGATGGTTCTCAAGTATCTTTTACTAACAAGACACAACACAATTCAAATAATGAATTATGTTTTTTTTATGATTTTGATGAGATCAATACGGGTAATTTACAAAATAATAATGATATTCTAAGTTTTGACAGTAAAAATAAAAATGTTAAGGCTAAGCAAACAGTTGACACTATCCAATTCAAGATGGTCGCAGCCAAAGCTAAAACCGTATCATTTTTATTAGATACTGGTTCTCAAATCTCCTTGATTAAACAAAATATTTTAAATAACAATGTCAGAATTAATAATAAATCTAAAATTCTATTGAAGGGTATTTCTGAAGGCACGCCTTATACCTTAGGTTCACTGAAAACTTCTATAATTTTAGATAGTAATAAGTCGAAACAAACTTTACAGGTTGTGTCAGAAAATTTCCCCATTAAACACGATGGAATTATAGGGTTAGATATTTTACGGAAACTAAATGCAGTAATTAATCTAAAAATGAACAGTGTACAATTCTCAGAATGTGGCAAAGTAATTGAGCTCCCACTTATAAATATAAACAATATCGTTTTACCAGCACGTACGAGGAAGATAATTCCTATGTCAGGTTCTACAGTAGGAGTTTGTGTAGCCAGGGAATTGTTACCTGAAGTTTTTTTAGCTAATGCATTAATCAAGCCCGTCAAAAATATTTTCTATATTTCAATAATAAATTCTTCAATAAAAAATATAATACTTAGTAATTTCAAACCGAATATCATACCGATAGATCAATTTAGTATTTACCATTTTTCAAAATCAAGTCCTAACAACCGTAAGGAACTTTTATTAAACAATTTAAATCTTTCACATGTCAATTCAGAATTAGTAACAGAATTAATAGAAATCTGTGACAGCTTTAATGACATATTTTTTTTACCGGGAGACAAGTTATCTTGTACGAGCGCATTAAGTCATAAGATAAAGATTAATTCTTCTAAACCCGTTAACGTTAAACCGTATCGATTGCCCCATGCGCAAAAAGAGATTGTGGAAAAGCATATTCAGGAACTGTTGGTCAACAACATAATTGAAGAAAGCGACTCACCCTATAACGCACCTTTATTAGTAGTACCAAAAAAACCAGATGCGTTAGGTAATAAACAATTCCGCGTAGTAGTCGATTTCCGTAAACTTAACGAGCAGACAACAAGTGACGCCTATCCTTTGCCTCTTATACATGATATACTGGACCAACTTAGTGGTGCAAAATTTTTCTCTACCCTTGACTTAGCAAGCGGTTTTCACCAGGTCCCTATGCTTCCCGAAGATAAAGAGAAAACAGCATTTAGTGCGAACTTTAAACACTATCAATTTGTAAGAATGCCATTCGGACTTAAAGGAGCCCCCCCCATGTTTCAGAGACTTATGTCTCACGTTCTCACAGGTTTGCAAGGAATAGATTGCTTAATCTATCTGGACGATGTAGTCATTTTTGGAAAAAACATTTCTGAGCACAACCAAAGATTAAAAAACGTTTTTTCTAAATTACGGGAACATAATTTGAAGCTCCAACCATCCAAATGTAACTTTCTACATAAAGATTTGATTTATTTAGGTCACGTTATTAATGAAACAGGTATTCTACCAGATCCTTCTAAAGTAGAAGCAATAAAGAATTTCCCCATTCCAAACAGTCCTAAACAAATTAAAACATTTTTGGGTATGTCTGGTTATTATCGCCGACATATACCGCATTACGCAGAGATAGCCAAACCACTATATAATGCAGCAAACAGTAATGTTAAAGTATTAGAATGGTCAGACCAATGCGACGAATCATTTAAAACTTTAAAAAATAAATTAACCATATCACCTGTTTTGCAATACCCGGACTTTAGTAAAAATTTCGTTGTAACCACGGATGCAAGTAAATATGCTATAGGTGCAGTCCTTTCACAAGGTACTATTAAGGAAAGCCACCCAATAGCATATGCTTCAAGAACTCTAAATAAGGCACAACAAAATTACACAACTACTGAACGTGAGTTATTAGCAGTAGTATGGGCTGTGGCTCATTTTAGACCCTATCTCTATGGAAAGTTTTTTAGTATCGTAACAGACCATCAAGCCTTGACTTGGTTAATGAGTATTAAGGACCCGAGTTCTAGACTTATGCGTTGGCGGATAAAACTAGAGGAATATAATTACGAAGTAATATATAGACCAGGTAGTTCGATTCCACACGTAGATGCCCTAAGTCGCGTATACTCACTTCAGGTTGAAACAATGGATGTCACATACGAAAATTATTTAGAAATAATTAAAAATAAAATTATCATAAACAATAAAGTAATTGAACATGATAAAAGTTTATATGACGCACCGACGTCATTTTCATTAGTAGATTTTGTATCAAAAGATTTTAAAAATTCAATTGGAAATTCTCCTGAATTAATCAATAAATTTAGTAGTATCAATGCATTTCTAATACAAGAAAAAGAAGTATCAGAAATTGCATATGTTGAAATTGATACTAGATTTATTATCTGTTTAATAATTAAGGAATTTCATTTTAATCTACCAAATTATAAAGAAATATTTTTGGCATTAGTGAATCTGAAAAACTTTTGTACTTTACACAAAATTACTAACATAGCTATGAACAGGTTCGAGTCTGAACTAAGTAAATTAGATTTTGCCCAGTTACGAACTATGATCAGACATATCTTTGATAAAACAAATATAATAGTACACATTTATAATGACAATATACTTAAAATTAGTGACCCTGAGTTAATAAACAATGTAATTTCGGAATTTCATGTTAATCCCACAGCAGGCCACTTAGGAGTTTCTAAAACAATTAAACGATTAAAATCACACTTTAAATTTCCAAGTATGATTAGAAAAGTTAAAAATTTTATTAGACAATGTGTATCATGTCAAAAGAATAAAGTGTGCAAATTAAATAAATGCCCATTAACAATTACATCGACTTCGAAACATAGTTTCGAAAGGTTGGCTTTGGACATAGTATATCTTCCCAAGAAAGACGACAACGACAAATACAAATACTTACTAACAATACAGGATGACCTTACTAAATTTACGGAAGCTATTCCTATTATAAACCAGGAGGCAAATACTGTCGCGAAAGCATTAGTAACTAACGTTATTTGTAGGTACGGAGTTCCTAATATGATCTTAACAGACCAAGGAACAAATTTCATGTCAAAATTTTTAAAGATATATGCAAATTGTTAAAAATTAAACAATTAAAAACAACAGCATTTAGACCAGCAACCAACGGTGCCTTAGAAAGAGTTCATAGAACCCTTGCCGAGTATCTAAGGAATTTTTGTAAAAAGCAGGATGATTGGATAAATTGGATTCCCTATGCAATGTTCGTGTATAACACAACTCCGCATACAGCGACCGGTTTTACTCCTTTCGAACTAATTTATGGACATAAGGCAAATCTGCCTTCAATTTTTTATAAAGAACCAATTGAGGTAAATACTTATAATAATTTTATAGTAGAACTCAAACACAGGTTACAAGTAGCGAGGGAACTTGCTATAAATAACTTGGTTAAAAGCAAAGAAAAAACAAAATTATATTTTGATAAAAGGGTCAATTCTCTTTTCACACCTGAAGTAAACGAACTAGTTTTATTAAGAAATGAACAGTTACCAACTAAAGGACAGTCAAAAAAACTTTTACCCTTATACGTAGGACCGTATAAAGTTACTAAAATTATATCCCCTGTTAATACAGAAATACTAATTGGTAAAAAACATACGGTAGTTCATAATAATAGGTTGAAGAGATTTTGTACCAATGAATAAAAACTTGACGAATGAAATGGATTTTGTCAGGGATGATTGTTTTGTGGAGCAGTGTTAACTCTATACGATGGGATCAGAATCGTTGTCGACACTTTGCTTCTCTTTTTGTTTTTTTCTAGAATTGTAACTCGTATATTTTGTTTTTATACGTGTCCCTTTTTTTTTGAAAGGGGGTGTTGTGATATGTACGACATCTCCCCTATCACAATTTTTCCTTTTTCTTTTCCTTAGAGCAGAAACGCATATGTTTTGTTTTATATGCGTTCCTTTTCTTTGGTTGAGGAGTGTTGTAAGTACGCATATGTCGCACTTACCTTTTATTTTTAATGATATTAAATGTTAATTATGTAATAGAATTATATTATGTAAACAGTTTTTGTATTAGTATTAAGATTGTAAAGAATAATTATTTAAGTTTAGCGCTTATAAATATTGTCTCTGGTTTGTGGAGATTAATATTGATTTAATGCTGGTAATTCAGTATTGGCGTTCTGTGATGTGAAATAAATTATTATATATTAAATTGCACAAGACGCTGAAAGCCAGTCTTCTCCTGAGTCTCAAAGCAAGCATTACTATTCGCAACTTCGTACGTATTGAATAGTGAGCACATTTCAACTATTAATTAAATTATAACACTATAGAATTACATTTTGTTTTATATCTGTCATCTTCGTTAATCTAATAAAATACTATTGTAATTAAGTAAGCAGATATAATATTACAACGAATAAATGATATATTTTAATAAAAGTGTTTGTATTAATAGTAATAAAAAGATACTAATTGTTCAACCGTCGCATGTCGCAACGAGGTTACTTTAGACCGCTCAAGTATTCTCTAATTGCAACAATACACCGTCTGAACAAGAATCCTTATTAATCATCTTAAGAAAGATATTCGATTACTACTGTAATTGGTGTTGGAAGTCGTCAACTGAAGAATCTACTACCAGAAGCTAGCATCCCTGCAGAATGTACTAGTAAGCTGAGTAATCTCCTCCAGAACGACAATACGACACAATTTTACAACAACATTGTTCAATACAATGCTTATTTAGGGAAAACTATAATTTTAGAACAAAATAAAGAAACATAAATTTAAAAAAATATATATTTTAGCGAAAATTATTCAAAAATAATATTTTGCATTAAGTTCAATTTAGCAAATTACTTTTATTTGAGCACAAATATTATATACACGTTGCTTGCAACGGGGCGAAGCGCTAGTTCTATATTATAATGTTCCAAGAGAAAGTTTATATGCTTAAATGTTTTTTTTTTAATATAATTTCTTGTGCTTCCTAGGCACGTAGCCTTTTATCGCCCCTAATTATTGTTCTGTTTCTTCTTATACTTTATATCCAGACAACAAGAATGATCTATTCATGGCTACTGCTATTACAATTTTCGGTTTCGCAATCAAAAAGACGGTGTTAACAGGATACGTCTGCGAAGTCTGTAGCACCGCCCTTTGGAGTCCATTTCTTTCCATTTCATCTTTCCATATTTTTACTTGTTTATATCCCAGTAAACATTTAGTGAAGTGCCCTATTTAGTGACGTTTCTATCACTATTTCACTTCAATAATAGTTCGCATCAACTTTATCTTCATTTGTATTCCGACAGGTGGATTGGTTCCGTCATCTGTAGCCGATAAAACAGACATTTCATATGAACGATTCTGAAAAACTGAACTATCAATGAACTCTTTCATGACAAAAAAATCATACCCATCTTCAATATGATGTCAAAGTGACTCCAAAATGTTTACTGGGATGTTTATGCGATTCTTATGGTGGCTCGAAAATGGCTCCGCGCATTTTCTTGAAAATTGTCTATTTCGTAAAGAAAAAAATTCTAAGAGTTTTGGCATTTTCGGGTTTTCCCTGAAAATTCGTAATTTTGGAAAAACAAAAAATTTTTTTGTTATAATTTTTAATTATTTCGATATAGAAAGTTGAAATTTGGCGTGTGTATTATGGTGATCAAAAATTAAAAATTGAAAAATTGAAAAATTGGAAAATTGGAAAAGGGGGAGTTGAGAAAATTAGTGGGCAAAATAATAGTGGTAGGAAACTTTGTAGAAAACTCAAATTTTGGATTATTTATTAATGAAATTTATGTTAAAAAAAAAAAATTCAAAATTTTATTTTGGGGAAACGGGGGCCGTTTTTGCAGTGGTAAAAATGGTTTTGTATATGGACTAACTTTGGTGCCTAATTTACAAGTCGAACAAAAAATCACAAATTTGAAAAACCTTGGTCAAATAACGAATATTTAACATTATGTAACATTAAATTAAGTTTAATAATTAAAAATTAATATGTTAAGTAATAGTTTAAGTATTATTACTCTATATATAATTCTAAGTTGCTCAATGACAGAAAGGTGCAGAAAATTTTTGTATAGAACGATGATGGAGAATGGTTTGTCTTTACCAACAAATACACAGGCTCTTGTAGTAAACGCCAGCTGGTCGATATGTCTTGCTATCGATAGGATATGGCTGATAGAAGGATAAACAGTTTAAGTTGTATTGAAAGGAGAAAAGTGTATATGGCGAAAAAAAGACTGAGGTCATAGGAAGCCATGCATAATATTAAAAATATATATATATAATTTTTCTATTTATTTAATGCCACTTAAACAAAATTTTGTAAAAGTTCCTTAAATAATTAAACGTAACTTTAGGTAAAAAAAATATATTAAATACAAATTATACAAAAATACATTACATATTCCGGCTACTAAGCAATTGTTTTACTGTGTGAATTGGTTAGTGCGAGCCTGCTCATATCAAACGTTTTTTGCGCAAGTCGAGGTTCTGGTACATTGTACACAACATACGCGAAATTATGCGAGTGCATGAGCTGAACGACTCACGCGTTGTATAAAGCCATACGATTTAGAACTTGTGGACAAAAGCTTAGCCTGACAGTTATAACTGTACACGAAGTAGACTTACAAGAGAACTGACTCGAACATGTAAATTGTCAGGTCTCTTAACCGAACTCTATATTTCGAAGTTGAAAAACTGAATCTCTAAATGTCCAATGCCGAAAACCTCAGTGTTTCCTTATCCAACAATTCCTCTCAGACACGTGTCTTGTGGTCTATAACCCAGTAAACAATTTGGTGAAGTGTCCCTTTTTGTGACGTTTCTATCACTATTGTACTTCAATGGGCTTGTGTACTCATTTTTTAGTGATCGATTTTTCAATTGTTGACTGAAATTAATGTTAATAAATGAGTATTGGCGTGTCTATTTTATTAAATATCTAAATGTTGACGGAGATATAGCAATTACAAATTTGAATTGTAGTTTTAGTGCTAGAGATTGGTCGGCCATTTATTTGACGTGAAATGCATTTTATACGTCAGTTATTTGTTGAGTAGGTCAGTGCTGTGGTAATGTTTTGTAGATGTTGGTAGTCGAAATAATCAAGTCAAGTCAAAGAATAATAAGTTTTAATTTTATTTAACCCTACGGCAGACATAATATTGAAATTTTATTGTTCATTGAAATAGCTGTAAATAATATTATGAGGTGTAAGGTTGATAACCTGTAAACTTGTCAGAGTTCTGTCAAGAATTTGACGCTTTGTTGTATAAAAGAGTAGCAACTAACGGTTGTGAGGTCATATGCATTTGGAATGTTGTACAACTTTGAATCCCGTTAATAATGAAAGAGACAAAATGACTTTTTTAATTGTTAATATCTCCTAACATATAAGGAGTTATTAAAAAATAATTGAACATTTGAGATTCTAGTAACCCACTTTATCTATATATAATACACTTTTATAGAAATTAAGACATAAGACACAAGCTCATTATAGTTCGCATCAATGTTATCCTCATTTGTATTTCGAAAGATGGAGTGGTTTCGTCATTTGTAGCCGATAAAGTAGACATTTCATATGAACGAATGCGAGAAACTGAACTCTTTCATGACAAAAAAGTCATTCGCATCTTCAATATGATGGCAAAGTGACTCTAAAATGTTTACTGGGAAGTCTCTGCATCAGCATTCTGAGAATGGCATTTCTGTTCCTTTGCATGATGACACTGCCAGACCTGGGTTGAATTCACGGCGATGTACTAGAACTATTCACACGGGTAAATAGCGTTAACATATATAAGACCTGATTATAAAGAAACATTTCACAGAATGATCTTCGCATACTATCAGATCAGATTATATATCCGTCTCCGTTGAGAAGTTATTTTGTAAAAGGCCCTATAAACAGGTAGATATACGTATGGGTAGATTATCTCAAAGCTGATATCGTAACGTAGAATTGACGATTTTGACGGTGCGTCATACTTTCAAAATGTTTCGATGTGTTGCGCAATATACGATACATAAATATGTGGCTCATAGTCATTCATAGCCCAGTCCACTGCTTCGAGTTCCTAACCAACAACTGTAGTACACAAACGAACGACTATATACGATATATTAACCAATTGTGATTCAAGCAGGTATGCAACTTTTGTGTTTAATCGTTAAATATTTTTATACGTTACATATAATAATTGCAACGTGATTTACTTAATAATTTCTTATATGCCAATAATAATTATTTGTTTGGAAATTCTCAAATTATATTAAGTGTTTATCTGTCAGTTTAGAGTAGTTAGCTACTATTACAAATAATGAAACTTGGATAAATAAAACTGGTGCATTTAGATTTCTATAATAGCCTCTACTCTTTGCCGATTGACTGATTCATACGCTACTAAAGCAAAAACTTTTAACTTCTTGGACAGATATATGAATGTTTAGCCTGTGAACACAAACTATGTGTTCAGCCATGGGTACTTGTACTATAAATATTAAACATACGTACAAGAACATACATATCTCCTACACCTTCATCATTTTACCATTAACAACTGAGTAGGTTATTGACACATTTTATCATATGTTCAAACCTTCATTAGTATATTTTACTTTCATTTATGTACCAAACCTTTTACGTACATTTTATTATTGGTTTGAATCTTAATAAATTAGTATAACACCTATGATCCTAGATATAGGCCTTGGAACAGAATGTTTAAATGGGCTTGTGAAGTTAATAAATGTATATGTTAATGGTCTTAAGCTTAAATTAGGTAAGAATCTCGGAATTCGAGATACCCAGCTGTAAGTCTGTAAATACTTGTATATTGACACCCTAAAAGTTGTCTCAAAACCTACATATGGTAGGGTGTACGCAACTATTAAATTTCAAGGTCAAAGGTCACAAAAATCGGTTTTTTGCGCTTTTTTTGTAAATATCTCATTTCCTATTTGCTATTTGTATTTATTATCAATATTGTAGAATACAAAATTCTCTACAAATTTTGTTTAAAAAATAATTTTTATACGGTCAACCGTTTTCAAGATAGAGGGCGGAGAGCGCGCGGTCACAGGATCACTTCAGGTCAACCGGTGCCTCCGGTCGAAAACGCGCCATATATAGTTGATGAACTATCGATAAATCAATGATTATAAATATTTATCAACTATGATTTATCATATTATGATTTAAGTTTTTCTCTTAATTATTTTTTAATTTTAGGAAACGGTTATCAGTATTATTGAATAGATGATAGCATGAAGAAAATGATAAAATATAATATAATAGTTAATAAAAATTGACATATAAGAATAATGGCTGAATGTAATAATGCTACATCAGCTAATATGCTAGTGAAATCGAATAACAAGAAGACATCAAGTGTTAATATGTTTATACCAATGTTTTGGACTACAAGAAACGGAATTGTCAAAAATGTAGATATTGAATTTTCTCAGGAAGAATTAAAAGAAAACATATATATTTACCCTTATAAAATTCAATCTATAAGGCCCAGTAAACATTTTGGAGTAACTTCTACTTCATTTCTATTACTTATCATGAGTTTTTTGTCTAGAACGCGTTTGTTTTCTATTCAGTCGTTCATAGTAAAGGCCCTATTTATGAGCTACAGACATCGCAACGACGGCTCACTGCTGAATAAAAGCGACTCCGGTTTATGATTTATGAAGAAAAAAAATTCCCAGTAAACATTTTGGAGTAAATTCTACTTAATTTCGATTACATATCATGAATTTTTTGTCTGGAACGTGTTCGTTTTCTATTCACTCGTTCATAGGAAATGGCCTATTTATGAGCTACAGACATTGCAACGACGGTTCACTGGTGAATTAAAAGCGGCGTCGGTTTATGATTTATGACCGGAGTTATAAATTATAATTTATGCCCTGCTGTGATTGGACATAGAAATTACATTAAAATTAAGCGGGAAGTTTAAACAGAGTATTTATTTTGAAAAATAAAATCGATTTTTATTAGAAAACAAATTTATAATGAAAAAAAACAATAACTTTATGTAAGAATTTTATTAATATTTTATTAAATTTAATTTATTTACAGCATTATTTTTGATCAATTGTCAATATAACATTAGTCTACATTGTTAAACATTAAATAATCATACACTAACTATTCTATATACTTGAATATACACTGGGCTTGAACTTTAGCTTTAGTTTTATCTAGGAGACAGTTTCTGAAAATGAAATTAAATGTACTTTACATATTTATATAGTAATAACTCTTATAAATAATATCTTGTAAGGGTACCATTTTATTTACCAGTAATCAAATCAAATCAGTAGATCAAATCTTGATTTGTAATTAAGTTCTTCTTATTTCTCCTTACAACAATTTTTGGGTACCGTCTAATTTTGTGTCTGAAATATAAAAGAAAAATTAAAACAAATTTCTGAATGAAAAATGTTGAAATATATGTAGATGAAGAAACGTATATAAGATGCTTCATAAAATGCCGACTGAATATATATGTATTATGTAAATATGTAAATATGTACTTACCAAACATTTAATTTAAGAAACTTATAATTTCTTTGAACACTATTTTATATTATTGTTTTCTTAATGCAGTATTAAAACTGATTAAGAACATATATTATTTCACAAAACTATCAAAATATTACACAAAGAAACTTAGTAACTGACAGGACTCTAGGACCAGAGATAATAGCTAGGACGAGCATTTGTTATCGCTAGTTGGCGCTACTTGTACTTCAGGGGTATAAAACTTAATCGATTCTACTTTTAGATTTTGCAAAATATAAATATTTAAATTAAGAAATAAATTGATGTAATCTTTAGTACGGATCGTTTATCGTTTTTTTAATGAATATTTTTCATCTTTAACAATTCTGGTTATATTAGTTTTTTACATTGTTCTGGTGATTTAAAAATCTACGATCGGCAGCTCTGCGTTAGGTTTAAAAGCTCTGTCTTAACAACGCTGGATAGATATTTGGGGATGGAGGGAGACAGCGTCTGACTATTACCATTAAAGAAATATTTGTTGAAAAAGGATAGCATATACTTTATACATACTGTCCTGAACAAAATACTTTATAAGTATACAAGTGTAACGGTGAAAAATATATTTTGCTTGTCTAACACATCTCGTTTCTCTCTCACTTTAATTGTACTTTGTAATAAATGAACTGAATGTGAAGTTATAAAAAATATATCGATGTGTGAAAGGAACAGAAATACTTAATGAATGATGTTGGAAAAAGAAAGAATATTATTATGAAAAATCTGTGACAAGTAGAGAATGAATTTTAACTAAAAGCGACTTTTGTGTACCACTTTTGAACTATTAACGAACTTGCTAAGACTACATACATCAGATTTTATTTCACAAAATCTTGACAGGTAGGGAATAAATTTTAACTAAAATTGGTTTCTGTGTTGTTGCTTCGAACTTGTAAAGCGTTAGAATAAAATTGTACGAGTGACTCGAACGTCACTAAATAGGACACTTCACCAAATTGTTTACTTGGTTAGGTATCCACTTAGAGTAATATGCAAATAATCCAATAATCCTACATAATGATGCTATATCTAAAGCAGGTTGTAACTTTTCTAAGGGTTTAAGTCGATCAGAATCCGGTTTAATAGTTTTATTTGTTATAGTATATCCTAATAGATTGATTGTATAGTTACGGAGTAAGTACATTTCTCTTCATTTAATGTTATGCCAAATTTCTTTGCTGCATTAAGAAATTTCTGTAAATTTTTATCTTGTTCTTCTTGAGTATGTCCACAAACAGTTACATCGTCAATGTAACGTAAGTATCTTAAAGATTTTCTGTTTGTATTATCTTATCAATAGTTCTTTGAAAACTGGCTACACCATTAGTTACTCCAAAAGGTATGCGACGAAATTGATATAGATTATTGCAAGCCTTGAATGCCGTATACTTTCTTTTTTCTTTCTTTATTAAAACTTGATGGGAGGCGCTTTTCAAATCAAGGGTACTGAATATATTATACTTAGCAACCTTACCAACAATTTCGTCTATTTTGGGTATTGGGTAGGCGTCCAAAAGAGTGAATCGATTAATTGTTCTGGAATAATCAATTACCATACGTTTCTTGTGATGTTCATTAGATATGACTAAAACTTTTGCTCGCCATGGGGAATCACTAGTTTCTATAATTCCTTCCTTGAGCAATTTTTCTATTTCAGCCTTAATAAATTTCTTATCAGCTTCACTATAGCGTCTTGATTTAATAGCTATTGGCCGACAATCAGGAGTCAAATTAGCGAATAATGATGAGGAAGTTATCTTGATGGAAGTTAATCCACAAATATTTAGATCAGATTTGGTCCCTCCAAATTTTATGCACAACGAGTTATGTTGCTTGAGGAAATCATTTCCTAATATAATATCGGTACATAATTCTTTCATTACCGATATAGCCCTTATATATATATTCCCTAACATTTCTATTTCTACATTACAGTATCCAAATATACTTGACGGTAATGATGTAGAAGTCATGTAGACATTCCCAGTACAAGGAATAACTTTTAGTTTCCTCTGATTTCCTAAATCTGCATTGATAAAGCTTTTAGAGCTTCCAGTATCTATTAAAGCGTCAGTGAGTATACCATCCATCTTAATTGTAGTTATAGCAGGAGATAACTGTTTACATGTAGCAACAGATGTTATTGCTGATAATCGTTTAGGAGAAGTAGTTTCTCCTTTAGATAACGTAGAGGAGGATCGACATACTTTTGCATAATGCCCTACCTTTCCACATTTTCTACATATGGATTCTTTAGCAGGACAAACGATTCTGTTGTGCTTAATATTCCCGCAAAAATAACATTTTTGAGATGCGGCAGCTACTATAACATCATTTTCTGGCATCTGTTTCTTGATGGTAATGTTTTCCTGTAAAACAGCATTCGTACTGTGTACAGGAGTATCGTAAGACTGAGAATGGAGTTGAGCATCTTCCATAGCTCGTGCCTGATTATAGGCAACTTGTAGCGTTAGGGTAGTATTTTCTAGTAACCGTTGTCTAATTGTTGTAGAAATTACATCATTTATAAAACTGTCTCTTATAAACTCAACCCTATTGGTCTCCAAAGTTACAGCTTTAAAATTACAATCATTTGCTAGTTGTCTGAGGCTTCTTAAATATTTATCCAGTGTTTCATTCGGTTGTTGCCGTCTCGTGGCTAGTAAGTGTCGAGCGTAAATTTCATTGATTGGTTTTTCATAAATTAGTCGTAAGGCGTTAATGGCATTTTCATATGTTTTGCAGTCAGCTATATATTCGTATATACTAAAAGAAATATGATTTACCAGGAGTTTCAGGAGTTTCAATGAATCAGGATTTTCTACGGTTTCCAGATAATTTTCGAAAGTTTTTAACCAATATATCCATTCTCTAGTTGCAGTATTTGAATTTGGATCTGTTTGAAATTTTTCTGGTTTTAGAGGATTCGACATTTAAAAAGATATCTGATTAAAATGTAATAATAATACTCAAGATTCACTTCTATAAGCTTTAATCAGATATAATCAGATATAATTTGACTAGTAATATTTTGTTTTTGTATCATAATAATGAAATCTAATACTACTATATTTCATAATCATTTCACTGACCCCATGCTTTCTACCAAGCTATGCATTGCCCACAGCAGAAGACTATGAAATCATTTTTCAAGTATTTTTTGTCCGTATTAATCCGAAATTACTTAAAGAATTCATCAAAACATTGAATATCAATTCGGCATTTTGCTTCTTTAATTCAGCTAACTAAACTATAATGAATGGAGACATTTCAGAATTTTCCACCTTAACGAAAACTACCAAAACGGGTTTCATTGACACTGAAGAAAAGTTTTGAGGTTATTTTCAATGATTTTGAAAAATATTTCCTTCTGAATTTCTTTCGCGATAAAATCGACATTTTTCACGCCAGTTTAACGCGAATGTGAGGTTATGCTCATGTTTAATTCATTTTTGATTTGCAATTCAATTTTATCTTCAATTTCGAAAATGGACGGCTCAACTTCATTAAACTATAAAGTGTATTAAATACTTTGCAGGTCGACTCAAGATGTCTTTCACTTAAAGTATCAACGAAATTGGGTATCGGATTTCATTTGAAAGTATTCCGATTTTCTTTACAAATTTTGTGATACTTAGACTTAAAAGGTTCATTCATCTTTTTGCTTAAAGACGCTTGTTGGGATATTTTTGAATTTCCTGCAGGTTCCACTTGACAGTATTTCCATTCTTTGGAAATGGAACTTATTGTGTCACAACTGTTGTGGCTTAAATTGGGACAAAATATCCCGCATAGAATGTGTTATGAAGCTGAAAAATGTTGATTATCTACTCTAGGTGTTTAAATATTTATATTTTGCAGTCTTTAAAAAGTAGAATTCCATTAAGTTTTATACCCCTGCTAGTATCAAGTTTATAACTCCGGCCATGAATCATAAACCGACCCCGCTTTTAATTCAGCAGTGAACCGTCGTTGCAATGTCTGTAGCTCATAAAAAGGGCCTTTCCTATGAACGACTGAATAGAAAACGAACACGTTCCAGACAAAAAATTCATGATATGTAATAGAAATTAAGTAGAATTTACTCCAAAATGTTTACTGGGTATTGTTCAATTCATCTCTCGAGTTAATTGAAAACTTCACATTTTAAATAATAAAAGCTGTAATAACTTGATAGCGACGTGGTTTAATTTTTTCTAGAAAGTCTATCACTACAGTCTTTATAACATATCAAATTTTCATAAAGTTCTCACATTACGAATGAAATTTAAACAAAAGGACCCAGTAAACATTTTGGAGCATTTTGGAGTCACTTTGACATCATATTGGAGATGCGTATGATTTTTTTGTCATGAAAGAGTTCATTTATAATTCAGTTTCTCACAATTCTTCATATGAAATATGAAGTTTTATCGGCTACAGATGACAGAACCACTCCACCTGTCGGAATACAAATGAAGATAAAGTTGTTGCGAACTATAATTGAAGTGAAATAGTGATAGAAACGTCACAAAATAGGGCACTTCATTTAAAATTTAAATTTTCAATAAGGGGCCATAAATCCATAAATTACGTCACACAAATTTCTTTAATTTTGACCTCCTCTTCCCACACCCCCGAAACTTCTTCCATTTTTGTCACATTGTCACCGTGTCACGGACCCCTCCCCTCCACACTTGGTGTGACGTAATTTGTATTTATGGCTTGGTGTAATTTCTTTCACAAAATCTTTTTTTTAACTATATTTTTTTGCCAAAAATGTTATATATTTTATACTCCATGTGACGTAATAACGCTTCAGACTAGTCTCCACCCCCTAAAGATATCTTTACAAAGAAACATTGGATTACGCAGAATACTTAGTTTTCGACATTTTCTTGTTCCAGAAAGAATAAAATGGCGGACACTTTACACCATGCAGCAGAAATTGGAAATATTGACAAAATTCGGTCACTGCTAAAAGCAGGAGTCAGTATTTATAAAGTTGACAAACATAACAACACCCCGTTGGCTATTGCACTAACTAACAACCACGGAACAGTAGCGCTTGAATTGTTATCGCTATATGAACGTGATTTATCATTAATAGACACAAGTTATACTGGTGACATCTACATTGCATGCAGTCACCAAGAAATCAACCTAATTTTGAACTGGGATCAAAGTGATAACGTTGGTACACTTGTTAAAGTTTATTTGCGAGGTGATTCGAATGGGATTAATGAGGTTAAAGATATTTACATTTCGACTAAATCACATTTGAAAATACTAAATGATTTAAATGAAAACGGATTTATTGACGTAAATGCTAGAAACGCAAAGAATGAATCTTTACTTGATTTAGCAGTTGAATTTGGTAAAATTGATTATGTAACTAAATTGTTAAAATTAGGAGCAAAGAATGTGTGCAGATGCAATGAGTATGATCAAAATGGTTTTTGTAAAGCAGTGGTAAATGGAAACTTGGAAATAGTTGAACAATTTTTAAAATATACAAACTTTGAGGATTTAAATATAGAAAATAACGATTTGTTAGTACAGAGTGCTGCTCAAACCGAAAATGTTGACATTTTCAATGTAATATTTGATTTAATAGTAAACCAACAATTGAATAAGTTAAGAATTGATAAACGTGAAAGCGAGAAAACCGACGTTATTAAACAATTGCTGGAAAAGAAATCAAGCAGCCATGACTCAAAAACCATCATCCACTCCTTAATACAAAGCAAATGCTTTGATTTCGTAATAAAGCTAATAAATAAATACAATCTGAGATTAGATGTCGCAACTGGCGATGCGTACATGGGCTGCAGTTTATTGGATTACGCAATTGTAGCCAACAACTTGGACTTAGTTAAAATCTTGATTGACAAAGGAATGGATGTTTTAAAGAATTATTGCAATGACTGTGATGTTGGTGACACTAATAATTATACGAACGCATTAATTGTCAGCTCACGGTATGGCGATTTTCTTATTTTTGAAGAAATAATCAAACATATTTCTTCACCTGAAATTTTCAAAAACGGCACTCACGGTACTGTGAAGGTGTTATACAACTCTATTAACATCAAATCAATAGAGAGGATTAAATTGTTAATAGATTTAGGCATGGATTTAAATCAACGATGTGGTGGGCGAACATGTTTAGTTGAAGCAACATGGACAGATAGTTTTGAAATTGTAAAATTGGTTCTTCAGCATCTGAACACTGATCCTGCTACAGGAAAATGCGTTTATCTAGATACCCAAGATGCACAAGGACATTGTCCCATTGACTATACCGTTCGATTGAATCCAAAGCAAGATATTTTTAAACATCTACTTAATTTAGGAGCTAATTTAAATTTAGTAGATGGGTTTGGATGGGCTCCATTGCACTATGCTTGTTGGTTCGGTCACTACGAAATAATAAAGTTAATGTTAGATCATGGTGCCAATATCGAATTACAAAATGACAAAGGTGACAAGGCAATACAGTCAGCAGTTAAGTCCGGCAACTATAAAAGTTTTAAGTTATTTTATAATTCGAAAACTGATATCGAAATGAGAAATAAAAATGGCAATACACTGTTAATTTTAGCTGCTAAGAATAACGGGTATGAAATATGTAAAGATCTTTTAAAGGCTGGTGCTGATGTTAACGCCGTTAATTATTGCGGCCAAACGGCGTTACATTTTGCTGGGGAGATGAATATTATTAACGCTTTAGTAGAAAATGGCGCCAATTTAATGTCTGTGGATAATAATGGTAATACACCTTACCTACATATAATAATGCATTGGAGGACTGAGTATTTTAAAAATCATTTAAAATTTGACATAGATTATACCGTTGTTAATAAAGACAAACAGAATATTTTAAATATACTGCTATACTCGGGAAAAAGTTCTCTGGAAAATTATCCAGAAATTTTTACAGAAGATAAATTTAAGTTACTTTTTGAATATGCTGATGCTAACACATATGGAGAATCTTCTTTTCTGATTGCTTGTTCTTCTATTGGCATTCCTGTAGAAGTAGTTGAGAAGATTATTGAATGTGGAAACCCTGATTTAAACATTATTTCTAAAGATGGTAACACTGCTGTTCATCAATTAATAAGTAATGGGAATATTGATTTGTTGAAATTAGTCCTGGATAAAGGAGCGAATGTGGAAATAGTTGGAAGTAAGTCAAAACAAACACCGATTATTGCTGGAGCAGACAACAGTCAAGTGATTAAGCTGCTAATTGAATATGGTGCGAATGTGAACAGGCAGGATGAAGAAGGAGTTACTGCATTACACAGAGCTGTTCAAGCAAGAAACTTCGAAAGTGCTAAATTATTGGTAGCTGCTGGATCTGACCTTAAAATAACTGATTCAAATGGTAAAAGTCCTTTGGACTACGATGTGGATGGACGCATGTCTAATTTCTTTACTCCATTTTTATGAATAATTTATTAGTATAAAAAGTATTTGTATTTAATTAATTTGCATTTTTTTAACATATTATTTATGAGTGATATACGTATATAAGTCTTTTACTTTACTTTATTGTAAAGATGAACATTTACTGTAATGTAAATAATGTAATAAATTTACAAAATAAATGAAAAATTGTTTGTACTATTTGTTTTAATTCATTCAACAATAAAAAACCTATTTTTGGGTATTGTAAAAGTGATAACTATCAACAACAATTTATGAAATTTGGTTCTTGTTTAGAGTTTAGAGTTTATAGTATGCATTATTTCTTTTATTGCTAGTTTTCCTGGAGTATTATACTTTTATAGAATCTTGAACAGTTGCGCCAATTGTTAAAAAAACTTGCCATAGTAGTGTTCATATTTATTTTCACCACGATGAGTTAAAGTGGACTGAAAGTTAAAGTCTTTAAAAAATTTAGAGAAAAGAATAATTTGGACTGATTTTTGTGTAAAAACTACTGGCATTTTTGGGATTTTTGTGGTGGATAGCAGTGCTATTTAGGTTGCCGAAACAAACAAAAAATCAGAAATATTTGAAAAATTGTGGTCATGGTACTTAAAAGCATGTTAAGGTGTTTCAATTTTCGAAAGATTTTAAATTTTTTTTGTAAATTCAAAGCAAAATGAGATAAATTTTTTTTTTTCTCGAGTAGTCATGGACAGGTCCACCCTCTGGTGCCCGCTTATCGTTGAATTTTGGGACACGTTGTATATTGATAAAGTTGGTTACCGGAACCTGAAATGTCCAATTATTTTTTAATTACTCATTATATTTTAGGAGATAATAACAATAAAAATAGTCATTTTTTCACTTTATTTATTAAAGCAATCCAACGTTATTAAATTCCAATATATATTACGTCAAATGTAGTAAATATGCCATCTCTTTTATACAACAGAGACGCATACCAGTGTGAGTGTGATACGTCGTTTACTACTAACAGCTCGTTGTGTATCCCTGAAGTGTTATATAATGAAGATTGCCAACAAGGAGATATGATGTCGATTACTTATAACTATGGTTGAAGTTACGAGAGTTCGGCGGTGACTCATATTTAAAACAAGTTGTGGGGTTTAAACTGCTGATATAACTAAAAAGCACTGACTCATTTATTTTTCTATAATGTATATAGAAACGAATAAGACAAAATTTATTATCGTATTATAGATTTATACCGCTCTTATAACCTCTTTTAAGTATAAGTCACCGCCGATCTATCGTGATTTTGACTATACTTATTTCTTGTAAAACAAGAGGCAAAACTTAAATTCAAATTTGATATAGCTAAAACTCCGTCAACTTTTACATATTTTAAAAAATATGTAAAAACGCCAATATATTATAACATTCATTGCAATCAAAAATTTAAAAAACGACCCTTCGATTCCTTAAAAAATGAGTTCACAAGTGTTGTTATCAGATACCATTGTTTTCTCCAAGTGCAATTGTGACTAGATACAATTAATTTCTCGGTTTAAGAGCTGAGAAAAGAAAAGAATATGGTTAACATGCATTTCTATTTTCTCTGTATTTTTAGAGGGACAACATTTCTTCTGCGCCTGTGCCAACACTACTTATGGTTTAATTCTACTCAATGCTTTTTCTCAATCCAACACCTTACAATGTTGCACTATATTTTACAGTTTTGCACCAGTTGATTAGTATATAATAAAGAAATTTACAAAAATATAGAATTATTATGTTACATATTGATTATTATTATTAAATCGTAGTAACAAAAGCAATATTGTTAATTAATTAAGACTTAACGTAAAAAGTGAATGTCAAAATAACACTATGATCCATAAATGATGAAAATCAAAATATTACGCTGTTTCGAACATGGAACACGATATAATATAACGAGCTTAGTTTTAAAAAGAAAAAATACACACGTTGCTCAGCAATAAGTACCACCTCGCGGCACCAACGGCAGCACCTCAAGAATAAAATGAAAGGTCCAGGAACTGATCTACGATTTCTTCGTATAGGAGCTAGAAGTTGACATTGACGCCACCATACCCCTACATACAGCAAATTTTTCGAAAAAAGAAATCTCTTTTTCAAGTCAAAAATAACAGGATATATTAGTTGTCTCTGACAACATCCGTCACAACTAAATTTTTTTTTTTTTTTTAATTTTACAACATACATAATTTACAATCTGTCCTCGAAGAACATTAATCAAATTTTGGGAATATATATAAATATGACATGCGAGCTTGCCATCCATCGATGACTCACCCTTTGACTTAACCTATTACATTAATATTAAGTACAAATGGAACCTATTCTACATCATATTTGGTAGGTCCATTGGATTTTTACGTTTCAGTCGTCTAATCGGTTTATGCCGGAAAAGTTGTACAGCTGATTCATTTGGCAGAACTAAATAAAATGTTATTTCCTCAAAAAATATATTTCTTTAACAAACTAAAACTATACGCATTTCGAAATTTAGCGCTCCAATGAATTATTGCTCGCCCGGGGCATGTACCCCTTTTTTGTCTTTTTCTCTTAAGTATTCTGGTATCTCTCTCCCAAATTCTTTTATATCTTTTGTTATAATTGCTGTTCTCCATTCTTTCCTGTTGTTGAATCTCCCTGTCTCTTCTCCTTAGCTCCTCTTCCACACTTGTGCCTTCTTCTCTCTGCCTCTTCTATCGCCATTCCATTCCTTTCATAATAGTCCTTTCTCTTTTCGGGCCTACTCCCCCACCGTTCTTTCTATTCTCCTCCCTAACTATTCTTAGGATTTCGGTTTCAGCGTTACCCATTTTCTCCTCGAACTTGACTGCTTCTATTCTTATCTTCTCTGTTTTTAATTCCTCCATTATCAAGTATCCCGGCGTGCACCTGTCCAGCCTTAGTATCCATTTAATGTATCTCTTCTATGATATATAGTAATGATAGTAAATGAAAATACTAATAAAATTTCTTTAAGTTTTTTTCCATTTATTTGTAAATAATAAAACGTTAGGTTAGGTAAAAAATATTTCGTTAAATAATACATGAATATAAATAAGCATACCATGACGATTTAAAAGTGTCTCTAAAAAATATGCTGCTTACGCGAATTTCAAGTACTGATTTCTTTCCACGCGATGTTTTTCCATTGGTCCACAATCCAATTCATTAGTTTGAATGTGAAATACTTGGATCTGTCAAGTTTGCAAACTATGTGATTATTATTTGTTCCAGATATAGAAAAACTATGACTTCGGAGGTTCACACGTTATTACAATTTGGAGAGCTGGAAAACCTCAAAAACTTGATCAAAAATGGCGCCAATATTTACAATTTGAATCATGAAGGCAATTGTGCTCTGGCGGTGGCCATGTTTTATGACTACGATGACGTTGCAATGGAATTGCTTTCCCAATATGAACGAGATTTGAAGCTAATTGACTCAACTTACAAAGGATTGGTGTATATAGCTGTTGATGATGAAGAAATTACTTCAGTGTTGCATTGGATTAACTCTACTAAAGATGATACATGCATTCAAATTAAAATACTATTAAGAAACAGTGGAAATACGTTAAACAAAATGGTCGACGTTTACATGAGTAATAAAAACCATTTATCTATTTTAAATAAGTTGCATAAAAATGGATTCGTAGATATCTTTGTAAAGAATTTAAACGATAAAACGTTATTAGATATTGCTGTTGATAAAAACAAAGTGAACGTTGTTAAAAACCTATTGCAATTACAGACAATCAGAGGTCAAAGGTTTGCACATTTTATGGACGTGTTTCAACAGGCAGTATGGAAAGGTCATTGCAGCATAGTTGACGAGTTAACGAAATATGTTAGGTTAGATTGCTTGACTTCGTTTTCTAAAGACACATTATTACATGCAGCTGCCAATAGTAGCAATGAAGAAGTATTCAATATGATATTTAATCTTTTAATTAATTATGAAATAAGTTTAGATAAAAGCAAACAGAAGTCTGACATAATAAAACAAATGTTAGAGGTAACAAGTGACGATCACTGCCAGAGTACATTGTTACACATTTTAATTAAAAAAAACATGGAAAATGTAGTTATTGACTTGTTGGAACATAACCTCAAATTAGATTCTGTTACAAAATGTGGAGATAGTTTATTGAACTATGCAATTGAAGCAGATAGTTTAAAATTAGTACAATTGTTAATTACCCTTGGTGTGAATGTACTAGAACGTTATTCAAATTCACAGACAAATGCTTTAATCAAAAGTGGGTGGTATGGTAGCTTTGCCATTTTCGAAGAAATCATTACAGCTTGTCCTAAACATATTTTTGTGCAAGGCAGCAACGATTGCATTGAGACCTTGTTTGGTAGCATACATACGGGATCGATTTTGAAAGTTAAGCTGCTATTACATTTAGGTGTCGATATAAATACTTGTTTTGATGGATCAAATAGTTTGATAGAAGCTGTTTGGTCCAATGATTTGGATATGGTTAAGTTTATACTAGAAAATCTAGAAACGGATGCATCTGGAAAATGTATTTATTTGAATTCGATGTGTACAACTGGAAACAGCCCACTTTCTTTATCTATTAATTCTACAAATAGTGATATTTTCAAATATCTATTAAAAATGGGCGTTGACATTAATTTAACTCCCAATAATGGCTGGTCTGCTTTACACGCTGCCTGCTATTTTGGTAACCATGAAATTATTGCTATATTACTACAAAATGGTGCTGATAGAAATCAAATTAATAATAAAGGAAATTTACCAATTCAAACTGTGATAGATTCAGGTAGTTATAAAAGTTTTAAGATACTTTTTAATGATGATCTTGATTTAAATTTGCGGGATAGAAATGGTAACACTTTGTTAATGCTTGCCGCCAAAATTCAAAACTGTGACATTTGTAATGATATTTTAAAAGCAGGCGCAGAAGTTAACGCTGTTAATTTCGATAACAATACAGCGTTACATTTTGCTGGTGATTTGGACGTTATAAATATCCTTGTTAAATATGGTGCTAATTTAATGGCTTTAAATAGTTGTGGTAATACACCATATTTAGAAGTAACTTCTCAATGGGCATATAATCCTCAATATTTAAAAAATCACCTGAATTTTAATATAGATTACTCTGTCATTAATAAAAACAATCAAAACATGCTACACTTTGTGCTCCCATTTTATAAAGATACACTTTCTGAATTATTCCAACACCCTAAATTTAATACTTTAATTTCTTATTCTGGCAGAGACATTAGAGGCTGGACTTTACTTTTAATTGCATGTTATAACAATGATTTAGGATTACCACTATTTAAAAGAATATATGAATTTGGCAGTTTCAATTTGAACTCTAAAAATTATGATGGATTTTCTGCTATGTATCAACTTATATATAAAAATAAAATAGAAATTTTAGATTTCGTTTTAAGTAAAGGTGCAAATGTAAATGAAAATATTAATGCGTATAAAGAAACTCCAATAATTTCGGCTACCGAAATGAAAAATATCGAAGCTGTAAAATTAATAATTAAATACGGCGCAGATGTAAATGCGCAGGATGAACGGGGCTTCACAGCGATGCACAAAGCTGTGCAAAATGGTAGACTAGATATTGCATGTCTTTTGATAGAAAATGGAGCTGATTTGCATTTGGAAGATTTTGTAAATAAAAGAAAACCTCTTGAGTATGATAATGCCGGATGTATTGCTGCGTTTATGACACCGTTTCTTTAAAAACACGAACTAACGAATAATTTGAGCTCCTGGCTGTGGCTAAGCTGTGGTGAGAGCGCTGAGGGGAAGAGGAATTAAATTGAGGTACATTGGAAGGTTATGAAAGGAGGGGAGAAAGGCGCAAGCATAATAATAAAAATCGATATAGAGGTACAGCAACAGCAATAGATGAATGAATCGAAGTACAATGCAAGATGTATACAGTTGTGGACGAGGAGGATGTCAAAGTACCTAAATAAACAGGAAAGAAATGAAACTAGAACGATCGCGAGAAATAGGTTAGGTAACTAAGAAAGAGAACATGCAGAATGTGTGGAAGTTGGAGGAACAGCAGGACAACATTAAAAATAGTGACACAGGGTTGAAAGCGGAGTGAGTCTGGAAGAATGAGAAGAAAGAAAGAAGAAGATGGATGGCGGAAGTAAGAAAAAAAGAGGAGGAAGAGAACAGGAGGAGGGGGAGTAACAGTAAAGGAAAGGATTTAAATATTTTTAAAAACTCTGTTAATATAAATGAAATAAAACGTCAAAATTTAAATAATATTTAAAATTTCGTCAAGGTCTGGAGCTTTTTTGTTTTTTTAATTTTTGTTTAAATATATTTTAGATTTGTATATACATAAATATATATGGTTTACACGTGGTTTACACGTGGTTTACACTAAAAATTTGGTATGGTGGGTCAGAAACGGGTCCTATAATGATTTTTTGATAAGTATTATAGTGGATTAAAAAATAAGTATGACTAAAAAGTAGAAAATAAAAATAAATAAAAAACGATTTTTATAAAATATAGACCAGGGTAGATAATTTTAGAAACATAAAAAAATTAAAGTAGAATGAAACCTATTGGAAATGGAAGGAAATACTACTAAAATGAAAGGAAAAATAAATTACAGTCGATCTGAGGTTGGGAAGGGGTAGGGGGTGAGGTTTTAAGGGTAAAAATCGGTAAATCTCGATTTCCGGCAAAACTACAAGTCCTATCGAAAAAAGTTAAATGGCAAAGTTGTAGATAATAAAAAGATCTACAACTTTTGTATCTACACTTTTACTCCATAACCTCAAAATTCATGTAAAAAATCCAAAAAACCACATTTTTGATTTTTTATTTATATCTTTTACAAAAAAATTTTTTTTTTCATGATATTTGGTGAAAACTTACCTCTTTATGTCCCAAACACACTGGAATTTTGAAGATTTAAAATATTAATTTTTTCACCCTATTTTGACTCGATATCGAAAAAAAAACCCTAATTTTCAATCGAAAATTCTCACGTCAAAATATCTGATTTTTCAAAAAAGTCGGTGGGCTTTTTGTTCGTTGAAATCTCTATTTTCTGATGGTGTAAAAAAAATATACATTACTATGGAAAAATTTTTCAGAAAATGCAAAAAAACGAAAAATACTAAAATTCGAAATTTTTTTTTTAATCTTTATGTACAATTTTGAGGTATTCATTAAAATTTTTACTTTAATTACTCGAAAAACGTTAGGTTCCATGTTAGATTAATAAACAAAAAAATTACAAACCAATTAAACATAAATATCGCAAAAAACATAGTTGTTGTAAATATTAAAAATACGATTTAAAAGGGGATTTTATTAAAAAAATGTGACTACTGCTATTTTTTTCAGTAATAAAAGTGTATTTATTAAATTTTCATTACATTTATGTATTAGAAAATCTCATTAGATAGAAATATACACGTAAATCGTACTATTGAGTAGAGATTTTTTTTAATGATTACACTATACATTCTATTATTTCTAAAAGCATTAATCTTTGTATTTATCAAAACATAGTATTCAATTCGAATCACTTATTCATCAGTTTCTGTCTTTTTTATGGTATTTCTTGATCGTTAGATTCGACAGGCCTTTCTGATTCTAGTAGATCTTCGACATCTTCAAGACCATCACCGTCTTCGTCTCTAACATTATTTTCGGTCTGCATTGGTTCTTCATCCGCAATTTCATCTGAATCATTAACTTCCTCGTAGATTTTTTTCTCCACATTGGCGCATTGTTCAGAACCATCACAATTTGAGCATAAATTTGTGCATTTTAAACCATGTTTTCGGCAGCCACATTTTAAACTATTACATCCAGTTTCACAGCTGCAGCAAATAGTTTTCAGCAATTTTTCCGGAATTAATTCCATTTCTGTAAATTTGGGCATAATTCCATGTTGATGTTGCTTCCAGCCCCAATCTGTTGCTGTCAATTCATTACCCAGCCACGTTTGAAGCTGATAATATGCCCTGTAACAATGTTGTTCTGCTGCACCTTCTGTGGGTGGGAGATTTGCCAATATGAAAGATGATTTAATTTTTGCCAATTGAAATTTTTGAAATCTTAATTGATTCAGTGATATATTATCCTTTTTACATTTATAAATAGATTTAATTAATTTCAATCCATTTTTTTTTATATCTTCTTTGTTTACATCTTTTTTAAAAAAAATATTAGCCAAATTTGACAAATTTTGATTGTCTAATAATGAATTTACGATAGTTTTCTTTCCTTTTCCGGCAAATCCAGATGTTGTGTCGCAACCAGAAAAACAATGCAGAAATGCAACGATGTTTTTGACGGATTCACACTTGAAACTATTAGACGTGAAAAAAAGATCTTTTATATTTCCAGAACCGGGCTTGAGGAAATAAATTTTATGATTATTAGAATTTAATTGATTCAAAAGAACCAAAAGATCAATATCTTGTCTTACAACAATGACAGTTTTATTAGTATCTTTGGCAATTTCTATCGAGGTCTTAATAATGTCAGCATCAGCATCTTCTTTAGCTTGTTTACAGGAAAATCCTTTTGACTGTAATACTTGCATTAACGATTTTATTATTTTGTCTTTGTTTTTCTCATTAGATAAAAATTTTTCTTGCAAAAATGATATTTTTGTATGGTTTTGATAATTCAACTCTGGAATATTGTCTGACGTCTTTCTACGACTACGTTCTTCTTTTTTAGTTGAATGAACTGCTGGTACTGTTGACACAGTAATTGATTTTTCAATTTCAGGGTACCCATCAAAAACTATACAGCTGTCTGCTGCGTAATGTTTTTCTACATAGCGTAAATATATATTCATGATCTCTTCCAACGTTTCATTTTTTTGCCAAATTACTTTGTGTAGTAAAAATCCACCGTCGACGACATGCACAATGCCGTCAAAATGCGTTGGTCTATTCATACTCACAAATAATTCGTAGAGCTGAGATTTAACGTTTTTTCTGTAGCCATTTTCGGTAAAAAGAGATAATGGAAAAGGTGCAAGCTCGTATTGTAAATAAGTTTCCATATCTTTTTTACTGTCGATCGTTAGAGATATTCTTTGAAATATCAATTACGGATCAATTGCTATAATATCTCCGTTTACTTTAACAGAAGATTGGACCGTTCTTAGAGACAAGACTTCTCTCAGGTATATAGGTATAATTTTAAAATAGCAATAAATAGGCATCTACGCTTATAATTTAAAGAAAATTCGACAATTTTCTCAAAATTTTGTAGATGTCATATTAAATATTAACTTTATTAACTTATTTAGTTGTTAATTATAGTAGTACATTTCGACTTGCAATTTTTTGTTTATTAATCTAACATGGTCCCTAACGTTTTTCGAGTAATTAAAGTAAAAATTTTAATGAATACCTCAAAATTGTACATAAAGATTAAAAAAAGAATTTCGAATTTTAGTATTTTTCGTTTTTTTGCATTTTCTGAAAAAAAATTTCATAGTAATGTATATTTTTTTTTACACCATCAGAAAATAGAGATTTCAACGAACAAAAAGCCCACCGACTTTTTTGAAAAATCAGATATTTTGACGTGAGAATTTTCGATTGAAAATTAGGGTTTTTTTTCGATATCGAGTCAAAATAGGGTGAAAAAATTAATATTTTAAATCTTCAAAATTCCAGTGTGTTTGGGACATAAAGAGGTAAGTTTTCACCAAATATCATGAAAAAAAAAAAATTTTTGTAAAAGATATAAATAAAAAATCAAAAATGTGGTTTTTTGGATTTTTTACATGAATTTTGAGGTTATGGAGTAAAAGTGTAGATACAAAAGTTGTAGATCTTTTTATTATCTACAACTTTGCCATTTAACTTTTTTCGATAGGACTTGTAGTTTTGCCGGAAATCGAGATTTACCGATTTTTACCCTTAAAACCTCACCCCCTACCCCTTCCCAACCTCAGATCGACTGTAATTTATTTTTCCTTTCATTTTAGTAGTATTCCCTTCCATTTCCAATAGGTTTCATTCTACTTTAATTTTTTTATGTTTTTAATTATTTTTGACGGCTTCTACCCTGGTCTAATAAGCTTCTATTTAAATATAAAAAAGTTCAAATAAAACTGAGTGTAAATAAGAATAGAGAATTTTTTCTTCTAATACATAACGTGCTGATTTCATAGACAAAATGAAACCATGTTTTACAGTCTGTCAATTTCTTCATCGGTTTGTCTCTTCAGAATTGTCGCTGTTGCTCCAGACGTTGAGGCTCTAAAACATTAATAAGACATATTAACTTAAAATAGTGAACATACCTAATTAAAACTATCTTACTTTCTTTGTATTTACATTTTTAAATTATTGGCTAATTGTTGTAGTTAAAGTTTTGCGAAACAATGTTACGTACTTTTCAATAAATAGGTTCAATGCACGTTGGGCGTTCTCTAATTACGTACCTGGACTATCAGCCAACACAGGTAAGCTTAAGTAATTTTAAGGTAGTTAAAATAAGCTTTATAAAAAAAACAATAAGAATTAGTGTTTTCCCCTTTTTACACATGTAAAAACAAATATTTTCCTGCTCCTCCATTAAAAGAAAATATTAAGAAATAATAATAGTATTCTAGCAAGGTATGTATATGTAAATGTATATTTAATATAAATTTATATATCAATAAAATATCTTGAACTGAAACTTGTTTCATGTTGCTATCTATTATAGTTTCGAAAATATCGACGCTTTATAAGTCATGCAAACGCCTGATTAGTATGCAATTATTTATACGCAAATTAAAGGCGGGTACGTCGCACATAAGCCCGCGATACATCACTGTACTCCAATCACAAACCACACAATATTCAGTGGTTTGTGACTACAATGGATCCCATCTACAATATTATCATATACTTGAACTACCCAAGTTTTAAATTCGCCGAAGTTGATTTGGTTATCGGATTAATGCGTTTCTGCTAGAGATCAAAGAATATATTAGTCGGATAGAGCTCATTACGTAAAGGTATGGTTCTTTGATATTTAGCTCTCTATAGAACGGTAATTGGCCATTTTTAATTCACGAAATATAGATGGCGATACTATACAGCAGATAGAATATTATCGAAAAAGCTGTTTTTTTGTATAAATCGTTTTATTTATGTAACTATAAACGCGAATCAAAATCTAAAAATACAAATAGTTAGATGAATAATGTTTCTACATAATAATGCTTAATGTTGCTTTATTCACCTGACTTTTAATGATTTGGTAGAGCAAGATAATGTGTTGAAAATAAACATTGCTATATTTTCTAATACAATTCCAGTGCATAATAATATTTCTATGGGTTTTTCATAAGTATATAACATATATATTATGGTTCTTAAACTTACGCCTAAGATTTATAAATATATAGGTCGATTCGATAATATCCCTCAAATATTTTGTACTGCATATGTACTGTATATAATTTATTGGTGGACAGAAACAAAATCGTTGTTTTAGATAAAGGAAAAACTTCCCTGTTCGCTCCACCTAAACAATTATTATCAAACAAAGCATCTGCATTTTACGTTATAGCGAAAAACGCCAGCATCTTTACATAAATATTATGTAATAAATGAATTTATATATAGTTCTTCGCAGCGTAGAATTGTACTTAATACAATAAATTAATCTTGTTCATCTTTTTCATTTTATTAATTTATACATCTGATTTGATTAATTTTATACGTAGATATATGCGATAAAAATACTTAAATACATGCATATAATATGCAAGTAAATAAAATTATTACACAGTAAATTTTCATTTATACAGTTTCAATTATTATTATTTAATTATCTTAGTCTTATCCATCTTGAAAATTAGTATTTGATATGGTCAAAAGACTGTTGATCAGCCCCCAATATATTTTAATATCTCCCGATAAAACTTTTCACATTAACTAACTCTAAAATGTCACAAAAAAAGTGTAAAGTTTTGTTCCAAACTTGTGCTCATTTTACTTTTTGTATAGCCTCCCTGTTCTACTGCCAGGCTTTCTGGAAACTACAAATATTGAATTAAATTAAAATATGAAACAAAAACATAAATATATGAAATAAATATACAGAAATATTCAAAATAAAAATAATTTGACACCATTCCCTGAAACCAGCTCTCTAACACCTAAAATAAAAATTATAAACTGAAATTTACAATAAATATATATAAAAACAAAATATATATACACTTCCTTTAAAATATGAGCAAATATGCAAACGCATATAAATCTTTGCCCTAGTGATAAGTTATTATTTTCAAAACTTATACGTCATTTAATTTGTAAATTAGGTAACTTTCTGACACAATTTCTATCATCGGAAAAACCACCATTTTGCCCGCAGGTTAAATTGCTTAAATTATTACACAATCCAAAATATGAACTATCTGCAAAGTTTCCTACAAAGCAAGCATACATATAAGCATGTTTGTATATTTACTTATTATAGATCTGGAATCAACAAACTATTGTTCGAATTTTGCGAGTCCAAACATACTTTACATATAAAGATTATTTTATTTTATATATAAAACCAACAAATTAGGTAGGCTACTTAATAGATGGAAACGGTTAATTTAATATACGACTAAGGTTTTACACCCCAAGTCTGAAAAAAAGAATTTAAAGAAAAAACGCACAGACAGTGAAATAAATAACAATTTAATAGATATTACTTGATATTATATAATTGCTTCTATGAATAGGAATGATACATTCCTTTTAAAAACTTATCTTAGTAATAATAAAAATCATGAAACTTAACAAAGATTTGTTCTATGGTAATCAAGTTTTATTTAAATAAGTTATAACATTTTTAATAATCAATGTAGTATTATAACGATCTAATAAATGAACACATAATATGTGATGTTAATATAAAATATATAAAAATAAACGTTCTATGCATTACTATAAGGTATCGGAGAAAAGTAATATGCATTACTATAAGGTAGTGGAGAAAAGTAATAGTATTTTACAAATAATTAAATTACTACTGAATATGTTTCTATAACATGTGTATCACAGATCATTTGTGATATTTAAAATTCTGTATAAAAGGTGGGTCTTTCTATACCAAGCAATTGAAATACACTTGGAAGGAAGAATACTGTATTAAACCCGATCATGCCATAGGTAAAGAACTTATAAGATAATTCAACTATTAATTTACTACGATTTTCTAATGAATTCTCAGATGTTCTCAATACACGAGGATCTTCTCTGAGCAATGCAGATACTAAGGCATATGAAATAGATTTACAGATGGCCCTGGTTGCCAAAATACAACATAAACCTAATGTTGTTCTTAACATCAGTAATCCTAACATACTCCACGAAGGCCACAATATTTCATAAGGTGGTGGAAGTGGTGGAGCAACCATTCGTCCTAATAGGAAATTTAGCCATGCTCCAACTTGTATACCTGCGGTAACAGAAACTGTCATCGTCGTGTCTCCTCTGAAAAATAAATTATATTAATTTTACAGCGTTAAACAGTAAACAACGTATTTAACATTCACAAACCTGGTTGGTGTCCATCTATCTGCACTTGGATACATCCAAATCAAACCCACCGAAACCGACAAAACAACGGCAGGCGAAAATATGTTAGTTACAACAAATCCATCTATGAAGTCTGCTAATGGAACCAATGGAATCATCAAAGCTAGAGCGAGACTCAGTCCAGCAATAATATCCTAATTTAACAACCAACATTTAGAATATTATTATTATGAACTCTGTAATAAGAGACGTTGTAAAGAATTATAACAACCACGTACCAAAACACTGTGCATACCAAGATATACTCTGCTAACACAGATCAATGAGCACCAAGAAAGAGTGAGTGCACCCCCAAGTAGTAAGGGATACTCATATCTTTCTGCTGTGAAGATTAGAACTGACAGAGGAATGGAAATGGCAACCATGGCATGTGTAGAGGGCATACCATATTCTTGTGCCCATTTCTTTTGCAATCTTTGGCAAGGAGGTCCTGGTCTTGGCCAACGTATAATGTCTTTACATCCTTGTCCTAAACAAAAGAAAAAGAACTATTACTTAAACATGAAAGTAAATGATTATTAATCTTATAAAAGCACTAACATACCTACGTACATAACACAAGACCAAACAAATATAACACGTCGCCCTACAGCACCATCAATATTCCAAAACCAAAAAGGAATAAATGTTGCGTAAAAGATTTCGTCCCCCAGTTCTGTTCCAATTAAAAATAAATAAAACCAAAATTTGTTTGTGATTTCATAAGCTTTTTCATTACGATCTGAATCAGAATCAGTGGAACCTTCATTATCTGTTGACATTTGGGACTCAGCACTAACATTTCGTTTATGACATTTGAGGTTATAATTATTTTCTTGATCATTATGCAATTTATCACTATCATTTCTTTCTGACTTAGTTTTATATATGTTTCCATTGCAAACATTATTTACATTTTCACTGTTTACACATTGTGAGGACTTATATTTAACACCAAAAAATTCTTGTACTTTAATGACTAATTCTGAACCTTTTAGGTACTCTATGTGTTGCCACATTATCACTAGTTTTATAATAAAAACTATATATAATTTTCCATCTAATAATACGTGTGGTTATAATTTGAGAATTGTCATATCAATGGCATTTCTCGCTATTTAAAAACGACACTTTTAAAGGAATAGTTTTATTCCACCATGCGCAATACGTAATGTCACGTTTTCAGCTAGTTTCCAGTTGCAGCAAAGATAAGACTCGCAGCAGCCTCTACATTGTGTACTACGGCGATTAACTTCGCGCGTTTGGTGAATTGGACATGGAGTCATTTACGCACATTTACGTGTATTACCATTCAGGTGTGCAGGAGTACAATTTATTGCGAAGATAATTAAAAACCTCAAGTTCTATTGAATTTTGTAGATTGCGATTAACAAGAAAATTATTAAAATAATCTACTACTGCAGATGCTTAAATCAAAAAAAGTTATGACTAAATGATAAATGTTTTTACAAAATATTTTTTTAAAGTTATTCGAGCAATTATCAGCTGATCTAGCACAAAATTAATGCATGTAGAAATGAATCATACACCTTATAAACCTTGTATAATCAAGTTGCATTGCACCCTTCTGTTTTATTTCATCGCAGATATATCTTGTTGAAATATGTTGGGGTGTAGTTTGTGAGTTTTTATTTATTTAAAGTAATTACACAGAACTAAGCAATCGAAGTTTTCATCGAAGTTTACAGAATAACTGTGAATATTTAAATTGTCTTTCACTATTTACTTATTTAAAATCATTAGAAAGCATAATTATTTTAAGTGTATTTGTTATATTTACAATGAATTTTTTTCCTAATAAAGAAATAGGCGTCTAATAAATAAAATTAAAATTCTAACAGAAAAGAAGATATTATTCAACTGTAGTAATTCTATGAGATATACAATGTTCTCATTAGATTTTATAAGAAGTGCGCATAACAATTACAGAATAGAAACGACCCGCCACCACACCCAAAACTTTTTAAAATAAGATAATTTAATTGTATATGTTGGCAATAATGAAGCGTCCTAAGTCTATCCAACATAATAACGTAACCAATAAGCAGGCTACGATTTCAAACAAGTAGAGTGGGGCGGACGCCATGTTGAAAAGTCGTGCGCGCATCAGTCAAGCTGTGACCAAACGAAATTGTACATCGTCTCAACGCTAGTGCATATTTTAACAAGGGATAAATCAACATTTATAAGGTAAATGTTACATTTTATTAATTAAAAATTGTAAAGTGATGTGTAATTTATGTAATGACAAAGTTTCGTGTTGATGAGTAGTGTTTTGTTTGAGATATGTTTGAGTTTTTGTTTTGGCAATTCGGTTACCGGCTTTTACGGGATAACATGTTTTTAAATACACTATAAAGAGATATGGCGTTCAAATAAATGCGTACACGTGCCGTTTTGTTTAAATAAGACGAATAAATAATTCATATCGTTTGACATTTACGTTATAAAGCATTTCTTAGTTGAGATTTAACAATTTTTTATTTGATTCTGATTATACTGCTGCCATATACCCTTTTCTATTTTGACTGCCGATGCTAAGAATTAAAAAGTAATGAATAACAGCAATTAAATACTAATATTTATTTCAAAATTGTTTTATTGTTATTTATTTCATTATTTTTATTTATGATATTGTACGTAATTGTGTTACTTTCAAATATTGTAAGGTGGTTGAGGATACATAGAAAATATTTTGCAAATTCTTTAGCTGAGATGTTATTTAATTTGTTTTATTTAATATTTCGCAATGCTCAATCAACACTTGCAATCGCGACTTCTGCAGTTCAATATACTACAGTAACATTTAAGTCATTGCATTGTTCATTTAAGAAATGTTTTATTTTGTTCGTACACTCGATTAATTAAATTTTCTTTTACCTGCAAATTGCATAAAGATATATAATTTTTTACGATAATACATTTCATATGAACTTTTTTTTTTTATAATAATACAATCTCAATTAGTGATACGTTTTTTTAATATATTGTTATATTGTTTTTAATTATAGCAAATTTAAATTAAATTGTTCTTTTTTGTATTACATATATTAATCCTTTTTACTTAATAATTTCTCAATCATTTTTCATAATCATTGTTTAGTTATTTTGTAAAATGGATTTATTTAATTATAGAACCGAGTCTTTAGAATTGATACATTTTTAATACAATGAATAATTTGAAAGAATTTTACATATTGAAAACATTTTTTTGGAAAAGGTCCGGTTTTTAAATCCTATTTAATACAAATAAAGATTTTTGGTCTTTTTATCTTGTTCACAACGGTTTCTTTATATGTAACATATAGGGTAGGGTCGTATACTTGGCATAGTGTAATTTAAATAAATAGGACACCGCGTTACGACCATTTGGTTCAGGAGATGTGTTAGGGATAAGATCTTAAATACACATTGGGGGCGATGTGTGCTACACTTCAACTTCAAGAATGCCATGGGTTGCAGAACAGTCAATTTTAAATTTGTTTATTAAAACCACATCAATTATCATAAGTTATGTTATTAAATTGGTATGTGTGTATTATGTTATTACCTTTTTTAAAAGAAAAAACACAGCAAAAAAAATATTAAATAAATATATTTAATGGCTAATACTATGTTGGCAGTTTTTGTGGTGTCGTGGCCTCATATATGTGAGCTTATTAGTTTATATAGTATAATCAATTTAACTTGATAACAACCAATGTAGGAAAATATAAGTGGTTCAGGGATTGAATCCTAAGACACAGCAGTCTAGTGTCAAGTGTCAATGTTATCGCCCACAGCGTCGATACACTATATCTACTAATAGAAATATGGAGGGAGAAAATTGGAGGTGCGGTCACTTCCTGTACTCGTGAGCGGCTCCTTCACCATATTAATCACTCTGTATTTTAATTACTGGTAATATTTTGACTGGAATACTTTATTAAAAACTTGTATTACTTTAGTATTATACAGGATGTCCTAAAATAATTCTATTTGATTCGTGACACTTGCGTGAACGGAACAAGACAGAATCGTATGGCGCGCATCTCGATCGGTACCTAGGAATTCAGGAATAAGCGGTAATGTCAGCGTGAGGAATAATCGGCCCATACCTTTTGGTTGAAAATGAAAGGGAACAGGCATTACGGAGATTATGACCCGTGCTAATGTTCATAAGTTTTGCTTTCCGTTTTTGAGGAGTGTCGAAAGGGTAAAGATTATATGTATATATATGACATAATTAAAAATAATATATGTATCTTTCAATATTTTGAAGCAATATCTTTATTTTTTTAAAACTGTAATTAAAAAAAGGTAATTTCATGGCGTATATTTTTTAATTGAAATTTTGTTGATAACATTTTACGGCCGGATTTTCGATAATAGAATTCCATGGAAAATGTATAATACATTTATTTAAATACACTTTCGAACATATGAAATCAAAGTCAATGCACTACACGTCATATCTATATATATATATATATAGATGTATACATCGACTATCTTCGCATTGGACACAGCTGATATAAAAACAACGCTATATATATATATATATATCGTATGTACTTGTATATAAGACTATTTATTTATTCTATTTCAACACTACAGCGCAAACTTGGTGTTATCTACCTTTTCCTATGTAATGATTTTAATTTTCTTCTTGTAGTCTATAATATATCTATAATATATGTTTACAGTATATAAAAGCACTCACGATATTTGAGTCTACTAGGCATTGCGATCACCTTTCTACTTGTCTACTTGCACCACATGATTGCAAATGCATTTACATCTATTCACAATGGGCTTATGTCGTATGTCTTAATTTCTATACAGTGGGTTACTAGAACCTCAAATGTTCAATTATTTTTTAATAACTCCTTATATGTTAAGAGATATTAACAATTAAAAAAGTCATTTTGTCTCTTTAATTATTAAAGGGATTCAACGTTGTCCACATTCCAAATGCATGTGACATCACAACCGCTACCAACCTTGCAGCTCATAAATCTCTGCTATATGTATTTATATATCAAATATTATTTACAGCTATTTCAAGGAACAATAAAATTTTAATATGGCTGCCTTAGCAGGGTTAAAAATAAAATAAAAACTTATTATTCTTTCACTTGACTTGATTATTTGACTACCAACAGCTACAAAACATTACCACAGCACTGACCTACTCAACAAATAACTGACGTTAAAATGCATTGCACGTCATACAAATATGGCCGACCATCTCTAGCGCTAAAACTACAATTCAAATTTTTAATTGCTATATCTCCGCCAACATTTAGATATTTATTAAAATAGACACGCTAATATACATTTATTAACATAAATTTCAATCAACAATTGAAAAATCGACCACTAAAAAATGAGGACACAAGCCCATTAGCAATTTTTTGGAGGTGTTAATTTTTTTTTTAACATTTCTAAAGCATGTATTATAGCATACCGTGCATTTTAATAGAATTGCTTAAATGTTGAAATTGTATTAATTTTAATACATTCGAACAACAATTCTTCAAGACAATGCATTTTAAAAATAAGAATAACCCGGTTCTTAATTTTAATATGCCTTTGTCTTTTTTCTTAAAATTAAAGAACCTTTTCACAGTGTAGTCCACAGAGTACTCGATCATACAAAAAAAATCATAAAAGAAATTTGTAGAGAATTGTATGGTCTACAAGTTTACTAATAACTTTTAAAAGTCATTTAGAGCATAGGAAACAAGATATCTACAAAAAATCGATACTTTTTGACATGTATTTGCATACACGAGATTCTATGAGATTTTTGAGAGAACTTATAAAATGTCAAAACAAAGATTTATACAAGTTTTCAACTTTTGTTATTTTATTCCGAGATTTACTTTTTTCACATTAAATGATTGGGCTAATTGCAAATTCTTATTGTAATTTTTCATCTGGTTTGAATTTACAAATAATTTTTTTGTTCTGGCTTATTTAGAGTGAGATGGACTATACATAGAAATATGTATCTATATTTAACTTCAACGCGATAATTTTTCATTGTTGCTCGTATTACGCAGTATGTATGGTACAATATCGTAAATCATGAATAATATAAACAATGTTTTGAATATATACATCGCTTATAGTTATTTTTAAAATGGTGGAATATTTTGTAAAGTGTTATACAATAAAAATGCCATTGACTGTAAACATCATTGTCTCTTGGACTCGAGTTTCGTTCAAGTAAAGTAAATATGTAATATAATGTAAATTGATGATTTTCAACAAAACAATCCATTGTGAGTATGTCGAGTATACGAATACGGACTTATTAATATAAAATATTTTTTTAAGTATTGAACAACGTTGTAGATTCTATGGTTAATTTATTTCTTATAACTTGCATAGGACATACCGCATAGGGAGGATGGCGATTCTTTTAAAAAAAGATCGATTTTTTAATCGTTTCGAATCGAAGTCTAGAAGATAGATTTCTCAAAAATAGATTTTTCGATTCTTTTTGAATTTTAGTATAAAAAAATAATTATAATTCCCTATATTTCGTGTCCAAGCTTATAATAAATAATGCTTCTTACAAAATTAATTCTTATAAAAAAAAAATCGAGAATGAATCGAGAAACATTTATCGAGAATGTACCTTTAAAAATGATTTTTTCAATCCACAATTAAATAACTTTTTGCCTGTTAAATTAATTTTTGATGCATATAATAGTTTAATAATTAAAATATTACTTCATTTCGTATTAATTCTATTGGCTATTTTTGATTATTAAGGAGATCCTAGTGAAGTAGTAAAGAATGGAGAACTTGCTGAAACTTTGTAAATATATTCTACGATAATCGATAATTAATAAAAAAAAATTAAATAAGGGTAGGTATCTGAAACTTTTAAAGAAATAGTTACGTTTTAAAAAATGGAAAATTTCACGTGCAAATATATAGTGGATTCATTATCTTGTGCATTTGATTGAAAATTTAATGTAAGTAATGAAGAAAATTATTTCAATTGAATATGCTTCAGAAGAGCTTTCGATTAAAATAATATAAATAGTGTGTTTCCGAAGAAATAATAAAAATAATTGACATTTTTATAAAAAATATCATCACACTCATCCGTCACTTCAACTGTTCAAAACACGATGTAAGATTTGGCAATGTCGCTTACGCAGCTAATTCCTGCATGAGTAACCGCGAATTTTTGAAAGGCATTAGGTCTAAGTTTTCAGGTTATGTACTCTAGCGATTGTAGCGATTTAGAGTACCTTATTTTTAATCAATTGAATGTTATAAATGTTTAGTAATTCATTTTTTTTTTAAATATATAGTGTAATATTATCTCTAAATTTTAAAATAATTTTTCATGTGCATGAAAAAGGTAATAAGTAATACAAAATTGTTACGGAAATTATTTACACTACGGTGGTACTAGAATCTCCTAAAGAAAAACTGAATTCTAAATTTTATGTCACTAAAATTTTCACACAGCATGTATTTTTATCGTTCCCCTAAATTTGACAATATTTTCTTCAATTCCATAAAGAGTTTTTATTGTATATAAATCCGGGCCCTGCTTGTCAAGAATTGGAAGTTTGATTTGCAACCTTTTACCTTTTCCACACATTATTACGGTTCATTAGCTACAATAATTCCTTCATATATTTAAATGGATTGATTACGTTTTTCCGCGTATTTCGTAGTTCAAGTTATTTGTTTGTCGAGAACTGCCGTCGAACCCTTGTCATTGTCAATGACACACCCTCCTCTATATTGTTTGAGACATTACCCCTATATGTTCGTAATACGTATTTGTCTCCCATATACCACGACTAAAACACAATGCGATATTTCTTGGATTACTCATAACATGAATCATGGATTTGAAATTTGTAGAAAATGTAGAAAATAATGTTGGATATTGATTTTAACTTTTATAAAATTCGTTCAATCATTTATGTAAAGGCGAGCGCACACTAGAGACAAACAGAATTATCTTTGTTGTAGAAGGATTATTCAATATCACGTTGAAAAAACAGAAAATCTTTAACTGTTTCACTTGTAAAACAATTAGCGACCATTTTCATGAAAAAGTTGCTCTCATTTTTCATTTCTTTTCGACTAGCAGTACAAAAGTTTATTTTTCCAAGAATACACGAAATTATTCACAAGACAACAGTAATTTGGTAATAGATCACAAAAATTAGTTTAAGGAGGTACAGGACGTACCGTCCTGTACCGTACAATGCAAAAAGTTTATCTCTCGGTAATACGAAATGCAAAATACGAAGTACATGAGGAACGAGCAAATATTGGGACTGTAATTTTGAAAATGAATTTTTCAATTCCCTATTAAACTGCTTTTTGCTTGTTAAAATGATTTTTTAGGCATATAATAGTTTAATAAATTAAAAATTACCTATAATTAATATCAAATTTATATTAATTCAATTTAAATACAAATTAAATATTTTGAAAAAGGAATAATAAATTTTGCAACGCTGCAAATTTACGTGTGTTGACGCATGCGTGATTTGGTTCTTTGACCAATAAATTGTTATATTTTATATACCATTTATTCCGATTTTGAATTTCCCGCTCAAAATGACATCTGCAACGTTGTCGGCTTATAACCTACATTTACTGTTTCTTAAAGGTTTTATTTCGTAAATAGGTATCCTTTAGATAATTTTCTTTTTGCAATAGTTACAGAAAAGATTATTTTATATACACCTAGTTTTTGAAAGCCATGTCACCATTTTTTTATAGTTAAAAGTTATATTATGTGGTGAAATTGAGCTAAAAATTATGATTTGTATGGACAATGACTATTTTTAATCATGTATAAATAGAAAACTATGAACCCTAGGTCTCTAAAATTTTGAGACAGAATGTATTTTAACTATTTGTATCGACCCTCCAAATTTTTCATCATTTGCGTTTACGTCATATACCTCCTTAATAATTTAAAGTTATGAAAGAAAGTGCAAAACATGAGCAACATTTTCTCTTGAAAATAGATTGTAGCGAGATCGTTATTGCAATTACTCTTGTTGGAGGTGTGCACATTTCTACATGTGGATCTCTGTATATTTTATGCCATGCCATAAAATAATTGCCATTATAGTTCCTTGTTTTCAAATGTATATCAGATTTTAGCAAGTCGATTTTCAATCGACAAAAAGTTTAATAATCAGTAATTTGCATAACAACAATTGTAAAATAACAATAAATATTATCGAGATATCTATTCCGCTTCGAGTTTAATGCATTAATTCATTAAAAAAAATAAAATTTGGTAACGTCGGTCTATTTCCGATGTTGAGTCCTATCACCTACGACCCTCCTAATATATTGGCGGATTTCATAGTATCATAGAGTGTCTATTAAATTTATGATTTTTTTTTTACTAAATTTAATTTTCCACTACCACCAAAATCTGCACCGATGGTGGCTCTAGGCAATGTCACCACCGCGACCCTCCTACTCATTGAAGCTTTATAATAATTATAACGAAAGTTATAATTACTTCACTTTCCCCTTTTAAAATTTATATAAGCACATAATCACTTAATTTGTTAAAACTAAACACAGAAAATATAGCGCCGAACCGGGGATTGAACTCGAATACAGAGCAGACTGTCGTTAAGCAACAATACCCTTCTCAACCACTGTGCCGTTTATATTTATGAAATAACCATAAATATTAGAGACTCATAAAATTATGCTCTCTTCAGGTTAAAGCTGTTATTGCTATTTAAAGTAAGAATTTTTTATATTGGCTTTTAGCTTTTAAATAAATATCTTAAAACTAAAAGGGAATGGTCAACCAGGCAGATGGACTATGTCTTGTTATTTTTTGAATAACCTAATGCCATCATGCATTTATTTTTCACCTTTTTTAAATTTAATCATAATTAATATTATCTATACTATGCATTGTCTGGTATTGTAAAGATATTTTTAATTAATTTTTTTTTTTATAGAAGACATGTTGAATACAATTTATTTAGATTTACAACCGTTTTTCATAATTTGTACAATTCTCTAGTTGTTTACATTGATATAGTTCAAATTACGAGAGTTCAGCAGCGACTCATATTTAAAACAAGTTGTGCCCTATAAACTGCCCATACAACGAAATTTTTCTATAATGTATATAGGAAAGAATAAGATAAATTCATTATCGTATCATACTTTTCTTATAACCTCTTTTAAGTATGAGTCGTCACTGAACTCACATAATATGAACTGTAGTAATATGTGTATATTTATTTTCTCGTAAAACATAAAACGGTTACGGTCTTGTTACAAAACAGGTCACGCTGGGTACTAGGTACATACAAGCTCCTTTATTTATATTTTTGCAAGGTCACATTCCAATAACAGGCGTGCGTGCAGGTACTGCCAATAGTATTAAAATATCATTTATTTAACTTAATTGTACAATAACATCTTTTGTGACAATGAATTTACGAATATGTGTAAATGATGACGACTAGGATATGTCCTTAGCTGCATTGGTTTACTACGCAGCAAAACAACAACGCACATGTGATACATGAATCTACATTAGAAGAACATTACAGAATAACTAATTGTTGTAGCTACAGAGACAGCATTTATATGCAATATACATATAGCCTTAAATATGTGCATATAATATGTACTTTGTTCTTTGAACATGTACAAGTAAGAAAACGAAAAATTGGAAAAGTGTTGAAATTTTTTCCACTTTAACTCATCGTGGTGTAAAAAAAAAGTATGAACACTACTATGGCAAGTTTTTTTTTTAAAAATTGGCGCAACTCTTCAGGATTCCAAAATGGTATAATACCCTAGAAAAACTAGCAATAAAAAAAATTATGCAAACTATTTCTAAACAAGAACCAAATTTCATAAATTGTTGTTGTTGATAGTTATCACTCTTACAATACCCAAAATAGGTTTTTTTTTGTTGAATGATTTAAAACAAATGGTACAAACAACAGTGGACAGAAAATAAAACTCTTTAAAAATTTTAGGGAAAAAATAATTTCGATTGATTTTTGTGTAAAAACTACTAGCATTCTGGGATTTTTAATGGTTGTAGTGGATAGCAGTGCTATTTAGGTTGCTGATACAAAAAACAAATCAGAAATATTTAAAAAATTGTGGTCATGGTAGTTAAAAACATCTTAAGGTGTTTCAATTTTCGAAAGATTTTAATTTTTTTTTTGTAATTTCTAAACAAAATGAGATAATTTTTATTTCTCTTTTTTTCTCGTGTAGTCATGAGCAGGACCACCCTCTGGTGCCCGCTTATCGTTGAGTTTTGGGACACCCTGTATAGTGTACATAACATACGATTGTACTACGACTAGTGAACCTACTTTAAGAATTCATTTATGTGCCTTAGAAATGTCCTAAAATTTATTTAAAAAAAATTAGGTTGTAGAGTGCACAAAAGGCAATCCTTCATTAGTGGATTCATTGTTAGTTCACGTTACTTTTTAACCAATTAGATAATTCATTGGGGAAGAGAGTCTTCCCCCTTATATCGGTTTACAACATTAAAAAGTAGAACAGTTTCCTGGCACAAATCACTAAAATAACTACAGTCTGAGAATTGGAGTGGCCGTAATTTCCATTTAAATAGTCAGTCGTAAATGACATCTCACTGAATAAACAAACACTCCTGTAGTCGCTGAGTCGTTTAGTACATTTCATGTTTGCTCAGCAAAGATAAGGAAGGAATGCAGTCATTTGTGTATCAAGGTATTTATAGACAAAATTCGCGTATATGTTCTTTGAAAGGAATTTTAATTATCTGAATTCCAAGAAATTAAGATAATAGTTACTGTTATAGAACAACTTCAAAATGGGTTGGCAACTTGTATTTTTTTTATCTTCTGGTACAGTGTTTTTTTTCTTCCTAAAATACAATCAGTGCAATACGCCAGTCTTATCTTTGAAATAGGCCTACCGTTGAGGACAGTACCTTAGAAGGATTGTGACTGATCATTTAAGTTTGTTGGAAGGCTATTGAGCTTAGATACAATCAATTTAGACGAAAGCAATTGTGATTAACCCGGCACAAAACGATGCTACGACGTACGACGCATCGTGTGGGCGATGCTAGAACTACGAGCCTCCGCACACGAGGCGACTGGCTGCAAACCTTAGCCCCGAAACTGCCCGAACCGAATGAGAATAGAACTGTGTTGCTAGTGAGAGAACGAACGTGTATATGAGTTAGATAAAACACAAGACACGAATGAAACTAAACTGGTATTCGAGCCGTGTATCGTAACTCTATAGAATTGTTAACAATAGCATAACAGGGAATTCTATTGTGTCGTATTTGATTGTACGTATGTATTTATATATTTTTCAATAGTATTCGTGCACATCTCTGTTGATGGATGTGTCATCATCAAAAGCATGAAACCAACCATGCTCTGCGACCGAGAAATTGACCGCGGCAAACGTACTCAAAATCAGTTTAGTTACGTTCGTGCCATGTGTTTTATTTCATTCGTATACACGTTCGTTCTCTCACTAACGATCGATTATTTTTTAGTATTTCGGGTATTCGAGTATTTTTGACATATCGGTTACAGTACCGATAGTTTTTTTTGTCTATAAAAAGGAACATTTCAGTGCAGGATTCTTTAATATAGCTGAGGCCAAGTCCCTAAAAGAGGAATTTAACCGTTGTTCCAACGTAATAAAAAATGAAGCCATGACCTTTTAACTGAAAAGAATTTAAGTAATGTTAATTTTCTTATTAAGTTAATTTTATTAGATTAACATTAAGTATGTGCATTATATCCCAACAAAGGAGAAGATGAGTACATGTGGTGTATACATTGTAATAGCAATGTATTTGAACAAATATCCTTTGTTGTATTTGGTTCGAATGCCGCTTGAATATTCAGTGAAAGAAAAAGCTGATGACGTAGACACAAAACTATCGCATCGTTATCCTGAGATTGGGATGAGCATGGCCCTGCGAAGTGGAAGGGGAAGTGAGTGATGCAGCGCGATGTACTCATGCTAGTACTGGTACTGTTTCTTTGTGCCATGAGAGATTAAATTTATCTTAAGTGTACACTCCATTAATTCATTATTTTTGATTGATACTTTGTTTCCAGTAAATATGCAAGTAAAAATATGCATAAAAAAATTCATGTAAATATGAAAATTTGCAAAGAAAAATACGCGTCGGTAAAGCACACAGTAATAAATTCGCACCTAAGGCAGCGTAAATTATATTACAGTGTCACCTCGGGTTACGAACCTTATTCATTCTTGGACTACGTTCGTAACTCGAAACAGTTTTTCAGTCATATAAAAATTGGAATTCAACTAGAAAATATAGCAATATTCATTTTCAAAACTTATTTTTGCGGTTCCATCTCATTAAAAGTCAGTGGAAGAAAACTTAAAATGTAGATACGTTATTCATCTAACTAATTGCAGCTTTAGATTTTGATCTGCGTTTACACTTACTTACATAAAACGATTTAATCATAAAAGAACATGTTTTTTTTGTGATAATATTTAACCTGCTGTATAGTATCGCCATCTATATTTCGTGAATCAAAAATGGCCAAGTATCGTTTCATCCACAAAAAGTATTTTATATATAAATGACGTATTTATGTAATGTATATTATATTATAATAATGTATAAATACATATTTTATACATAAAAAGCAACAACAAAAAAATGTATCAAGAACAACGAACGTAACGACGAACAATGTTCACAAAACGCACACTCGAGTACAACTAATGCTGCAATGCTGAAATATTGCAGAGGCGTCAACACCATGTTTCAACAATACTGAAAAGTTTTGGCGTTATAAGTTCGTATCCCGAAGCATTGTTCGCAACTCGAACCCGAGGCATCACTGTACTTATAATGGTAAAATAAGGGCTGATCGTCGGATAGAAAGAAAAGTGTCTATAAATTTACATTTATAAAGAGAATCTGTAATAAATGCTATTTTTATGCTATTTTATAGTGCAAATTTATCTAAAAATTTTCATATTTTCGGTTCTGCTTTATTTTCGATGTGACTTCGGTTGGCGATAATTTTACACTTAGTTTTTATCATACTGTCAAATTATATTAAAATAATTGCGTTATAATACAGTGATTGCGAGGCCGTTTCCAGCTTTGTCCTATTTAAGCGTGTGATTGTATTTAGTCTGTATATAAAAACTAAATAAAATACTATCCTATATAGTGTACGTAACATTTGTACTTATACTCTATATTTTTACATACGATTGTCACTAATGAACTACGTTAAGAATTCATTTATTCATCGATAAGAAGTTATAGACGGGTAACTAAATCAACTCTATGTGCAAATTCAAACATTCTTATCGTGCAATGCGCTAAAGTTAGTTATGTATCTAGAGTTATTTTTTATATTATTTGGTTTATGTATTGGTGCCCCACATACGAGTATTTTTGAAGTGGCGTCTTATAATGAACTGTCCTTGTTTTAATTACTTAATGATTTGTTTGTCTTGACTCATGTTCAACTGAATCAGCCAAGTTTTTTTTAAGCAGGCACTGAAATCAGAATACATAAAGGCAGGTGTCCCCAAACCAAGATCCGCGGGCCGAATTCAGTCCACATGCCTATAAACCAGTCATGTAGATTGTTTCTGGCTTTACTGCCCTACAACCACATTTATATTTTACATTGCCTAACAAATTTTCAAAGTTCGTCTTCCTTGTTATCTGCCTTCACTGTACTCTCCTTACTTCCACCACTTATCTACTTTCTTCCTTCTCTTACAATCGTTTCTCACGACTCACTCTGCTTACAAAGTTACTCTACTTTCTCTTTCTCCTTACCTCCGTCATCCATACTCTTCCTTTCTTTTTTCCTCACAATAACTCCTCCAAGCTTAATTAATTTTTCACTTTATCCTGACACCTATACTTAGGCGCCTATTTTGTAACTGACTTCTGACTATTTTTTCAAAGCCTTATAATTTACAAATTAGGCTTCTTATGGCAGTTTCTAGGTATAGAATCCATTTTGCTTTTTATATAAGGTCGTCTTGTAGTTTTGTGTAAACTTACATAGCTTAGTTATAGTCTTTTGAAAAATCGGTTACAAAAAGCAGTTACAAAATAGGCCCCTTAATGTGTTCTAATTTTTCTTCTTCCTTCGCATATCTTCCCCTCTAATAACACCTACTACCTCTTCCTTCATTCCCCAGCCTGAATAATTTGGGGCGTCAGTTAAAAGCTTGGATAAAATTTTGATTTAGACAATTTATTGTACCATGTTCATTCTTTTCAAAGAAATTATTTCGATAACCCGGTGTACTTATTCAAGCTCCTAAGTTCAAGATACAAATTCCGAAGTAGAATAGGTTTTACTATGATTTGCTTCGATGATTGATTTGACTATTCGGCTCGGTCAAACAAAAGGTCACAGGTGGTAAAGAATATGGTGGATGTATTTTTGGGGTCGCGTTGGCCTCCAAATTCTCGAATTCAGTTTCCTTGTAGTGGCTAGAAAAGATATAGCAATTATTAATATTGTTCATAACTCGAAAAGTATAAGGAGATGAGAAGAAATCATGGTAGGACATTTTTAAGGAAATATAATAAAATAGAACAATTTTTACGTATATGTACAAGTATACTGTATGTCACTAGTATCTTTGAAATGTTAAATTGAGTATTAATTTAATTTCTTTAGTTACAGTTTTTAGTTAAATATTTTTTCAGTAGTGTTGTGCTTTCTTAATGTCGGGATTCTTGACAATTAATTATCACGTCCAACAGACTCGTCTGTGGTGCTATGTTTTAATTACTCTGTTGATTATAATGTCTATTAATATTAATTAGTTTCATTATACGTTATATTGACTCTTTAAATTACATATTTTAGAGTAGTGGTTTTAATTGTTCATTTTTTTAATAAGTGACATTTAATTTAACTACTTTTAACTTTTTTTTTATTAAGTTGTACGTTCATAGGAAAATGAACTGACTTGTCCTCCGTTATTTTGAAGATATTAACATCTATATCGCGACGATCCTAAATACCTGGCGATTCTAAATAAAACGTGCAATGGAATTATCGCCGTGTGCATTTGTCGTTGTGTTCCTTGTGTTTCCTTTACCCATTTTTCTTTACTACCCATATATTTTATGAGTGCCACTCACTGCCTTAATTTAATTTTGTATTTACTTTAAATTGTTTAGCAATACGCGTATTGCCATTTTTAAGTTTTCTTAGTTTTTTTTAGAACCTTACAAGGTAAGGTCCAGTGTTTTAAATTAAAAATATTAAATTAAGAAAAACTATATTATATTATAACCTCCAAAATGTGACAATCTGTCAAAATGCAGTAGAATTTATATTTAAAAGAAATTTAAGGTCAGTTTGTCAAAAATAAAGAAATAAAAACAATTTCTATTACTAATTGTTATTAAAAATAGCATTTTTAATTATTTCACCTTTAATTTTGTCAAACTGTCAACATTTATATTACTAAAGACGCATGCGCACCAACTACATTAACTAAACTCAAATTAAAAAACGAATGTGACTAGGAATGCCTATTCTGAAACCCTGAAATCTAGATTAAAATATTAGATAGAAACAGTAAAATAAATATCAAAATAGTGAGTAAGAATGAGGCTTAAAACCACTTTTATCTTCTAGCGGACCTTATGCTGAAAAACGCAAAATGAATTGTATTTAGTTACAATTGTCTGCCAAAATTAATTATGTCTAGTTATACAATTGCCGGTTTTTATCAATTCACAATTTTATAGCTCTCTGTTTTTATTCTGTGCAGTAGTGCGTATTACGATGTTTTTGGTACTGGTATTTTCCAAGAAGCGACTGAGCTGCATAGTTGTCTGAATTCATTTGATTCATTCTCTATTCTTTAATAATTATGAATGAAAATCTTTTATTGAAAAAAATCGGGATCAATATCCTATGTGGAATTAGCCGGAAATATTTTTACTTTTAACAAACACAAAATATATATTTAAAAAAGTGATTAATATAAAAGTAAATGTGTAGATAATACTCGTATTCAAATAGATAAATATCTCTTCTCTTTGTGCAGGAAGTTAAAAATATATATTTGATAGTATCAAAATTTGATAACAATACTACTATATACATAGTTTTCCGTTTTTTTTTATTATTATATCCGGCTTTTAATATAATCGTATATTTTTGTGTTTCCCCTCACTATGTATTCGATCTAAAACTTTTTCATTCCTTTGTTTGTAACTTTTCTCTCTACAAACTTTTTGTTTTGTGGTTTTACCAATGCGTTGCAGGAGATATTTACGAGTATTATTGGACGGTTAAAATGTAGTGTGAGGGGGAGAAGGGAGGAGAGAGGCTGAAGTTCTATTTCTATATATAAATACGTTCATATGAGCGGGCCTTGATCCGCGAACATGTATCACTGAGTACTCAAATATTCAGTATGGTGTGAATGTCAATGTCGCACTATACTACTGCACCCTGCCCTTCGTTCCCCGCTTGGTCCCTCATAGCTGTGCCTAATAGAAATAGATTTTCAATGTCTCTCATTCCGTTACAGCGTGTTTGTTGATTCACTCTAATATTAATATTCGTTTTATGTTCTCGTGGTTTATTTAAGTCAAGATGACACTGGAGATAAGGCAGTGTCATATCTTAGATAGATTTGTCTTTACATAGATGAATGGGCTTGTAGACCATGTCTTAATTTCTATAAAACTGTGCAATATATTGATAAAGTTGCCAACGAGGACCAAAAAATGTCCAATTATTTTTTTAATAACACTTATATTTTAGAAAATATTAACAATTAAAATAGTCATTTTATCCCTTTAATTATTAAAAGGATCCAACGTTATGGAAAATTTCAAAACAAATGTGTGTGTGATATGTCGTTTACATATAACACCTGGGTTGTGTACAATGTACACAAAACAGGTGTTATTTGTATGTACACTGTATAAAAGTAAAAATTGTCCAAAATATGTATTTTTGTATTCGTAAAGTACCAATCATAATAATAAGTTCAATAATATTTATTTTCTTTAAAATATGTTTAATATTTGGTCAAAGATAGCCGTGTGGTAAAACACGCAGAAGTCCAAAATGGGTTAAATAATGGAGGTAAAAATTAGTGATTCAATTCTTTTTTGTAGTTGATTTTATGTTCAATTCATCACATCTAGACTCATAAAGCTTTTAAAATATTTAAAACAGAAAGATATTTCCAGTTATTCACATTTTTAATTATTTGTTTTTTTTTTGTTCCAGAATTTTCCAGCACGTTGACCTAATATCACTACCGTCAAACTGTAAGTTATTTTTATATAACATTCAATAAGATTTTAATCTTAAACCGGATTAACAATTATAGAAAGTCGCACCGAATATGACATAAAATTGTGTAAACAGCAATTGAATAATCTTTAATTTGTGGCGAAAATATTTTCCTTATGTGTAGACCCGGCTTAAGATTAAAAAATCTTTGCTGTAGTCATTTTCACACTGGTTCAGGGTGTCAACTAATCTAGTGATGGAATAATGACTGAAGGATACTGACCTGTGCCTCATGACAACCAATATTTTAAAATCTAGCCCACCACTGGTTGTCAGTTGTTAACTGTTGACAAAAAGCACATGTGTGACCGTTTTGTCATAAAATGATTTTTTATCTAAATATTACTGGATCAAACTCCTGGGGACTTAGTATTGAGCACTCTGTGTTGTTTATTATAAAAAAATTCTGGTCTCTGTTAGAGTAAAGTTCTACACTTCGTATGCTAAAGCACGCAAAGCATAACAGTATGTAACATTGCGAAGTTGTGATAGTTATACACAGTACACCTTTGATCTTTATATCTTTTTTACTAACTGGTCAAACAACCTAAAAAACAATCAAAAATTTCCGCTACAATATATCAGTTTTTACAAAATATCGTTCTCGAGATATACCTTATTAAAATGGTTTTATACTTTGCTTTCTGCATGTTAAATGTGCGCACTTCAATTGTCAATATTCTTTGCTTTACGAATAATGAAAATATTTGAAATTTTGTAATTAAATTAAGGATATTGATATTAACTTCATCTTTAAATATTATCAAATTCTGTAGAAAAGTGATTCTACTAGTGAACTACCTTAATAAATCTGCTAAAGTACATAACTGTAAAAGAGAACCGTTCATTTATTGAAACATAACATTGGAATCGTTTATTTTTGCGGATTCTGACATCAAATGGTTGTGCCAGAGCGGACAGTGTTGCCATACTTCTTAAAAGTGTGATTTTATAGTATCTTTCAACAAGAGCGATCATTTTAATGGAGTTATTTTTAATCAACTGAAAAATATTTTCGTGGTGATATTTTTATTTAATCCAAGGAACAAACTCTGAGATTAGTAATGGAAGATAATACCTGCCAAATGTCACCGCAATGATGGTTGTATGTTGATAGTTAAAAAATGGTGCGAAATTTAGAATGACAGCTCTTGTTGAAAGGCCTTATATTTAGACTGTACGAGGTCTATACTAAAAAAGGAGACTTTTTTTTTTCGAAAAATATTTATTTATTCACCTATATCTATTTTGTCACATTCAAAGTAATTCCCCCTAAGCTTGTCTCCTAAGCGCTTGTTGGTATGGCCTTGAACTCTTCGGCGAAGCTTGAAGCTTATCTCCTCAATCGTGGCAAATCTCCGTCCTTCATGGGTCTTTCAGTTTTGGGAACAGGAATATTGTAGGTAGAAACTACAATGTAATATTCTTCATTGACCGTACTAGCCAGGAGCTCGGCTAGTACTCACGATGCACCACGCCACTGTTCAAACGCGACGCAAATTTGAAGAGACTTTTTTTTTTTGGAAAAACCTAACCCCCTTTAAAAAGGGTGGCCCAGAAATTGATCAGAAAAATATTTAAAAAAATCTAAGTTGAATATTTTAAAAGTTATTGACATTTTAAAAAAATCGAGAAAATCTGCACCCTGTGATAGTCTTTTCACTCCTGTTGCCACAAATCTTAACTTAACTTAAAAAAAAAAAAAAATTGTTATGTGATTCTAAATAATGTTTCTGTAAACTCTTGCTTAAAATGTAAAGCCAACGGCTTTAATTTTCGTCGACCCCTTTTTTTTTCATGGTTAGATCCACAAAAGTCTTTGCATTCATTGTTAACCACTTGACGTTCATCTGTTTTTTATTGCTTTTTAATTTATTTAAAGTCGACTTATTTCCGATGCTAAGTCATATCATAGACGACCTCCTACTATATTGACAGTATATATGGTATCGTGCCTCTCATATTTGCGATTATTTACGTACATAATCATTTTAACTTGATAACAACCAAAACCAGAAAATATATCTCTGGCCCGGAGATCTAACCCAAAAATATAACTGACATCAAGTATCAAAGCCCTCGTCGACTGTGTTGTTGTTATTACCACAATTCACGTTTATATAGTAAACAACGATTCCACTGAACATTTAATATTTGTTAGTTAAGTAGCGTATACCAATTTGTTGACTGTTTGCCGGAACATTCGCCAGCAAAACACCGGGTGTTCAAATATGCGCATGGCGTATTTCCGTGCATGTGTGTGTGTATGTAGTGGGTTTTGGTTTACTAATGTTACATTAACTACACGTTCAACTTTAAAGGGATCATTAGCTAACTTCTAAGAAACATAAAAAAATGACACATTTATTTGAAATGTTTAACGATAATCGTGGGAGAATTTTTGAAATGCTGGCTTTGTCTTGTATTAACTCAGTTACATATATAAGGATTCAACCCTGGAATGAAATATAATGAGCTATAAACTTGCATAAATCTTTTTCGACATTTTATAAGTTCTCTTACACCTTAATTTTTCAAGGTCAAAGGTCACAAAAACCGGTATTCTTTGTAGATATCTTTTTAGTTTCCTATGCTCTAAATAGAATTTATAGTTATTAATAAAGTTGTAGAGTATAAAATTATCTATAAATTTGATTAAATCATTTTTTTTCATATGATCAACCGTTCCCATGATAAAGCGCGGAGGGTGGGAGGCGTGATCCGTGTAGGATAATCCTAACACGTAGATAATCCAATAGTAGATGCAGTGCAAGTTAATACTACGCATTTCTCATGGAAATATTATTTTAGTACAGTAGAACAGTTTAATGAGTATATAATTTTTAAATGGGGAGCTACTTTAACTTTCCCCCATTTCCAGTTTTTGTGGTGAATTCCAAGTGGCGGCTACTTGATCGAATAAATGCGATATCTAAGTAATCGCTTAACATGGTTTAATTTATTTTTACGGTAAATGGAAGCTGATTAAATTACGCAAATTTTATGAACAACATTTTTTCAACAAATTTTTAAGCTTAAAACTTTTTAACTTTGTTGTTGGAGTCTCTTGGCAAATTTCCTTTTTGTAATGTTCTAGTTTCCATCTTTAAGTCCCGGTGAAGATCACTGTTTCTAATATACCGGGGTGCATCCACGATATTTCTTAGCACTTTGTTCTGGAACCTTTGGATTAAATCCTTGTTACTCTGACTGGTACAGCCCCATAGCTGGATACCATAAGTCCACACTGGTTTAAGGATCTGTTTGTATATTAGTAACTTATTTTGTACTGACAGGGTGGAATCCTTTCCAATCAGCCAGTACAATTACAATTCCCTGTATTTTATATTAAGTTGCTCTTTTTTCTTCTTTACTTGTTCTTTCTAGCACAGTTTAGCATCTACTGTGAAGCACAGCTACAATTGTTTAGATAAAGCAGTTATTAATTGTTCCCACCTGGGGCCATATTCCTGACTTTTGCTCACTAATAATGTGACCGAAACTATTCTTCTTTTTCAAAAAATCGTATGGAATTTGCGAATAGGTAAATAATAAATTATTTAACTTAATGTGTTTCAGACGAAACTCTCCAAATTCTTTTTGGACAAGCACTAAAAAATTATTGGGGTTATTACACGAAAGTTCGTGAATTTACCGATTCGTGTATGTGAAACGAATATGTAATTCTGCTACATAAAATCGATCTCATACTCTGTGTCACGCAATGTTTATGTTTTAAAAGGAAATGCTAAATTAATAAAAAGGTTTTTTCCTTTTTGTAAAGTTCGTGCTAATAATAAAACAATGAAATCATTTTATATTCTTTATCATTTTGTGGTTTAGTTTATCATTTTTATGTATTTCCTGTCAAAACAAAGGTCACACCTAATCAATTTAAATGACTTCACATGCTATGTTTATAGATTATGCCAAGTTAACTAAGAATCGTAAATGCTTGGAATATCTGTTTATTGTTTATGAGATAACCTAAATATCTCTTATTAAGAAGAAACAGCACTTCTTCATATTTGAATACATAGTGAATTAAAACAAAATGAAAAAAGAGCGTTATTTGAAAACCGGTCAAACCTATCTCTTTTTTGTTATTAATTACAGTTTTACAGTAAAGCATTTCATGTATTGCAGAAGTTTCTACGTTAACTTCTGTACCTCCAAATTATTTTCTTTAATTTTCTTTATTAAAATAATAAGAAAACTATTTCATTTTCTTATAATTAAATTATAGTTAAATTTAATATCTATGAATGAGTGAGAGCGAAGTATTTATGGGCACACATAGTATGGAAACAAACGAGACAAGTATATGTTTATAATTTCTTGAATTTTTACTAATTCTCTGAGAGTGTCTACGTGTGGCTTGTAAAGGATTTAATATTTTAAATTAACAACATTTAAACAAAAATCATCTAAAGCACAAACTAAAACAAGGCAAGACATTTCAAAAAAATTATCAAAAGTATAAGAACCTCAAATGTCCAATTATTTTTGAATAATTCGAGATATTAACAATTAAAATAATACGTTTTTTTCTTTAGTCTTTAATAGCCAACTTATTTCTGAAAGAGTGTAAAAGAAATGCATGCCTGTTTCAGTGAGACATCACTTACAGCAGGTTTGTCCCAACACATAGAGTTTTGATATTATGGATATTGTAAACATAGAAAAATAAAATAAATTACGACGAAGCAACAACGCAGAATTCCTATTTTAAGTAATCTCCGTTAAGTTTTCGATTTTTTTGCCAATATATATTAACCTATATTTTAATCAATAATTTAAAAAACATACCGCCAAAAAATTAGTTATCAAACATATTATACCGTATTTAACTAATTTATCATAATTTGTGGGCATCTTCTTATAAAAAAGGAAACTTCTGCTGATAATTTAGTGTGCCATAAAATAATAAAAGGATTATCTATCAATAAAATATTTCGTTTATAGCGCATTGTAAGTAATTGTAGTTACTGTTAACTACTTACTTTATAACAATTATTGAACTAATTTATTTTTACAACTTCTCAAAAATTTTCTCATTGAATATAAAAACAACTCCTCAATATATCTCATTTTTTTATTAGTAGTTTCTATTTTGAAATGATTTTGAATTTATTTTGTTGTTGTTTCACTGTCCATTGTGACAAGATTGTTTTGTGATTGTATGCAATTTAATTTGTATATAGTCACAATTGCCGTGCGAAAATCAATTGTATCCAGTGACACTTGCCTCGATTCAATCCGAGCCACTCCAAAATTCCGGGCACTGCTTGCTTTACTGGTTTGCTCATACTACGCACAATTAATAGATGTTATTCAAAAGACCTGTTACAAAGCAAACTTAGGCCTACTGTCCACGTAACGTCACTTCATACGCACGGTTTCGTCATTTATCGCTTGTTGTACGCTTTCTTGTAGCTTGCATTTAAACAAAGGGGGCTCTGTCCACGGAGC